>CALNHX010000408.1:0-345258 GCA_940337035.1 Agriotes lineatus | reverse complement strand
CTGTGAAAAACAAGCTTTGCTTTTTGCGTTCCTTACTACTTTATTACTCCTCGCATCTCATTATCAATGCATTTATTGTTTGAATTTTCAGTTTAACATTGCAGCTATACAAAACTGTGTTTTTACTATTATTTGAAAAAAGACTTTCTCAAACTGAAAAATCAAAAAAAGTGATTAAAAACCAACAGCTTCGTATGGTTTTTTACCTAAATTATTGTTTTTTTTTCATCATTGGAATTCCAATAATTGCTGCAGTTAAAGGACGACACTATTGTTTTTATATTTGAGTGGTCTCATCTTTGAATAATCGTCGTTGTGTCATTTTCCATTAATATATTCATCTGCTGTGTTTTTACTGTTATTTAAAAAAGGCTTTCTCAGAACTGAAAAAAAAAATAATAAAGTGACTGGAAAACCAACAGCTTCGTATGGTTTTTATATAACAAAAACAAATTTTGTATGAAAACAAATCTTTTCATTTAGAACCCTATTTATAGCTACTAAAATATAGCCAACCTTAGAAGTGAAAGCAAGCTATTTTTATTGAGTTATAAAAAATTCAATTGGTAGTTGAAATACCTTTGGAGGTATATAAGTAGTGAAAATAAGATGTTGAACGTATAGGTAGTGGAAACACATGTTGGATATACAGTGGGAGTGTAAAGTATGGAACCATCTAAATAGAACTTTTATCAAATGTTTTTGAAAGAAATCCCGAAACACGTCAATTTTTATTTTAAATAAGACGTATTTTACTGTAATTGTTACCTTTAGATTATCTTTTGTTTTTGAGTTATGACGTTTGCGATAATTTTTTTAAATGGAAACCCTAAATCTTTATGATAAATTTGGACAGAGCATGAAATTCTAAGACCAAATACGCTAAAAAAGTATGATACTGTATTTTGACATTTTCGAGAAAATCGCTTTTAAAGTATTAAAACAGAAATCGAATAAAAATCAAGTAGCCATGAAACAATGAGTTAGCCCTAAAATTATAACAGTTTTTCATAGTTTGTTTATCTGTTTTTGTTGTGTGCTCTTAATTAAATAAATAATGGTGCGATATTTGTGTGAAAATGGACGAATTGAAATTCTAGTATTGAGGGGATGTGGTAATCGTACGATTTTCTCGAAAATTTCAAAATACAGTATCATGCTTCTTTTTGGCGTATTTGGTCTTAGAATTTCATGCTCTGTCCAAATTCATCATAAAAATTTCGGTTTCTATTTAAAAAAATTATCGCAAACGTCATAACTCTAAAACAAAAGACAATCTAAAAGTGACAATTACAGTAAAATATGTGTTTTTTTAAATGAAAATTGACGTGTTCGAGGATTTCTTGCAAAAACATTTGATAAAAGTGTTATTTCGGTAGTTCCAGACTTTACACTCGCACTGTATATTGGGTTCCACACTTTTAACCCTTTAACGCTCTCTGGTATGGCTGTTATACCACTGTGCATAATTGTCAATAATACTGGTTTTGAAACTTAATACTGCTCTGAAACGTCTTGCTTTCGTTCTACAGACATTGCAGTTTCTTTGTCTAATTATATATTTTCTAGAATTATTATAATTATAAAACTACCCCAATAAACCTTGGTGTAAATGTATAGCTGGTATGACAGTATTACCAGCGTGTATTCCACTTTGAAGTGTGTACGCAAATTAGTAAAGTTTTCTCTCTCACTATTTTGTGGATGTTACTTTAAAAGTTTTGAGCTGGTAAGCGTTTTAGTGTAATACGTAAGGATTGTAATATTGATAAGTAAAAGAAATTATTTTGTCGTGATTTTGAAAAATAAATTATTATTTGGAAACCTTTTATTTATGTCGCAAAATAGTCTATATTGGGATGGAATATAGCCTCTCCTAGGTCTCTAATTAATTAATTACAAGTGAAAATAATGGGCAAATCCAATATGCACAATTCACTGTTTCTAATTTTAATACTGCGTTTGAATTTTGCCTTTTTTTGAATTATTAGGCTGGTTAAAATATGAAATGTACTTATTTACTGCAGAAATTAAATGGTTGTATGCCCCTCTTTATATTTTATTTAGCTGCAACTAATTGGAAAATGCTAGCTCAAAGTACAACATAAGCTCTTTAATCTCAGGTGAGTTCAGAAGCCGACTGTAATTTACAATTGATCTGAAACGGTACTGTACACAGTCAGTAGTTCAAACGCGGTAGCTCAAGGTTCTCAAATCTGTCAAAATCCCACAAAATGAATTGTGTCGTGCAAGTCAGCGGTGCTTGAAGTTAAAATGCTAGTGAGATTATGAAAATTCGCATGGTATTTATTCAAATCTTCGCGCTTTGGCGACAAATAACAACTTTCGTTTCAGCAGTTACGTATTTTGTGACGTCAGACCGACGCTGGCTAAATTTTGGCAATTGTTTCTGGGCAGCTTCGAAACCTCCGCATAACCACAAATTTTAGGGACGCCTTGCTAATTACTCGAAATCCTGCTTAACTGCAGCCTTGGAAATGCTCTGGTTTTCTTGCTCAAGGTTTGGACTCGTATGAAACTCGATTTCCGGACGCACCCACTTATTTTTAGGGTTAATTTTGTACCTTGTAAACTCGTTGGACTGCCTCGGGTTCCTTGCTGAGATGACGCCGATTTAATATCACCGCTAATCTTGCTCCTGCTGCTGCCAAATCCGCCGGGGACGCTCTTGCAGACCTGTTCTCTGCCGTAGACTGCTAATCTGAAGCCTCGGATACTTTTCTTGGCCGCATGCGAAGATCGTAAAATGTAGTTGAATCGGCCCCGATCTTCTCGTAATTGCGATGATGGAATTTGTAAAATTTTTGCTGCGTAACTCGATGAAAACACACCCACTTGTACTCTGACACATATGCAATAAACTGGTATACTTTTTATCGTTTGAAAAACACTTTTATTAATAAAAATATATATAATATGGAGCACAAATTTCAACAACCCTGAGGTAATTTATTTTTCAATTGTTCTCTCTGTTAAAGCAAAGACGAATCTGGTTGCTAAGTTACAAAGCTAACAGAAATAAGTTTTGATGAATTTTAGTACATAATAGAAATAAGTTTGATTACATAAATTTAAATTTCCAAATTTCTTACAAACTAAAATATTGTCTTTTTCTTATATTTAAAATCGTTTCTTTGCGCCACACACACTAACACATTTTATTAATTACTCTGCTTTTTCACTAACTTTAAATGCACCGATTAATTAGAGTTCATTCCTTCTCACTTACTTCTTTCTTGTCCTGCTGTCTGCTTTCTCAAATTGCTCTTTCATGTCCTGCTGCCTGCTTTCTCAAATTGCTCTTTTGCAATGTACTGTTATTTTATTTTAGCTTTCTTTACCTTTTAGATTCCTCACAAATTTCACTGACTAGCTTTATTGATATCTACGCTTCTTTTACATGCACATACATAGCAAACCTTTTTGTGTCTATTACTTTCTTTCGGTTCGGCTGTTCACTATGCAGAAACCTATTATTTCATTTAAAAATCAACTTCGACCCCTGTGAAAAACAGGCTTTGCCTTTTGCGTTCCTTACTACTTTATTACTCCTCGCATCTCATTATCAATGCATTTATAGTTTGAATTTTCAGTTTAACATTTAACTCTGTGCTTATTGAATTGCTCATTATGTTGCACTGCTAGCAGAGTCGAGTCGTGGGCTTAATACCATCACAATATATATGTCCAATTTTTTAGTAATAACGTACGTTTTATACAATTTATTTTTGTGTTTCGAGTATTTATATTTGAAGTTATCTACTGAAGATATAATCGAATTAGTTTTGCCATTATGTTGCGCTAGGAAAATATTTACGTTCAAACCAATCCTGGTCGCATTTTAGCAGATGTTTTTGGGGCAGGTCGCGGCAGCCCGTATTGTTTACGATGGAGTAGTCATAAATTTTCAACAGAACGTTAGTGTTCCACTCGCAAGTGTGTATATATATTTAGTTCAAATTTCAAAAACTATTTTACTTTGCCCATTTGAGTAACTTATGTTATTTGCAACCTCTTGAAAAGTGTATGTTATTTCTGTTCAAGACAGGTTTTTTTGTAAGTGATCAAATAGTCGCTACTAACTATACTAATAAAAAGTATGACAATGTAATTGAATTCTTGGATAGAAATTTTACCAGGAGACTACTTCAAAAATTATTTTTATTTATAGGAAGTTTTCATGCTTTTTTCAAAAGATACATATTTGCTCTCCGATTGAACAACAAAAAAAAAACTTTTCAGTCGTGTTTCCAGGCCGAAAAATGCATGATTTGGGTATGCTTACGTGGTTCCTAGATAACAAGAACTAACAGTACGCAAATGTATGCGTTGCTGAGACGAAAGAAATAACAGAAAATAGTATATTTTACAAGAGATCAAAGTACCGTTTTTTCATGAATAGAAAATTTTGATTTCACGAACGAAAAAATAGTATTTCATCGCGAGTAGGAAATGCTATATGTTATTCAGTAATTTAGTGAGCATCTAAATAAATAACTCGACAATATTACGAAGTGCTATACCAGTGAATATTCACAACATATTTTGTCCTGAATGCTTTACCGTTTACCAGTATCTTTTGTGAAACTGAAAATAGATTTTTGATAAAAACATTGTTTTTCGGTTTCCTGGCATCTCAAAGAAAGCATATCAATCAATTAAAATTTCGATTTTTTTTGTAAACTAATTTTTCCCGTTAAAGGGTTAAAATATGAAACGTATCTATTTCGTTTGCTTTAGGGAAAATAAGTTTAAATAACTATAAATTAGTTCGAGTTGTAAAAGAACGATTTTTTCAGCATAGTATTTTGTCAACTATATATTGTTTGTTTCAGTATTAGATTTCAAGTAATTTCGACAGATAAATGACACTATTTAGTTGTATTTGGGGCTCTCGTCTTTGCATAAACGTCATTGTCATTTTTCATTAGTATATTCATCTGCTGTGTTTTTACTGTTATTTGAAAAAAGGCTTTCTCAGAACTGAAAAATCCAAAAAAGTGATTAAAAACCAACAGCTTTGTATGGTTTTTATACAGGGTGTTGTGGAAATGAGTGCAAATATTTTAACCCGTAATAGAACTCGTTAAACTGAACAACTTCTCCATTTATCATTTTTTCAAAAACGCTCTCAAAACTGAGTTAAAATTCAAAACAATTTTAATCTAGAAATGCATCCCCGCCTATGGAATAATATTTTAATTTAATGCGCAAAACGCAGATAACATTTCTTTGATATACAAACCAACAAAAACTGCATAGGTACTCATAAACCTTTAGTTCATGTATGGTCACTAGCGTACTTTTATCAACTGAAGTAGATAAGTTATTGACCGAATATTTTTGTGCAAGAACTTTGCAGTTTTAATATACTTGTGTCGTTCACCTTTAACTTAAATTTGCTTACCAAGCGGCTCGTCAAATTTATCGGAGATAACTGATTGAAAAAATATGCGATTAAATGAAAAACGATAAATAGAAAAGTTGTTGATTTTGGTGAGCTCTATCACTGGTTAAAATATTTGCACTCATTTCCATGACACCCTGTATAACAAAACTAATTTTGTATGAAAACAAATCTTTTCATTTACAAGCCTATTTATAGCTACCAAAATCACGGTACTGGCATGATGATACGTGTGTTTTTTGTAGTTGTAGATCACGGGATGGTATACCTAAGGCTATTATTATTACTATTACTATTAATGGATTGGTGCTTGTTTTAGGACAGTGTGTGCAGTACCAGTACCGGTACCAGTATCATAATACACCTTAAAACGTGTAGAACAAGCCCGAAGCTCGTAGAGAGGTTTGTTTATCGATTTCGATTGTGCTGTTGGACTATCAGTATTGGGAAATCATACCTGCATGTGATAGCGACCCAAAGGAACGCTGCCAAACTTCGCAACTAACATTATGTATTCATTGGTCCAGTTCATGATGGCATATACCACGTATGTCCAACTAGCAATACTAAATGATATTTAGCAAGGTGTGCCGTGAAAGCAAGATAGAAAGATGGAAGATAGAATAAAGCCCGTCTTCTTCCTGCAGATGGTAAGTGTAGTTAATGTAAAGGGAAATGTCTATTTTTGTTTGATAAGGCACGATTAACATCAAATTCCTATTTATTGAAATATTTTGGCAATTGAATCTTCTCTGTTACAGATTCGCAAGATGTGTTACACTTTGCCAGCAAAAAAATTAGCTAGTTAGCGTTATGTGATACTACAACCACTTGCTGCAGTGCCTAAGTCCAGTTTGCATTCAACTGCTGTTAGACAGTTGCCACATTCTCTTACTAAGACTAACCGTGCTGCAGTATTTAAACCCAGCAATGCTACAGTTGCACCGATCCTGATACCATTATTGCTATGATCGAGGAGGTTCTAGGAACAATGGTGCCTCAAAATATTACACAGTCAGCTTCTTAGCCAACTTCTCCTGTCAGCACTCCAACTTGGTAGTCCACTAAATCCTATTAGAACATCGTGGAATGCAGATCGTAGGTGTTGTGTGGATGGAGTGCATTGAACATTGCGATGTGTATAGAGGTGAGCAACAAGCAGATATTATTTTCATAAAAAGTAGAAATGTACGAAACTTACAAGTAGTCCAATGATACCGTATTCTAAGTGAATATTTGTTACCACTTGTAACTAGGTGCTGCTCCTCATAAGTTACTTTACTAAATTTCTACTTTAATCTTTCTACAGCGTGTAATAAATTAATTTTGTTCGCGACATTTATGAAAAAATTTTGGATTTCTCAATGAGCAAAAAACTTGCTTAATGTAGTAATACTGAATACCGTTTTTCAAGGGTAAATTTTGCATTGTTACACTCCAAACATCTTTTGCTTATTATATCTTCATTCACAACATATTGTAGAACACGAAATGTATCTCAAACCTATGCTTTGCTTCAGAAAAATTTGTTAATTACAGCTAACAAAATATGGCTAAGGTTGTGGAAATAAAAATTAGTTATCTTTGTATTAAGTGCATGAAATTAGTGTTTTTTGCAGTACATGAGAATGTCACTTTTAGCAGAGACCGTCAGGTCGAGACAAAACAATTATTCTAATACCCCAACATTATACTGATTTCACCGACCAAATACAAACATTTTTTCTACAACCGCCAAAAAAAGAATATCAATATTGTTACTATCGATTTATTAGAGTAAATTCTAGACAAAAATTCGAAATAAAAAATTAGTTTTTTTACGTGAAAAAATTGTAAGTAGCTATTTTTTGCCATGATAAAAAAGACCAACCTCCAGTATCGACAGTGATGCGTGAATGTCACCTTTTTTATGGTTGTAGAAAATAGTAGGTATATTGTTTTACTAGCAAGATTCCCGTTCTTCGTACGGACTATAAATGTTTGTTTTTTCTTCTAAATCTGAAATCAACTCTAGAGTGCCCCCCCCCCCTCCCCTCACTCAATACTAGGGATGTCGTACCCGGTCTAAAATCAAACCCGGGTACCCTCGGGTACCCGAAATATATAACAAAAATGTTAGCGTATATCGGAACATATGAGGTAGCTACCATTTCTTTCTTTATGCCTCGAGTTTTAAACTGAACTAAATTGAAATACTACCTACTCCCTAATTGTAACTGCAAGTCGTCTGTTATTTGTAAATATTTTCACACTTCCAAGTGCTATCAAATTCAAGTACGTAACTTTTTATTCTAAATTTGTAGCGTAGCAGCATCAAAATCGCCCAGAGGATATTTATGTTACTTTATCCCATACTGATGCGATTTAATGGTACTATTGACGGGTTGAATATTTCCGTGGATTTATTATATGAAACAAGGAACATTATGTGGTATGGGATGGGGTAATTCTGGTTATTTCTGTAGGGTTATGTTTTTCTAGAGCTTATTCCTATTGTTTTTAATTTTTTATCATTTTCTCCGAAAGAGGCTGGTTTTCTAGAAATTACATATAATTTACTAGTCGGGTATCCGGGTCTTGAAAATATACCCGGGTACCCGCCGACATCCCTACTCAATACGCTAAACTAACAAACGCTGCAAAACAATATTGTAGGTAAAAAGGAAACCGTATTTCTCAATAGCTCTTTTATGCTTCACGTACCCCCTGGAAATGCGTAGGTATATAATTGTTGTTCCCCTTGCATCCGACAATAATTTTCATTGCTAGATTGCTTGACGCCACTTTGAGAGCGAACCCGTGGGCCGAATTGGCTGATTTTGGGGTCAATCGACTCAGGGCGACGCAAGTAAGCCAGTAGTAGGGTTTTCAAATTTTTATAAGTGACTTTTTTTATGTGGATTTTCTAACCTCACATTTTAACTCGACACACACAAAATGGATCACTCTTGTACAAATTGCATTAAATGAATTATTTCGCGCCCAATTTGGGTGCAGAACGCTAGTATAATAATATAGATATAGATTAAGATTAAAAGTCATTCTGTTTGACAAGCAATTATGTTTACAATTGCGAGACAAAGCGTAGCCCAGCCAAGCGAATGCAAAAATTGCAAGTGAAACAAAGCCACTTTTAATCCTAACAGTACATATTATTTTTTCTGCAACCTAGAAAGGACAAAATATTCAAAATTTTAGATAATTGATTGCTTTTGACGTTTTTTATTTAAAGAATTGTTATGACAACTGCATCCATAGGTGACCAGTTAGAACTTACTTTTAGTTCTTGTTAAGTAAAAGTACTTTTACACTACAAGTGTTAGAAGTGCAACTTTTTTTCATGCTCGTGTTTTGTTAAAATTGTTTTTTAAGTTTAACGTTTTTGCTGATTCCTGGGGCCTATTTCAGAAAACTACTTTGCAACTTGTCACTTTACACTTTTTAAATTTTTAAAATTGAAAAAATTGCTTTTCATAACATATAACTTTGCTAATTTTCAACTGTTTACTTGCACTTTGCATTATTTTGATGAGGTTTTAGTTTTCAACTTTTTAAAATATTTTTATGTAGCAGACATTGATTGAAATTTGCAAAGTGCAAAGTGAAAAGTTGCCAAGTTATTTTATGAAATGGGGCCCTGATCGCCAATACAACTTACAGGAAAGGTAATGGTCTCAATAGAGAGATAAAGTTATTGCCCATGAAATAATACTGATGTAGTTTGGAAATAATGGCAGAATACCAAAAAACCGAATGAACAATCTTGAGCAAATGGTTTAAAAAATGATTTTCCCGTAGGTATTTTCTAAATATTATTCTGGTAGTAAAATGTTTCTTTATATTTTACCTGGTTTTAAAACGTTTATCAGACAGCTCATTAAATTAATTTGGTACAGAAATATTTAGTTATTTATAGTTTACATGTGTTAAAAGCTATAGAAATTTAAAAATATATTTTTATTAGACATTGTGAAAAAAACTGGGATTATAATTATTCATTTCGCTCCAAAAAAAAAAAGAACTGTCGCACTTTGTTTCTTATCAAGTAATTACCTCTCTCTACGTAAATTGTCCTAGTTCACTCAATCGGAATAAGCAATACGTTTAAGAATATAGAAAATACTTTCAGTTTCTCTCTTCGGTTATATTAATTTCTTAGAAAAAAATGTTTTAACTTTATCGTTAGCTAGCGACAAAATGGTGATTACTTGTTATTAACCTTGCGGCATATATACAAATTTTATTTGCGCAAGTAGGGTTAATACCTGTTCCTAAAAGTAGTACGCAATTAGGTACCACAAAATAGATCAGTAAACAGTAAGAATCCAATAAACGGATTCTTCAATAGTGTAAATTATGTTGACTATTCAATTCACCTGTCACCTGTCAAAAAGTGACCAATGAAAATCCAGAATTCTGAAGTTTCTTGACCAATAAAAAAAATATCAGTGGATATATCTTCTTAGAAGGTAGTCAAGTGACTATTTTAAACAAATGCGATTTTTATTAGAAAAAGTCAATATTAGTGTTCTGTTACTATAGAATTTGCGTAGTTTGTTGCTAGATTTACTGAAAACTAATTTGAAAAAGTAGTTTGGTTCATTGAATAGTCCCTCGAATGCCATTCTTAGTCACAGTTAAGTAGATTATTTTTGCGGTAGTATCACTACTCATGTCCATTGCGCTTGGGATTAGGACGAGTGCGATAGCACTCGTCCTAATCGTACAAAAGCGCAATGGACATTCGTGACACCACTGCAAAAATAGTCGGCATAACTTTGACTACTCATGGTATTATAAGTGAAAGTATTCATATTTGTCTTATTTTTTCAGTTACCTACCAACCATCACCAGCATATGATCATTCCATAGACAAATTGAAGTTAAATATACTACAGGAATTACGTAAGACGTCCAAGTTAGCTAAGAAAATAATACTTCACTGCTGCATCTTCAAAGTACACCGCCCAGCGCCCACAGTAGAAATTTCAACGCATTGTCGTTCGAGAAGAAGACATAATATAAAATATTGTTCTTAGATAAACTTATGCTGATTTTGTATTTTTGTTCCATTGATTTTTAGGTTTGTTATTTGTGTGCATTGATTGTAATTGATCGACTTGACGTATATTACATTAATTTAACAAAACGAGTATGATTAGGTACTTCTATACGAAGGGTGAATAACTTTCACAATCTGGTGTGTAAACCAGCCACATTCAGAATATACTCCTACAATCACTCTACAATCATTACTATCTCATGAAAATATTGTCTTATAGTACCTGCACTCAGCTCCAGAATTATAAAAATCGTTTTTATAATGTAGCTGTCGTAATTGGTAATCTGCTGTAAAAATTTGTTTAGTTATTCACCCTTCGTTTTTTGAATGAATGAATGCATGCAGTTTGTCATTACTATTTTGAATAGTTTCGAAAAATTAATAGGCCATTAAACGCCGACAACAAACTTTATTTCTTATGACCGCAATATTGAATGTTCATATTTTAAACAGCTTTTATAATTTGGTTATTGATGTAAGTAGGTACAATACTATAAAATAATTGAAAACACTTTTCATTGAAAGTTGTTTAAGAAACAATTGCTGCTATCTTTTCAAGTAGGAATCTGACGTGGATGGTTACATTGTTTGCCATATTTTGGAGTAGGTATAGATGAAAACACGGAAAACGATTTCATTTTACTTTTGCTGCTTTTCCTTTTTTTACTCCTTGATCTAATGCTGTTGTAGATCACTTGGTCGTCACTTCATTTCAAGTGGGTAGCCACTGAAAACTATAATACACACAATTACAATTTGTGACATATTTAAAATAATTTTTATAATGACGAGATAAGAGATCTAATTCTACATAAAAAGAACTCCTTGTCAGAGGTTTCATGACTATCTTGGAAAAACTAGAATTGTTGTGCATTGTTGAAAAACAAAAAATGCTACTATTTAAAATTGTGAGCATCCAGTTTTGTATTGTTTGAGGCTTTCGCGGTTACTCGAATGCTGGGTGTTCATATACAAATACTACGCGGTCTAAGCCGAAATTTCATGCTAAAGAGAAGCATCCAGTTTGGCACCAAAGTGAAAACAACTTGACTATCCCTATCCCTACTCCTATTTTATATTCCGACTACACAACCAGTAAATTCCTATTTGTTTCACTAGCAGTGCAAAAATTAATTGTTTAGTAATATTTAGTTATCCACACATTTTAGGGTGACCGTTATAATACAGATTTTTCAAATTTTTATGGAAGTTTTTTATTTGTTTCCATTTAGGAAATGAAGTTTTTTGCTCATTAATTCATCTCGATCAGATTATTTTTCACCCTGCCACAAGCTGTTTGAAATTTGTGAAAAAAATCATTTTTTTTGTACGTTTTATTGTGTGTGAAAATATGAACAGACAGAAAGTTGATAGATGTTTATTTGACGGGATTTCATATTATATTATATAGAAAATACCATACATAAAACTTTTTGAAATCTATGAAATCCTAGGTAAACTTAAAAATTTTAAAAATTCGTATTATAACAGACACCCTTACACATTTCTGCAATTTCTGCCTACGTACCATCTATATCTTATCATTTTGATGATCCCAATAATATTAAAAATTAATGTTTACACCCTCTATCATAATTTCATATATTAGTTTTTAAAGCGCTTCTTAATGATTGGTAATTAATTAAGCTTAGTTAATTTTATTTACTATTTAAAATAATACTTAATTCAATTATTACTGTTAAAGTTGTAGTTTAACTATTCATTTCAGTAGCATAGAATGGAGTTTTATCTACATATTTATTTTATTTATTTATAAACCATGTCACCACTGCATTGTTAGTAGCACTGGCAAGCTATGTCAAATTCGAGATTTGCAGGTTAAGTTTTTCGTCAGTCTGTGTCAAACAACACACAAAACATAACCTACTAGCCTCCAATTTGACATAGACTGACAATACACTTCAGTACTGCCAAACGTATAACATGAATCACTTTCCAAATTGTCACTATGACTTTTCATGGCTGTCAATAACAAAATTTGTTTTTTTTAGGTATTTATTGATTAATGAAATTATAAGAATTGAATAAAATTTTATATTATACACGACGATCAAGTTATTATTATCCACTGTTGAATCATTAACGTCTCGACTTCATCTAGACGTTAAAACGATTCACTCCTCAATAAAATTTAACTATCGTCTTGTATAATAAATAACTATAAAAACGCCGAATAAAATGTTATATTGTTCTGTTTTATGTAAGTCGAAAATGTATGTAATACTAAAATCGAAGAATTTAATAAATGAATTATAAAAATAACTTGTTGGAAATTATTATGTGTTATCTGAATACCGCTGTTGTATTTCGATAAATATGAGTGTAAATTAATACCATGATTTGAGATACAACGAATTAGTGTGTGGTGATGTAGAAGTTAATATTGCAGTACATAGTAATTACGTAATACTAGTTCTAGTACACTAAACTAAATTTTTAATGCATTGGAAAAAGTTATGCAACCCATTATACTAGTCAACTAATACTATTTTTTTTAAATTTAATTTTAGGGGTCGGATTCTAACGTAGGTTCTGTTTGATGGTGTCAACTTGTCATTTGCTCTTTGCACCTCATAAATTTATAGATAAAAAATGTCTAGAAGGAAATATACACGTCGCAACAGTAATAGACTATAATTCTGTTTTATTTTCTTATTTTATAATTAACATTAAACAAATCGATGACATTAATCGAACTGTCATAAGATAAGCATTAAAAAATAGAGTATAGTGGCATTCATTCTGGACGCTTTTAATGAATTTGCTCGATTCACTGTTCATAAAGTTAATTCTGAAATTCTATAGGCTACCCACATTAATTTTTAAAGTGGGTTTTAATACATTTCTTAATTTTTAAACATGTTTAAATATTGAATTAAGACACCATAAATTTAATATAAAACGAGCGTTAATTTAGGATACCAGAAAAGCATTTTTTGCCAACATAAATAAGAAATGAAGAAGTTATAAGTGTCCAGAATTAATGTCTCTTGTGTAGTATGTTGGCTACACAAAATGGTAAATATAAAAATATGTTTAAAAGTGAGATTTTCATATTAACAATAGCAACTATATTAAAATAGTATAATACATTATAATACAGATTGTCTAGTGATGTTATATCTAACTAGTAAAATATCTTTTATCATTGTTTACCTGAAAAACTGACCAAAAACCAAATTTTGCATTTAAATTTATCCTAGATAACAACCTTTTCGACAATATGTGGTCAAAACGACCTTTAGATATACAACAGTGTTAATTTTATATGTACTGTTAGTTTTGACTACTTTATCCAAGATCCCAACACTTTATAGAAGAAGCAAATTTTAAGTAGGCAAAATCCACGGTACATATATATATAACTATCGTAGCGCCAGTTGTTGAAATAGACACTATACATAGATATATATATATATATATATATATATATATATATATATCACTGGAACAAATTTTCATTTCCTCCCTCAATACAAAATATGGCCGCAGCCGAGTAGTTGTGTTGTGTGCAGCTCTTACTATTTGTTTAAATAATCAGTGATACGTATAAGCAATAGTATTTCTCTATTCGAAACCGAGTTACTAGTGTCACCAAGTGTTTGTTGAGCCTTTCGTTACTGTCAGCAACCAACAAAAAGTTGTTAAAATGCCGTTATTTGTATCTTTGCATATGTAACGCGAATAATACGAATCCCAGCGCTGTTGCCTAATTATACGCATGCGACGTGATGATTTAGTAAATAATAAACTTGCAGCTGGGATGGTTTGTGATTCATGAATTTAGACGGGCATATGAAAATATTGCAAATATCGCAGTTTGGATCAGTGCGTTGTGTGTGCATGTGCTTCTCTGCAAAATGGATCGAACCAAATTCATAATTACTCTAGCCGAGCAGAACCAAACAGGTGAGTGAATAAATATTTAATCTTAACTAACATTTTACGCAGAGCATCTACGTAACATATGCAAAACGTGTAGATTTTATAATTATTTAACAACAGCCAACCGTCCGTTTTCTCTTACTTTCAGTATTTGATAAACACTGATATTATTTTCACATCAATATCAACCTAAGATCACACAGAATGGCGTGCATTGACGTAGCATCGAACAAGAGTTTAAAAACAGATAAAAACGTGAGATGCCTAAGAATTTCCTGTACCTATTTAAAATTTTAACAGTTCGTAATATTAGTTAAAATATAATGTAACGAAGTATTTATATTTATTTAATGTTTTTCTTAAAAAGCACATCCACTAGCACATTTAAGTTGTAGACACAGTAGTAATATATTTCTACATCTCTTATAATATAGAGAAATAAAATTATTCAGTTGCAGTACAGTAGTAATATCGTAAGCAAGTATGGCCTACTTTGGGTATTTTTTTTATATAAGAAGTTCCAAAATGTCAGTGTAAGGTTGCTATCATAAGGCATTTCAGCGCTAATTTCAAATATTTGAAAATATGCGGGGTGTTCGATTTAAAAAGCCAAAGTCATGTATCACTACGCAAGAATTGGAGGCCGTGATTTAAATTGTTTTTGGAAATTTATAGATTGTATACTGTTATTTCAAACAAAAAGTGTTTTTCTATATTATTAACGAAGTTATGATCTTGCTAGCCATTTACAAACACCCTCTATACATAAAACTAAACAGAAGATCTCTATAAAAATACTTCTATCATAATTAATTTGCGTTACGATAATTAAGTAAAAAACTAGTACAATTATTGTGATAATTATAGTACAATTCAAAATTTTCCAGAGGCAACACTAATCACTTACGCTGTCGTAGCCTCAAACAACACGCGCTTCAGCTACTGGTTTCAATTATTGGATGTCATAAAATAAACTGATACAAAATCTGCGTGTCTTTAGTACCTACATACACAAATTGATGACCAACAATATACTACTTCCTATATGTTATATTAGGTAATGGTTTGGTTGTTCAGTTATTTAGTTCTGGATTCTGACACTCAGTAAATTCCCTAGCAAAAAAATCGATGCTTGCAATTTCGTATGATAATTTCTAAAAATTAATCTCGTAATTTTTCATGGCGCAAAGTAAATGTTAGCGTAGAAATACCATTTACAAATTGTACGGAAATATTTAATGCACTTTCGACATTAAAGTGCTAATCGGACTATTTTTGCACTAACCTTTAATTGTAAAAAATAAGACAAAAGGCATTTTTGCAGGACATGTTACAGACGTAGGAAATATGTCTGTTGTTTCTAATCGTCTTACAACCTCACCTGCAGAATCAACTCATTATGACTTGGTAGAAAGTGACGGCTCAATAGTTGCAGTAGGTTTTTTTAACATTACTCTGATTCAAATGATACAATTTACTCATTTTAATGTACTAAATAGGAGAGTGATGTAAATAGTTTTCAAGACTTTGAAGATTCTGGTAGCGAATACCTTCCCTCAGATGCTGAACGGCCATCTTCTCCTGAAAATTCGGCCTTTTCGGATCAAGAATCTAATGACATACCATATACAAAACAGGCATGTAACTATTACCACGTTTTTGATTTTATAATAAGTGTGAAATTTTAATAGATTTCTATGAGCGAAGACAATTTAAATTGTATTTCCGCCATCGAAGAATTACAAAATGAAGAAAGGAGTTCTACTTCTGGAAATAGCATTCCTTTAATAAATAACGATTCAAATCCGATAGAAAATGCTTCATCACTAGCTACCGTGAGAATTAGTTATTTTGTGCGTATTCTTACGTTTAAACTCGTTTGTTTCAGTGTTCAGGAGGGTCGAGTGTGACGAATTTTGAACAGATTTACGTTGATCAAAATAATATTAAGCAAATTGCGAATACTACGGTAGATTATTCGTTTTTGTGTGAAATTTAATGTATTGAGTGGATTACTTTTGTAGGGAAAAAGAAAAGATTATATTAAAAATTCGTCTGCTAGAGAGAGGCCAACAATATGTCCTATATGCTTTGATGATGTTACCACCCATTTCACAAGGCATCTTTTTCGCCATCACAAAAAAAAATAAGGAAGTACTATTACTTAAGAGTTTAAAACCGCGCAGTAAAGAACGATTGGCTTTAATAGCTTCATTACGAAAACTAGGATATTTCCATTTAAAAAATGAAAAAGGAGTTTTGAATCCCGTTAGAAACTCAAATGATCCAACTGTCGACCATTTCGTCTGTACATTCTGCTTGGGTTATTACAGTAAAAAACTTTTATATAAACACGTCAAAACGTGTAAAGCGCGCCCTGCAGACCTCACAAATCCCGGAAAACATTGTTTATCCAGGTCTCAAACTTTTTCAGCATCGATAGTTTTCAAAAATCATGATTTTCTAAAACAATCCCGATTAAAAAGAGAGGTGTTTGATTTAATGCGTCCAGATGATATCAGCTCAGTGGCGAAAAACGATCCGATAATTTGCTTGTATGGAGAAGCGCTTTTGAATAAACACAAACGGCAGCAAATTGCCAATGTTGTTTCAAATAAATTGAGAGAAATGGGTAGAATTTTGATAGCTCTGAGATCACTAGACAACCAGATTAATGGACTATTTGATGCTCTGAAACCAGAAATTTTCAGATTATTTGTTGCAGCAGCAAAACTCGTCAGCGGCTATGATATTGAAACAAAAACTTTCAGAGCGCCGTCACTTGCCCTGCATATGGGCACAAATCTGAAAACTCTGTGCGATGTTGCTCTAAAGCTAGTAATAGAAAAAAGGAATATTCCAAACATTATATGGGACGACTCAACCGAGAAAAAAAGAGAAATAAAGGAATTGAAAAAGTTGATAGAAGGTCACTGGTGTAGCGAGATGTCAAGTCTCGCTTTAAAGGATCTAAAAGAAAAGAACTGGATCAAACCAATAGCATTGCCTTCGACAAGTGACATTTTAGCTCTCCAGACTTACATAAATACTCTCGCAGATAATGCATATTGCAATCTAAACAGTGGACATCCGAAAATTAAAGAAAATTATAGGATTTTGACTCAATGCGTTCTAGCCCTAACAGTAATGTTTAACCGAAAGCGCGTAGGTGATGTTCAATATTTAAAAATCGACACATACACCTCATCCACTAGAAATTCCAAAAATGATGAGGCTTTTATAAAATCTCTTACACCAGTGGAAAAAATGTTAACAGAAAAATTTAAGAGAGTGATTACTGGTGGAAAGCGCTCAAGACCTGTTCCTATTTTATTTTCCAATAGACTACAAAAATTTATATCCATTTTGCTTGAAATTAGAAGTACTACCTTCGTAGTGCCGAAGGAAAATCCATATTTATTTGCTAATCCAGATTCCCAAGACAGATGGATGAATGGAGCGTCTATAATGCGAAAATTTGCTTTGAAGTGTGGTGCCAAAAATGCAACGCATTTAACTTCAACCAGGTTTAGAAAACATATTGCCACCACATTACAATTGATGGATATGGAGGGACATGAAATTGAACAAGTTGCGACCTTCATGGGTCATACAAAGAAAACCCATGAAGAATTCTATAGGTATGTTAATTAGTGGAATCCGTCTTCCATACGCTGATTATTTTCTTTAGGTTACCGCAGGATATATATCAAACGGCAAAAGTAGCCAAGATCCTATTACTACTGGAAAAAGGAAAAGGAGAACAATTTAAGGGAAAAAGTTTGAACGAGATCGAACTGGAGCGAGAAGTCTATTACAGTTCCGATTCAGAAAGCAGTGATGAAGAAGTTGAATCCGTTCCACTTTCGGAACGAGTCCTAAATCGGGTGGCGTCTTTATCCCGAAACAAAACTGAAACGAACAGGAACATAGAAGAAAAACTGAAAAGAAAAGAAGCTGCTGATGAAAGCAGTATATTACTGTCTAATAATGTAAAAGAAGGGACTTCTAAAGACAAAGGCGTAGATTCAGAAGAAAATCAGTACGGTAGATATAATGAAAACGTTACAGAGAGAAAAAGTAAAAGTGAAAAGGAGATACAAAGTAATAAAGCGAAAGCAATGGTTATGAAAAACAATGGTATATATATATTTTTTAATTATACTTATTATGTTCAAATTATATTTGCATTTCAGTATCCGGGAGACATCAATGGTCAGAAGCCGAAAAGAAAATAGTTCTAAACCACTTTCGTAATCATATAAAGAGAAAGATTGCACCAAGAAAGCACGAGTGTGAAACATTAATTTCTCAAAATAAAGATACCCTGGGAAATCTAAACTGGGTGCGAGTTAAAACTTTCGTTTATAATTCATTTAGAGATAAGTAAAATATTTTTAATATGGAATATCCTTTAATTATTTAAAAAAAAATCTGTTATAGATATCTGCTGCATTAAGTTGAATTTCAATGTTTTTCTTTAATATTTTCATTTATCTTAACATTATTTTTATTAATCATTTCATTTTAGTGTAAGCTTTTTCTATTACATTTGATATTTTTGACTATACACATTTGATAAATTAAACAAATAAAAACTTTGAATCAGTGTTTTTCTCTCCAACAGTAAAAATTTATTTATAACACTCAAGATCTAGTAACCACGATTAAATACAAATAAAAATTAGTAAATCTATTTAGTAACACTATTATTAATCAATTTACTAAATAAACTACGTAAACCGTATATGTAACATAACATAAGTTTAAAAAACTTGAAAAATATTAATAACTTAAACAGGCATCACAGTAATTGTTCAAAATGCAGTCCATTATTAATTAATTACAACTGCAATATATCAACTTTTTCACTAAGTCTTTCCATTATTAAAAACGCATGTAGAATGAACTGTAACAGGAACACGCTTTATTTACTGCATAAAATTGTAGTGTTAACAATTAACTGCACTACAGTATCTATGTTTTCTTTTGTTTCCGCCTGTGACGATCAAGACTACTAGATCTAGCATTTATTAAAGAAATAGCATTATTTATTCATTTAAAGAGATTCCTAATTGGTATCGTTCGAAAGGTAATTTGATAATTTGCCGAAATATCTAAAAAGATACAGGGTATTTAATTTGAAACTACAAAGTTTAATACCACACCTCTAAACAGTTTAAGGCAATTTAAAAATTGTGGTCGTTAAATGTAGCTGCAATTGCACCATTTAATCATATATATATAGTTTTATAGGTCTAAATTCAATAATAAGAGCGTGAGAAGTTGGCGCCCTTTTTATGAATCGGACGGTGTACGCGAACGTGAAGCTGTTCCACTAAGAAGAAATTACTGCTGTAATCTTTTTAAATGAATGCGCTATTGCCAGATTTACGGGACTCCTATAATGCCCAAAATATATTAGGGCGGGTAATATCGGTAAAATATCCACAATGTTTATACACCGCGACTGTACGCCCCCTATATGAAATGTTTCTGAACTAAACGCGTGTATTTTGCGATATATAGTGACCTTACCCGCCAAACTAAAAATTCACCAGACGTGCCCTGTAATGCCAAAAACTTGAAATAACACCTTTATACACGTGAAAATTACGAAGCCCAAAACCGGGCTACGTAAGTAGGTCTTGGGCTTCGTATAGTAAGGAAGATATACCATTTTGGGCTTTGCAATGCTGGAAAACATGTATATATATATATGTCAAACCACCTTACGGCGCTTACCTCCCTCCCGTACAATTCGATGTGCCATATGGAGGTTACATATATTAGACGGTAGTTTAGTGTGTCGGTAATGTAGATATCTATACTGAGAAATATGCTAAAAACCAATGGAGGGAATTTACCACAAAAGATTTTAGTAAATATTTAAAGTAACCCTGTTAACATTAATAAAAATGGTTCAAATTGATACAGAGTAAAATACATGTAATGTTGAATAATGTAATTACAAAGAATCCCTGAAATAAACGTTTATACAACAATAGGAGGTACATTAAAAAATGTACTCAGTATAACCAGTATTAATAACAGCAAATTAAATCAAACAAGGAAATGCATACTGCAGTTAAGTCTACTAAAATTAATAATTTGAAGGGTTGCTAGCTTAAAATGTACTGCTCAGGAGGCTTATTTACTAGTATTAAATTAAAAGCAGACGTAAATTGTGAAAGTTAGCAGACACGATTTACTAAAAACATTAAAATTCTGTACAAATATATCATAGGGTTCCCACTTATAAAATGGCATTTCTGGCCCAATTATTTTAGTTTTCTTTGATCCATTTTGAAAAACAAAACCAGTATTTAGTGTGTTGCCGATATGAAAGTGGATTTATAATAGGACTGCTGAACAGCAAAACTAAGATTTAATGATCGTTAGTTATGTGAAATTGTCTCCGACGTCACTAATAGCGAAGAGCATAAATTATACGCTTTGTTAATAGCAAAATTTTTTTGACCAATAAATAAAACTACGAAATTCCCTTACTTATTCAGAAAAGTAAAACCCCTTTAAGAAATATACTCAAAAACACCAGAAAAACAGTTCAAAAATTGGAAGTAAAATTTTTCATTTAAATATGCTATTAGGTAGGTAAATTTGCAAAATTTTGTGTTTAATTATATTTTACCTAGATAGAAAATAGGAATTATCAAACAGTGCTACCGTTACTATCGTATTTAATCAAAAAAATTATTTGCAATTTTTGAGCAGCATAGGTATTCCACTAATTAGAAATAAAGAGTTAATTAAAAATCGAATAAAGGTATATTGCCGTAATAATTCAATACATTACATAACATAAAAAGAGAATGAAAAAACAAAAAATTATTTCTAGAAGCATCAATATTCTTTAAAAACAAACTGATGTACAATATTAGCAAGTATTAAAATAGTACATAAATACAATACAATCCAAAGCAGTCATAATTTTACAGAAAAAAATCAAAAGCAACGAAGACAAGCCATAAAATACAGGCTGATTAAATTATCATGTAACAACTTGTAGGCAACCCATTATGCAGCAGCATGCATAATGTTGTTACATAATTTAATCAGCCTGTATAGAAATAACAAATGATCAATATTTAACAATAAACATAGTTATTGTATATATATAAACTTGGAGGAACATAAAATAGGATGTATATAAGAACCATAACTCATATTCTTATTTGGGTATTTTGCCACTCTGCAAATTAAAAATATTAAATAACGAACGTTTCGAGGGACAAACTACCTTCGTTATCAACGATTAACAATTAAAAAGAACAAGAAACTTAGCTTTTTTCACTGAAGGAAAAACAACCAACCTCCAATGAATTGTTTGACATTGACGTTTGTTGATCATCTCTACCTACTTGATCTGATCTTTAAGAATCGATAGCCAACTATTGTCTAAAAATATTGAGAAAGACGACACGCATTTTCCTTCGTGAAGTAAAATATATGCCGTTTCCTTAATTTTACGTTTAGTTGACATTGATTCTTTAGACAAGATCTTTGATTGATATGTTTTCATCATATTTTTATGTTCTTTAACTCTTAACTGCTAAAGGTCTGGATGTTTCACCGATATAGTATTTCCCGCATTCACAGGGATACTATATATACAATTCTTTGAATGTTGTTCTTCGTTTTTGTAAGAACTGACCGCAAAGTATTCATCGTTTTGAATACCGTCCTAACATTGAATCTATTTCCAATTCGTCTAATTTTGTCAGATATGCCTGGAATATATGGTATAGTTAAGAGTATTATATTTTTGAGTGTCATTCCTTTGTATGTGTGGGGCATTGTTTCGTGTATTGAAGATGTTCTGAACAAGAGTCTCTGGATAGCCATACACTAAACAATGCCACACACATACAAAGGAATGACACTCAAAAGTATAATACTCTTAACTATACCATATATTCCAGGCATATCTGACAAAATTAGACGAATTGGAAATAGATTCAATGTTAGAACGGTATTCAAAACGATGAATACCTTAGGGTCAGTTCTCACAAAAACTAAACCGTTCAACGAAGAACAAATTTCAAAGAATTTTATATATAGTATTCCTTGTGAATGCGGGAAATATATCGGTGAAACATCCAGACCGTTAGCAGTTAGAGTTAAAAAACATAAAAATATGATGAAAACCTATCAATTCAGTAAGTCTAAGCTGGCAGAACATGCTTGGGATAAAAATCACAAAATACAATGGCACAGCACCAAGATCTTGTCTAAAGAATCAATGTCAACCAAACGTAAAATTAAGGAAACTGCATATATTTTACTTAACGAAGAAAAACACGTGTCTTTCTCAATATTTTTAGACAATAGTTTGCTATCGATTCTTAAAGATCAGATCAAGTAGGTATAGATAATCAACAAACGTCAATGTCAAACAATTCATTGGAGGTTGGTCATTTTTCCTTCCAGTGAAAAAAGCTAAGTTTCTTGTTCTTTTTAATTGTTAATCGTTGATAACGAGGGCAGATTGTCCCTCTAAACGCTCGTTATTTAATATTTTTAATTTGCAGGGTGGCGAAATACCCAAATAAGAATATGAATTATAAATTCACGCCACAAAGAAGTTTCAGAGATTATCTTATATAAGAACTTACTAAAAAGATGTAAAAAACATTTAAAATATTTAAAGTAAAACAACGAAACATCTAAAAAGAGTAGCATCTGAAAAACAACTTCTGAACAAAACAAAAACACTACACAACTTGGCGAATTATAAAGTACTATGTTTTCAATTTTACTGGGTACGTTTCCTCCGAGTATATTCCTAAGAGCAGATTTGATAGTAGGCGAAGACCTATTTTGTAGACATGGGTATTTTGACCTGACTTCTCTAATATCTGTAAATGATGGTAGTGATGAGCTATCTAAGTATCGAGCAAAGGCTTGATGCAGATTCGACACAGACGTTGGGGTTCACCTTGCTCGTTCTTTGACATCTGTAAAACACATAGAGAATTAAAACAAAAAGTCGTAATGCAGGGTGCGAAGATTTAAATTAACTCAATTTTGAGTGGGGTGTCGTTTTTATATGAAACTTTTCGATTAGATCAATAGCATGTATGATTTAAGAGTAAACTTGGAATAAAATAAAATTATATGTCGAAAACTGCACACTATTTTTAACTGCATACATTATGAATCAGTTTATTATAACTTACGCAATTTAAAATTGAAGAAAAGATATCACTTACATTTAGAAAAATTAATTTCAATCAAATAAATTAATCTTTTTCATTTTACTACAATTACGATATTTTCACATTTAGCTACCATAATTAACTATAAAAATATAAAATAATTATGACTAGTTATATTTACGTCTGGTTTGAAATGTCCGTTTTTTTGGAGTCTGGTGAATTGGAGAATCGGCAACTTGAACAGCAATCCAGTCTTAAAAAAGGCAACAAAATATCGGATAATTCTGGTACAGTAAGTGCATCTTGAATAATATCCTAGGAAGGACAACTCTTATTTTGGGTATATTCTCTGAAATATTCAGAAGCCGCAGCTTCCTGTGCTTTTGTCAAACGGCTTGCAGAATTATTTTGTACACCTAAAAAACCAAGTTACCCATCAATGCATGAGCAAAATATCAGTTTATAATAATTACCACTTTTTGGTGAGCCTTGGGGTGAACATTTCTTTGATTTTAAGTCCTTCCTTTCTCCAAAAGTTCTTCCAGACTTCGTATGCCCTTCCTTCACCACCACCGCCTTGAAAATAAGCAAGCGCTTTAAAACCACAACGGGCTGCAACTTTTTGATCCCCAAACATTGTGTGGTAGGTACACCTTCATCTGGCCCAGAAGTACTAGAGGTGCTGGATGATCGCAATCTTTTCTTTCGTGGAACACAAGTGAATTGGCTCGTAGAAGGCTGCAGCTCAAGCTGATCATCGTTTGCGACATAAGAAACAGAAGCGACAGGGGGACTGGAAGCCACCTCAGCCTCTCCTTGAGCAGATGCTAAAAGCTTCACCACTTGTATTAAAGACTTATCTACGGTTTTCTGGGTATAAATGTCTTTGTGAATTTTGTCCGCATGACCTAAATGGCTGGCAAGGTTTTGGACTTGAGATACTTCACTAGATTTCATTCGAATAAAATTTTAAGTATCACGAATTAGCTGTGAAAGTACACACCTTTCGGAAAACACTTCAGACGGGCAACTAATTGTTCCTCATGATGACATGCCTCAAGATGATTGGGTAATTTAACCACACATTTCTTACAGAATTCGCAAAACTGACGTCTTGAATTGCGACCTCCTTCGTTAGTAGCTACGCTTTCAGCATGTGATGGTGTATCATAACCCGGATGAACAATGTTCGGTAACAACCCTGCAATGTCTTTATCAGAGTCCAAGATATCTGCTACCTGTTGTTGGGGTACGCTAGATCGGTACTCTGTACCGGTACAGCTTCTTTCAAATGGCCATTTTCAGAAAATTGTTGAGACTCTCCCAAGTTACCTAGTATTAACGGATAATCTTCCGTGTCTGCACTACGCGATGCTGAAAATAAAGTTACAAATAAAAAAAATCAGGTAAAAATAGCATGTAACATCTTCAGAAACTGCAGCTAGCAACAAAACGTATTCTTTCAAATTTGTAACCTACTTTATTTGCTGAAATGTTACTATAGTATGATCAAAAATTATTTTCATCTAGTATGGCTATGGACTAGTTTCTAATTTATGAATGCAACTATAAATTACTTAAAAATCAAATTTCAGGTTTGAGATATACAGGGTGTTCGGGAAAATGTGGGAAATCTTCCGGATATGAAAAAAACATGTGAAAAGAATACTACGAGTTCATAGTTCGTATAGGCCTCCTCTTCGGAGATATGGGCTCCTATAGAGCTCCAACGGAATCAAGTTTTTTACACATAATTATTGATCCACCAGGTATATTCCAATTTTTTTTTAATATCATGTATACCAGGTAAGACCCTTCAAATTACTATCCAAGAAAGTGTTGTGAATTACTCATAGGTGCAGGGACAAACTAGGTGTGACACTCATGACCCCATTTTTTTTACGCCCTGTATGCTAATAACTTTGGACAACGTTCTTTACATACCTTTAACTAATGACTTAAAATTAAGTACACTTCATTCATGCCGCTAATCTTAACCGTTTTCGAAAAAGTGTCATTTTATTTACACTGTTAGTCTCCTAACTTCTGTCGGGTTAAATGTGAAAGAGGAATTTTCAGTTTAATATGTCGAAAACCATAGTACAATGATATGGATATAAGAGCTATTCTTGAAGAACTTCATATATTATTGTTTTCGACGTATTAAAATGAAAATTCCTCTTTTTCACATTTAACACGACAGAAGTTAGGGGACTAACAGTGTAAATAAAATGACGCTTTTTCGAAAACGGTTAAGATTAGCGACATGAATTAAGAGTACTTAATTTTAAGTCAATAGTCAAAGGTAGGCTATGTAAAAAACGTTGTCCAAAGTTATTAGCATACAAGGTGTAAAAAAAAATGGGGTCATGAGTGTCACAGCTAGTCCGTCCCTGCAGCTGTGAGTAATTCACAACACTTTCTTGGATAGTAATTTGAAGGGTCTTACCTGGTATACATCATATTTAAAAAAAATTGGAATATACCTGGTGGTTCAATAATTATGTGTAAAAAAACTTGATACCATTGGAGCTCTTTGGGAGCCCATATCTCCGAAGAGGCCTACACGAAAAAAGTTTATCATATCCGGGAGATTTCCCACATTTTCCCGGACACCCTGTATAGCTGAACATTTATCGTTCCACAAAATTTTAAGTTGCAAAAGTCTTGGAGTAATTTTTGGAAGACGTGTGGTCTAATCGGGTTTGAATTAATTGATAAAAGTTCCAGTTATATTAGTATTAAGAAGTTGGACAGAAGTCTTCTGTTTTGTTTATCTCTAAATAAACGTTTGACATTTTGTTGGTTACGTGCTTAGATAATTGTTTTATTCCCTTATGATTTTCTTATGGCAGCGCACGAGTATCGAACAATATTTTTTATATTCGTTTCAACAAAGTAAACAAACCACAAACAATTATATTAATTAAACTATACCTGAGAAGAGCATTGGGAATAAACTCATTTTCATTTCCAGCATGCACCATTATTAACGTCTACCCTTCGAAACTGGTGATTTTCAGCATTTCGTACTGTTATCTGACCATTCTTTTGATTGCTCTGGATGTAACTTTCATCGGTAAATATAATAGGTCTTCCCTCAGCTTTATATTTCCTCAAGGTCTCTAGATATACAACACGTTTGTACCGAATATCTTGCGATTCCATCAGAATTTGTCGTTTGTCAGAAGTTTTTCTCCACCTAAACATAAAAATTATATTAAGTATTTCTATCTCTACATTTTTGTAATTTAGCTTACCGAAAGCCCATATTTCGTATTATTTTACGAAGTGAACTCCAGTCCAGAAACCTTAATTTTATCGTAAATGCCCTGTAACGAAGGCAGTTTCTTCTCAGTTACACAAAAATCATGAATTACAGATTGAATGGTTTCTTTATCGCCTTCCCAAAGTGTGCTTTTGCGTCTAATCCTTGGTCGTGTTTTGTATGGTATTTTCAGATACTTTTGTTGCACCAAGAATTCGTTCTTTACAGTTTGTTAACGAAATAAGGCATAATATTGGCAAATTATTTCGCGAGCTTGGCTATGAATAACCTTCCCTTTGGTTCCAACAGTGGATTTTGCAAACAATCTGTAAAATATTAGTAATTATCATTAGAACATAAATACGCAGTCATAACATCAAACTTACCACGTCGTGTGAAATTGAATGCGGTTTATTTTTAATATATAGCGTAAATAACGACACGTAAATCAAAAACATGGGTGTAGTGTTGAAAAAAACTGTTACGGCAAAAATAAAGCACAAAACTAGTAAAAAAAAAACCAAGAACGAAACAAACTGCTAGCCGCCCCTATGTCAAGAACTTAAACTCGCCTGAACGCGTTTTGGACCACTGCATACGTGTGCATTCTCTACCGCCGCCCTACTTTGCACGAAACGACGAATGGTCCTTGGACGTGCTCAGAATGTATAATACAGTATAGCAAACTGCTGTATCAGCCCGATTAAAGTAAACTGGCCAACAGTTCTAATCTAACATAGTTGCCAAATCTACTAATGCGACGTTGTCAACATTATTTCTTTTGAGTTGTATTTCTCATTCAGATTAATTTAAAATGTATTCGTGGCAATTGAGGACTTCAGAGTCATTGTGACGACTTTACTTAAATTTTCATTTTCATATTTGATGGCGAAAATAAAACACTCTTGAATGTTCCAATAGTAATTTGTACTAGTTTTGAAAGTCATACTTTTTTTCATAAATTTGCAGTTTGATAACGCGGGCGAAGCCCGAGTTAATCAAGCAAATGAATGAAAAAAAGAACTTTCAAAACGTGTTGAACACGTAGTTTTTTGCATAGTGATTTTAGTCGAAAAAGACTTCGGAATTGACATTTCAATAAAATAGATTAAAAAAGTGCACTTCTTTTACGATTTTTGCGTTAAAAAAAGTGGAACTTTCAATACGATTTTTCGTTAAAAAAGACGAATTGCACGATCACTATGCAACAAATAAATAATACCGACCTGTAATCATGTTAACTAGTAAATGAATTGGAAGGTCGACTAACTCTAACAAAAATTTGTTAATAATGATCAACTTATCGTGCAGATATTGCAAAATAGAGTTCCTATTTGTACAGTATGTTGCCACATTAGAAAAATACTATCCCGTAGGGTGTGAAAATCAAAGAAAACTAATAAATAATAAGTTACAATTGAATTATTGGCAACGACCTGTGAAAATGACATTTTTATATTTTAATACATCAGGTAGCTTAAAACGGAACAAAATAAAGCTTAATAGATAAACAATTCGTAATATGTTGGCACCAAATATTCACTTACAGTGCAAGGTGAACTGTAAATAATTAATACAATCCTGTAGCCATGGTAAATAGTAAATGAATTGTAAGTGCTAAGTGCACCTTACTCTAACAAAAATGTCTTAATAATGATCAAGTTTTACAGTACAAGTACCTATTGCAAAAACAATTTTTTGGAGTACCTGCACGGACAGTTGCTCATTATTAACAAAGTTTTGTTAGAGTAAGTCGAACTTAACGATTCATTTACTAATTCCCATGGTTACGGGCTCTGATGCTATAATATTTACTTACAGTCCACCTTCAACTGTAAGCTGTAAGTGAAAATTAAGTACCAACATTTTTAGAATTGTTTATCTATTACGCCTTCCTTTATTCAGTTCTAACCTAATTTTTTAATTTCTTAAAATATAAAAACGTAATTTTGACAGGTGGTTGTCAATAATTCAATTTTAACTCATTATTTACTACGTATCTTTGATTTTCACAGGTATTGCAAAAAATAATATAGGTACTACCGACTACCCGCGAACTGTAAGTAACTTTTCTAGTCTCGACCTCAAAAGTGTCACTTACAGTTCATGGTACGTAATATACTATTTCCGCAGAATACATTATTTTTGTGATTTTTAATTCTCTTTCAGATAGGTAATAACCTAAAATTGTTGCAGATAACGAAGTTAGAGTTAAAAAAGTTTTCAAAGATAGGTAAAGTGCCTCTTACAGTCAAGTCTAGTATATCAAACATTTTTACTTCCTTTGACAATAAAGGAAGTATTGGATTCACCCCAAAAATTGAGTTTTCAACAGATCTTCACGTTTTAGAGTCCCGTGAACCCAAAAAACATATATTCTTCATTGGTCTGTCTGTCTGTCTGTGTGTCTGTCTTCCTGTGTGTCTGTCTGTCTGTGTGTCTGTGAACAGAATATCTCAAAAACGAAAAGAGGTGTGGGGTTGAAACTTCATATATAAGTTTTGTGTACTATGTAGATGCGACAGCAAGCTTTTAAAGAAAATTGCATAACCGGAAGTAGGTGTTTACTCTAGAGACTTTTCAGTTTTTTCGATTTTTTCAAAAACGGCTCTAACGATTTTTTTCAAACTTCTCATTTTTATTACATTTTTAATGTGTATTGATGTGAGATAGGTGATTTTCCAGTTGAATACTTCTAAAATGGGTTTCTTTTGTTTTTTTTCAATTTTTTATTAACTCCTATTTTAAATAGAACACCCGGTATAATATTACATTTTTGAATTCAGCTTAAAATTCTAGGGAAAATTTGTCTCTTCACCTAACGCTCTATTTTGCACCGTTTTTGTAGAATTGGTAATTTTTTAAAATTTTCGACAAATGCTTAAAGATTTAAAATCAAATCTTTCGCCAATTATAAGATCACTGTAAAAGGAAGTTGTGTGCGTGTATCACACCAGATTTTTTGTCTTTTGTGCTTACGAAAATGCTGCGACATAACGAACCTTTCAGAATGGGAGAATTCGTTATGTAGCGACATGTTCTTAAACATAAAAGAACAAATTCTTGTGTCACTAATGTCATTAATTGATTTATCATTTTTTTTACTAGATGACCATTGTTTTTGTAATCATGGCTACTTGATAATTGCACGTCTTAATGACTACCAAAAACCTTTGATTAGCATTTTAAGGTAAACGATTGCTTTTAGGATTAAGAACTAAGAGTACCTACATTATTTTTGTGATTTTTAATTCTCTTTCAGATAAAAACCTAAAATTGTTGCAGATAACGAACTTAGAGTTAAAAAAAGTTTTCAAAGATTGATAAAGTGCCTCTTACAGTCAAGTCTAGTACATCAAACATTTTTTACTAGTGCAGTACATAATAGTGCACATGTATACCAAAATTCAAATCGCTATCTACATTTGTGGAAATTAACAAAAAAATTAAAAATTGAACTTCAAGGCCCCATAACTTCTTACTGAAGGGACTTTGTACTAAGGTATATTAGGTTTAATCGATTCGTTATAACGTAAGGAATCTATGACTAATCGAAGTCCCATTCTTTTTGGGAACCCTGCATATATGTCTAAACTCCATAGCTCGTCTTACGGCGCCAAAATGGACATAACGCGCTGTCGCCGTAAGGCGAAGATATGTAAGTGGCATGCAACGCTTTCGGTGGTTAGACGTAAAACTTTAATATTTTTTTTCTATGGGAGGGGTGACTTTTAATGTTTCCCAACGGTTTTAAGTTGTTACTGGTGTTTATGATTAGAGCTGTTTCAAATTTGGTTGAGCTACGAGTTTTAACAACAAAGTTACGTTTAATATCTACCCATTTTCTAAATTTAAAGCTAGGTGAATTATATATATCCCAGTACGTATGTTTTTTGAAATTATAAAATGGGAAAAAAATTCACCTCGGTTAATAATCATTATTTTTAGTATAATCTAGAAATTTTTTCTTTCAACTACAATAATTCGATAATAGTAATTTACGATACAAGTAACGTTATCAAGCTTTTTACATTAGGAGAGAATAGTTTGAATGAACGAGCGCCGTTAGGAGCGAGTTCTTTAAAATTCTAGAGTAATGTAGAAAGCAGATAACGTTACGTATATCTAACACAGTTTCTTTTATCCTAAAATACTAATCTAAAAAAAAAATAGGAAAAATTATTATTAATGACACAACAGCGAGACATATATCTGCTATGGCTGTGGTGGTTTCACTCAATACTGTATTGTTGGTAGCACTGTCAGGTTATGTCAAATTTGAGATTTGCAGGTTAAATTTTGCATCAGTCTGTGTCAACAAACCAAACCTAACCTACTAACATCGAATTTGACATAGACTAACATTGTCACTAACAATACACGTCAGTACTGCCAACATGTGATTAAATGCAAATAAAGTACATATCGGTATGTTATTTTTCTTAACAACACTTGTGCTGTTAAATGCACCTTAACGCAACTCGTTGCTAAGGAGTTATTAGCATAGTAACAAAATAGGATAAAATAAATTGTATTTACGGTTCGATTTAGCTCATATTCGGAATATACGTTGGTTACGTAGAGATAAATGTTCATACAAAAAATGAACCCGGCAGGTGACGCTGAAGTCAAGATATTTAGGAAAATGTGTATTTACGTTCCGATTTAGCTCATATTGGGAATGTACGTTGGTTACGTGAAGATAAATGTTTATAAAAAAATGAACCCGGTAGGTCGCACTGAAGTCAAGATATTTACGAAAATGTGTATTTACGGCTCGATTTAGCTCATATTCGGAATATACGTTGGTTACGTAGAGATAAATGTTCATACAAAAATGAACGCGGCAGGTGGCGCTGAAGTCAAGATATTTACGAAAATGTGTATTTACGGTCCGATTTAGCTCATATTCGGAATGTACGTTGGTTACGTGAAGATAAATGTTTATAAAAAAATGAACCCGGTAGGTCGCACTGAAGTCAAGATATTTACGAAAATGTGTATTTACGGTTCGATTTAGCTCATATTTGGAATATACGTTGGTTACGTAGAGATAAATGTTTATACAAAAAATTAACCCGGCAGGTGGCGCTGAAGTCAAGATATTTCCGAAAATGTGTATTTACGGTCGATAGACGTAAAACTTTAATATTTTTTTCTATCTGAGGGGCGACTTTTAATGTTTCCAAACGGTATTAGAAACGTAACTTTAAAATTTGTTTGAGCTACGAGCTTTAATAACAAAGTTACGTTTGATATCTTACCATATTTTAAATTTAAAGCTAGGTGAATTACATATATCCCAGTAGGTGCGTTTTTTGAAATTAGAAAATGGGACAAAAACTTTTGTGGCATTAAACAAGGGTATTAAACTAAGGTATAAGGAAATAAGAAAAGAAGGAAATGGGCTAATGAAAAAGAAAAAGAATGAATGGGTGGAAGAAATAATGGAGGAAATGGAGAGTGAAAGCAAGAATAACTCCAAACTATACCAATACATCAGGAAACAGAACAGGAAACCGAACATGGCAAAAATAGAAAATAAAGATTGGATAGAACACTTTAAGAATCTGCTAGCAAAACCGGAACAGGAAATAGATGAAATTGACGAGGAGATACAGCAAAACACAGAAGAACGACAAGATGCACCATCGGAAGAAGAAGTGAAGGAAATTGTAAAGAAGCTAAAGCGTGGCAAAGCAGCGGGACCAGATGACATGAAGAATGAAATGATACAATACGGCGGAGAGGAATTACTAAAGGCGATACATAAACTAATAGAACAAATATGGGAAACAGAAACTATGCCTCTGGAATGGAATGAAGGTTTAATACTACCAATATTTAAGAAAGGTAACCCATTGAAATGTACCAATTATAGAGGGATCACTTTGCTGAATACTGTATACAAAATACTAACGACTTTAATACAAAAACGAATGAGGAAGATAACAGAAGCCAGGATGGGTGAATACCAGTATGGGTTCCGACAAGGAAGATCAACAATAGATGCCATCCAGATCCTTAGTCAAATAATTGAAAAATGCTACAAACATGATATCCGAGCACAAATACTATTCGTCGACTTTAAACAAGCGTTCGATAGTCTAAATAGAAAACAAATAAAAATCGACATGCAAGGAATGAAAATACCAAAGAAAATAATAAAACTAGTGGAAATGACAATGGAGAATACGAAAGCAGCGATAATAACGGACGAAGGCATATCGAAGGAGTTCAAGACCAATACGGGAGTAAGACAAGGAGACGGACTATCCGCAATTATTTTCAATATAGCAATGGATGCAATTATAAAGGACTGCGACGTAACAGGAACAATAAGGAATAAAGCAGTACAAGTAGTGGCATATGCGGACGACGTGGCAATTATAGCAAGAGATAAGAAAAGTTTAGGTGAGACACTACTACAACTTATCGGAAACGCCAAGAAGAGAGGACTACTAATTAATGAAGAAAAGACGAAATTTATGGAGATACAGGGAAGAAGTAAAGACAAGGAAATGAAACAAATAGTAATCGATAAATACATATTTGAGGTGGTGAAGAATTTCAGATACCTTGGAAAAAATATCAATTACAAAAATGACAAAAAGGATGAAATAGCACAGCGAATACAGGCGGGACATCGAGCTTACCATAAATACAAACAAATAATACAAAGCAAAACTATAAAAAGGGAAACAAAAATGAAAATATACAAGACAGCAATCAGGCCAGTAGTCACGTACGCGGCTGAAACTACAACAATGACAAGTGGAGAAGAGGAAAAACTAAAAATTTTCGAAAGAAACATGATAAGAAAAATATATGGTCCAAAGAAAATAAGAGAGGGGGAGTACCAAAGATTAATGAATTTTGAAATAGAGGAGATACTTCAGAATGAAAATATAGTAAGAACAATAAAAGCGTCAAGACTGAAATGGTATGGACACATAAAAAGGATGAAGGATAGCAGCGATGTTAAGAAGATTACAGACTGGAAACCAGATGCAAGCAGACCAAAAGGAAGACCGAAGAACAGATGGAACGACCAAATCGAGAAAGACCTAAAGATAATGGGAATTACAGATTGGGGAAGAAAAATACAGGACAGGAAAAAGTGGAAGAAAATAGCAGAGGTGGCCAAGAAAAACAAAAAACTATAGAAGGACATGTGAAGAAAAAAGAAAAGTGGAGTGACGCACCACAAAAACAAATGCGTCTGAGAGCCTCAATGAAGAGGTGGTTACTATTCCGTAATGGAATGTACAACCTTGTATATATATATTAAACTAATATCGCATAATATTTTTTTAGATTGGCCTCCAACAGTAAGTTAAGCAAACACGTAATGTCACTTCAAATAAATTAAACCAAAAGTGTTTTGAAGCGTATCAAATCCCGTCACATATATTTTCTCCTTGTATATATAAGCTACCATATTGCACTGTAGTCCATTTACTAATGAAAAAAGGTTCTAACTTCGTTGACTTAAAACCGATTTTGATATATTTTTTTTAATTTCGGAAAAGTTTATAGAAAAGTTCCCCACGAGTGAGAAGGTGTGCTTTTTATTTTTACAATTGTTATTAACAAGTAAGTGTTTTTTAATACATTCTTAATTAAAAAAAATTATAACTCTTTTATTTATTTAAACAATTGCCTGACACTTGAAAACATAAGGATTTTGGGGTCGCTGATTACGAATTTGACATAAAAACTCCACCAAAATAAAAAATGGCGGATTCAAAATGGCGGAAAAGCGTAAATTTTTTCATTCGGATTTTATTTCGTATATAGGGTTTTTTTGGGTCGCTCAGTGTTGAATTCAGACTGTTTACTCCGGTGGGGAAAATGAAACATCTGGGGGGTATTTTTACCTATTCCGGCGCAATTCACCCTTTCTTTTATAGATACAAAAGACATGAACATGAAGTGGTAATGTTTCCGGGAGGGAATTTTTTACTGCCCGGGGGATAATTTTCCTCCCGGTCACCCCCTGGATTCAACACTGGGGTCGCTGATCTCAAATTTTGTGTTAAAATTTATCAAAAATGGAAAATAACGTCTTTAAAGTGGCAAAATAGCTTCATTTTTTAATTTCGCGCGTTGCCTCATATCTAGGAGTTTTGGACACGCTTATTATAAATATAGCATTAAGAGGTTAATTTTTATTCTGTACGATTATTATTATTATTTAATAAACATTATATACAAATAAAATTCTAAGAGCCTTCAATTTGAGATATTAAGTGGAAATCTAAGAATATAAATGTTTTGAAGTCATAAACGACAAGTGGTCTTTTCATATTGGAAAATTTGTGCTTCTAAAATTATTACATTTAAAATTATGGCGTAACACACACAAAGAAATTAAAAGTATGTAAGAAATACCAGGAATGCAGCCGAATTCGCATCCTGTTGCTGAATCAATATTTATTTACAAATACGGCACGCAGGATGCCAGTCATCCGTACACAAAAGCGCAAGGTCACCGTGTTATTTTAAAACATATTTCTTTGTACCAAGTCTTATTAGTTTTCATTATATTATTAATTGGCTTAATTATGCCTTCGTGCTATCAAGTATCTTCTTCTAATTTATTTCTTTTATTTTTTACGTCGGTTATAATAGAAAATATTCGCTCTGCTTCCGCATTTGAATGAGGCAAGAAGATAATTAATTGAGTCAAAAGGGATACATTTGTAAAGACGCATTTGCCTTCATAACTTTTTAAATTGCACAAAGTTCCTAAATTCTGGAACTGTAAGTCTGCAAAGAGCAACTTTTTCATCTCCGATATTCCGTAGGTATACCGAAATACGATACGACGACAGGAATTTAAACAATATAATTATGATGTGTTTTGGTTCGCTGAAAATAGATTTGTTACTCATCAGGAAGCTACAGTATCAACCGTCTTAATTGCGTAGGAGAAAATATTAGGTAGGTCAGGTGTTTTAGTTTAAAGTCGATAACTTTTAATTATAAGTTTAACCCTTTATTGGGCAAGTAGATTTCTGCTTGTATAAAAATTCTAATTTTGTGCATACTGCACCCAGAAGATATCACCTAGTACCTATATCACAAAATACTGCGGTATAACCAAAAACCCAAGTTTGATACTGTTGCCATATACCATATGGTTACCTGGAACGGTTATGGTAAAACCTTGTTGAGACCATATATTATGGTAACATTGACATTTGCAGTTATATGTGTATAGGAAGATGTTACCAAATTTTTGTAAATAACATCTTCATAAAAATATATTTATTCTGGCTTTCAGAACATATACCAGGTGTCCGTTCTCAAAGTCGAACATAGGCGAATAACATTGTATTGAACGTTTTTGCCGATTCCTGCTCGCCAATTCAACTTACAGGGAAGGTAATGGTATCAATGGAAAGATAAAATTATTACGCATCAAATGATACCAATAATAATATTCAAGATGCGATTTTTATTTTAAAATTTTAATTTAAAACTTGGGAATTTTAAATATATTATGCCAAGTTCGATAGCATTTGTCAAAAAATTGGTATTTAGTTGACTTAAATCAGATATTTTCTGTCAACGTCTGTTAAAATTATCTACAGAAAAATTAATTATTTCAATTGTGAGCCCCGTTCTGAGTAGCTGACCCGACCCCGTGCTGCCTCATTAACCGCGAGGAATTTGGGGACGGTCTCGGTCGCAGGAATCGGAGCCAAAGAACGTGCCTGGACCCAATAACTAAACACATATAAAAAACACTACGATAGGGGTGTTAGAATAAAACGCTGTATGGCGGGGACATTCTCAGTTTTGCTTTCGAAAGAGTTCGTTATTGGAGCTGTATCTATTTCAATAAAAGTGTATAAATGTTTTTGGTGTTATTACTGAGTTATATAAATTATTTGAGTCGCTGAAACAATGAAGAACGAGTGAATGCACAGATGTTAATTGCCTATGTTCGACATTGAGAATGGACACCCGGTATAGTGTGTCCCCGGATAGGTGAGACGACTCTTGCGAAAAGTAAAAAATTCTTGATTGAAATTTTCATTTTTTGGGGTTCAGCCCTGCTTGGTTAAAGGCCAATTTCTAACATAATTTTCGTTTTGAAAAATCAAGTATGCCTTGGAAATTTAAAAAAACTATTTTTCTGTAGAGTAAAGTGCCTTTTATGTGGCAAATACGACAAAAACTTATTAGGAAAAGTTGTTTAGAATCAACATTTAGGCCCTTACACCAAATTTAAAAATCCTCGGCCAACTTTGATCGGCGCTAAAATGGACATAACGTGCCGTCGCCGCAAGGCGAAGATATGTAAGTGGCATGCAACGCTTTCGCCGATTGTCGTAAAACGTTAATATTTTTTTTCTATCCGAGGGGTGACTTTTACGCCCGTATTCATAGTCGTTCGCCAGCGGCTCGTCGGCGACTCGCTAGAGTTTCGTTATGAATAGTATGTTGACGGCACTGTACGTCTATGTCAAATTCGAGGTCAGCAGGTTAGATTTTGTGTCAGTTTCTGTCAAAACTGACTGAAAACCTAACCTGATCACCTCGAATTTGACATAGACGTACAGTGCCGCCAACATACTATTCATAACGAAACTCCGGCGAGTCGCCGGCGATCCGCTGGCGAACGACTATGAATACGGGTGTTAATGTTTCCAAACGGTATTAGGACGTTAGAAACGTTTATGTTTACAGTTCTTTAAAATCTGGTTAAGCTACGAGCTTCAATAACAAAGTTACGTTTAATATCTTAACATATCTTCAATTTAAAGCTAGGTGAATTATACATATTCTACTGGGTGCGTTTTTTGAAATTAGAAAATGGGACAAAAAATTTCGCCTCAGTTAATAATCACTACTTTTACTTTTAAGCTACAATAATTTGATAAATCGTATTTACAGTTCCAGTTGGCTGGTCGCCCGAACTCGACTCTGCATTCTTTTTTGTTGGGTAGAAAGTATATAAATTGCCGCATGTATGTTACATCATCACTGGAGGACGGCTTGACTGATTTGGCTAATTTTTTTTGTTGTGTTTCTAAAGGTCAGGACAAGGTTTGTATGAAAGAAAATTTTGAGAAAATCCACCGGAAAAGTCGGAAAATTCGGAAAATCAAAAAGATAATTTTCTATGGTATTTTTGTATGGGATTCGTATGTTTTCGTTTCTGAATGGCGTTGCCCGGGCGTAATATTACGTAAAACTGTGCGTGTATGTTTTGAAACATGACTTTTCCATTGTTCTATTTCGGTTCTTCCATCCGGAAAAAAAATCTATTTTTCCTAATTTTCCGAGTTTTTCACTCCCATCGATATCGATAAATATTTTCTTCTTAAAGTCCTTCTCCTATCGGAGGCTGGAGATCATCATCGATATGCGAACCTTATTTGCAGCTGCTCGGAACAGTTCGATACTGCTGCAGCCAAACCAATCCCTCAAGTTTTTCAACCAGGATATTCGTCTACGTCCAACATTCTGTTTTCCTTTTATTTTTCTCTGTATTATCAGTTGAAGCATGGAGTATTTGGTTCCTCTTGTTACGTGGCCTAGATATTCCAGTTTTCTCCCTTTTATTGAGTTTACCACTTCACACTCTTTATTCATTTTTCCAAGGACTTCTCTGTTGGTAATCCTACCGTCCAAGATATACGCCACATTCTGCGGTAGCACCAAATTTCGAATGCTTGTAGTTTGTCTAAGTGGTTCTGTTTTAATGTCCACGCCTCTACTCCATACAACAATACAGGAAACACATAACATCGAAGCATCCACAATCTAAATTCTATGCTTATATTTCGGCTACATAGTAATTTCTTTAGTGAAACAAACGATGCTCTGGCAATTTCAATTCTTGTTCTTATTTCAGGTGTCTGATCCCCTGTTTGATCTATCCAGGCTCCCAGATATTTGTATGCCTCTACTTTTTCTATCAGCGCGTTTGTAATGTTTAAATTAATTTGGTTTTGTGATTAGCGTCCATTTAGTTTTATTAAGATTTATTTTTAATCCCACTTCATTACAGCTGTTATTTCCCTTTTCTAAAATATATTGTAGATCATTTAAATTACTTGCCAATAGCATAGTGCCCTCTGCATATTTAATATTATTGATTGCCTCGCCATTTATAATCATACCCTTTTCCTCTGCTTCAAGGGTTTCATTAAATATAGCTTCACTATATACCGGGTGCTGACTTGCGCGACGCACCATAGGAATTTGCATTGTAAATTCTTTATGTTCAATTATTTGCTCCCCTAATTATTTTAGAGCTAAAGTGTAAATACAATTTTTGTAGAGAAAAAAATACTGCATCTATTCGTGCTATTGCTAACAATTTTTCATTTTCCAGAACCGAAGAAATGCAAAAAATCAAACTAGCATTTTTACAAAAATCAGTTATGCCATGGAATTATTGAAACAAGCCAGTGCCAACGCAAGTGCGTCATCCAGTCACTGCCGTCAAAAGATTGAATTTATTGTAGTTTTTCTTGTTTTGGTTGTAAGATCTGAACCTCATTATTACACCTACAATTATTTAATAACGTGCCTGTAGTCTTAAACTTAAAATAAATCAGACTTTTAATGGTTGTACTGTTTGGAATTTGCCGATACGGATATTTTACAATAAACAAGGAGCTTAGTTAACGAACGTCCACCATACTCGTAAAACCATTTTTGTTATGGACAAGGTCTAGGTACCTTAGAGACATTAAGCTGAACATAATTAATAATGAAACATCAATGACAAACAAACAAACAACACATATTGTCGCTCCGCACGCATTTGCGTTGGCATTGGCTTGTTTCAATAATTCCATGACATCACTGATTTTTGTGAAAATGCTAGTTTGTTTTTTGCATTCCTTCAGTTCCGGAAAATGAAAAATTGTTAGCAACAGTATGAATGGGTGCAGTATTTTTGTCTCTACAAAAAATGTATTTACACTTTAGCTCTAAAATAATTAGGAGAGCAAATAATTGAACATAAAGAATTTACTATGCAAATTCCTATGGTGCGTCGCGCAAGTCAGCACCCGGTATGTTAAAGAGCAGTGGGGACAGGATACAGCCCTGTCTCACTCCTCGACGTATCACAATGTCTTCAGTTAGCACATTTTCTACCCTTATGTTGGCTCTCTGTCCCCAATATAAGTTGTTAATGATTCGTATGTCTCTCTTGTCCATTTTTTTCTTTAAGAGAATTTCCAGGAGGGTATCGTGTCTAACCCTGTCAAATGCCTTTTCAAAATCAATGAAACAGACATACATGTCCTGGTTCATGTCTAGGCATCGTTGACTGAGGACATTAACTGCAAAAAGGGCTTTTCGAGTTCCGAGACCTACTCTGAAACCAAATTGTGTATCGCTTATATCCTCCTCTAATTTTGCATAGATTCTTTGGTGGATTATCTTTAAGAATAATTTCAACACATTGTTCATAAGTGCAATGGTTCTATAGTCAGTGCACTCTTTCGCACTAACTTTCTTCGGTATTAATACGAATGTGGATGTTAGCCATTGTTTAGGAATTATACCGGTTTCATAGATAGTGTTAAAGAGATTGAGAAGGATATCACTTGCGTCGTTATTGATAAATATCAATAAGTAACTATTCATATTTATCGATATGTGCAAAACCTGGAAATATTAAATTTAATATCGATACATCGATATTTAAAGAAGGGTATATCGATAAACGATATATATATATAATATTATCGATATATCGTTATTTTCGTCCAGCCCTACCTACGACAAATATTTTTAACTGTTTTGAATACAGACTACATTTTAATTATTAAATACTTTATTTAAGTTAAATGTTTCATTAGTAAAGGTGACATTGTAATCTTTATTATAATATATTACCAAAGGTTAAACATTTTATTAAATATTTGTTGTTGTCGACTAGTATTTTCCATTATATTACTACTAGCAGTATTAACTACAACAGGTTGTGGCTGATTAAAATCTTCCAAACTTGTATGTATGATATCATTTTCATTTAAACATAAATTGTGAAGAATGCATGCAGCTAAAATAATTTCGGCACATAGCATTAAATCTAAATTATCCAAAATTTTCGCAATTTTCCTTTCAGCAATCCAAAGGCATTTTCAACGACAACTCGAGTGGCAGAAATCCAATAATTAAATTACAATTAGTATTACAGCTGTTAGTGCAATTTATGTATTTGCAAGGCAGATGAGCAATCACAGGTATTATATGCTTACCTTGAAAGGTTAACATACACACCAGAGGATTTCTCCCAACCTCACGAACATAGAGAAGATATCAGCTAGATTGATATTATTTTTTTTTTAACAAAGTGAACTTAAACACATTTTTGTCAAGACACATTAAAAATTTTATTAATAAAAATATGTTAAAAGCACGTAACGTTTCGCTATACAAAGTAAGCTAATAAGTAACCGCAACTTTATGTATAGGTACATCACATTTACGGTGTTCTAATGTTGATTTTTTATTGACAAAGAGCAATTAAAAAGTTGCTACGCCGAGATTTTGTAATTCCCAATAAATCGCAGCTTCAAGAACAGTCGTAAACTACTATTATTCATTTTATTCAGATATTTTATGATTAATTTTTTAACAGCGCTTTACTTTTACAAAAAACTGCACTAGTCGGCTATTAACATAAAAATATGAAAAAGTACACTACTAGCTGCTTATTATTTTGTAGTATTAATAAAAATATACTTTAAGAAAATACCAGGCTTGGATTCGAACCAAATCCACGCCAATTCTTCGTCTTGCGATTTACTGGACGGTATATTAAACAGCCTCGGCATGGTAACTTCATTTTTTTAAATTACATTTTCTCGATATCGATTGCAGTTGATTACATAAAATATCAAATTTCCAGTCTCAATAGTAACCAAAAAAATAATTTTTATTTAAAACAATTGAGCACGTACAAGTATTATCTTACATGAGATTTGCTAATCAAGGAAATGTATCAATCAGCTTGTGATAAAATTGTTGAAATTGCTTTAGTTAATGAATAATCCCACTTAAGCGAATAAATATTTATTATGACGACTCGTTTTTTCTACAGGATATTGTTTAGTGTCTGCCAAACCCGTTGCTTTAGTAAGACCATTAGACTCACCATTTAAGAAAATCGATGACTATATTGTTCCTACTCAACCAAGAGCACGAATTAATTTAAATGAATTTTTGAATGCTGCAACGAGCTCACAGTCGCCCCAGGTCGGGTTAAATGAAGCAGTTGCAGATACTGAAGATATCACAGAAGATATTAATGAGCTATTTTCTGATTCTGGAAGCGAATATGTTCCTTCTGTTGATGTTGTATCGAATACAAGTAGTGGCGAAGTATCGGAAAGTCATGAAAATTTTGAATTTAACTGTAATAATGACATAGAAATAAGGAGACAATCTGGTATAGTTCATAAAAATAAACGTAAATTTAAAAAATGTAACGACATAGAAATACGGAAACAATGTCCTATAATTTATGAAAATAAACAAAAGAAATTAAAAACAGATGATGCCCTTGGATCCGATAATTTGATATCGAACAACAATGAATTCCTTCAAGACGATTCGTCAAAATATATTATTATTAGTGCCGCTGAAAAACTTAACGGCAAGAGAATAAGGGACAAGGGTCACTCTTGCTATTTTTGTCACAAATTGGTGATAAATAATTTAGCTCGACACTTTGAAGTAAATCACAACACAGAAAGCAATGTAGCCAGAATTCTAGCTAAACCAAAAACATCCAAAGAGAGAAGAGATGCTTTTCTGAATTTGTCCAGGTGCGGCGACTTCTACCATAATTGTGAGACGCTTGCATTGAAAAAAGGAGAACTCATTTTAACAAGAAGACCCACGCCAAATGAAATAAAATATTCCTCGTACACAGACTATGGGCCATGTCCTGAATGTTTAGGTTTTATGCTAAAGAAACATATATGGCACCATTTAAAATACTCTTGTAAATCTAAACCTCCGAGAACTGATGAAACAACTATGCAAAACAAAAGGATGCCCAATGCAGAAAGCAGCGCATTATTGAATGGAATATTGGGGCAAAACATATCATTTGAATTTACGAATGATATTATTGATAAATTTAAAAATGATGCTGTATCACAATCTTGTAAAGAAGATAATACTATTTTAAAATTTGGTGCCTTTTTATATGAGAAATATGATAACACCCAAAGTGAGCTCATTAGGCAGTCTATGCGTCAACTAGGTAGATTAACTATAGAGTTACGTAAGCATGATAAAGACATTATAGTTTTAAAAGATGCTCTTATTCCGGAAAAATTTGACGTAATTGTCAAAGCTGTAAAGCAATTATGTGTTTCAACAAAAACATTCTCTAATAGACCAGAGTTTGGCATTCCATCGCTAGCTCTGAAGATAGGTTATGCCTTGCGTAAGTGTATTTCCATTGAAAGAGGACAAGCTTTAAGAGCAGGAGACCTAAAAAGTAATACAACTTTTATGTCATTTTTAACTTTGCTTGATATAGAATGGAGTGTCCGAATATCTTCAAATGCGCTTGCAACTTTGTATTCCAGAAAAAAGACTGCCACAGATTTATTACCAATAACCAGTGACTTAGTAAAACTTAGTAACTATATAGATAAAGAAATCAACAGAATTAAAACTGATATTTGCTATATAACTTCTGCAAAATGGACTAAGTTAGCAAGTTTAACATTAAGCCGAATAATCCTCTTTAATAAGAGACGCTCAGGGGAAGCATCAAAAATGACTATGACTGATTATGCTTCCCGGCCAGAGTGGGACGGTACTGGTACACAAGAAATGAAGAACTCCTTAACATCTTTCGAAAATAAATTAGCATCTAGTCTAACAATGATCAGGATAACAGGAAAACGTGGCAGAATAGTCCCAGTTATTCTAACAAAAGAAATGAAGGAATCGGTTGACCTATTAATACTAAACAGAGTAAAGTCTGGCATTGCTAATGAGAATCCCTATATATTTGCCTTAGCAGCCAGCCTTACTAGTCACATGAGAGGGCATGATTGCTTGAAAAAATGGTGCATCGAAGCTGAACTTCAATCGCCAAATCTAATTACTAGCACTAAGTTGCGCAAATATGTTGCAACCGTTTGTCAAACATTTAATCTCAGCGAAAACGAATATGATTGGTTGGCGCGACACTTGGGCCATGACGTACGTGTTCATCGTGAATTTTATCGTTTACAAGAAAATGCAGTTGAACTAACAAAAATCAGCAGGCTTTTGTTAGCAGTAGATCAAGGAGAAGCTCACAAGTATTCTGGAAAGGATTTGAAAGACATAAACATAGAAGGTATTTATAAAATTAATATACCTTACGATTCAAATTCTAATATGGTTATTGTTGATAGATTTGCCAACTGTGGAGGAAGATGATGAAGATGAAGAAGAAGAAACATCTGCGGAATGTTTCATGCCGACTGAAAGTACTATTCTACAACTTCCAAATTCTCCACAAATGATAAATAATTTGGAATCACCAAAGGAGAATCTTCAACACAATGAAGACAGCTCTCAATTACAGAAAAGAACTAAAGGTAACCGGTTATCAAAAGAATATGTTTCTATTTTTTCAGTTACACTGCTTAGGACTCACTATTAAGTGGGTGAAGTGACAGAGCAGTTTACTTGTTTCAGTGTAAACTGAACTTCGCTTTTAAAATTTATTTTGTACGTATATTCTATCTACCTAAAATGAAGACAACTGATTACTATTATTTAATTGAACAAAAAGTCTGGACACAATATATACTGTGTCTCCTGGGAATAATGAGGCAAGCTTATAACTTGATTATTATTCGAAATACAAAAATTAAAAATAATATAACAATAAAATTCTTCAATAAAAAAATACCTAATAGAATTTTTCCATTTTTCATATACTTTTTACAGTAGTAGGTTTATGTTTGACTACTGCGGACAAGCAGTATAGTACCGACAAGTAAAGCTTGTCTAGTACTACATATCGAAATAGTTATTAACGTCATTAGTCCGATATATAGCAAATAACGGACGCGGTTGAATTATGTAACCCGATGTGATAGGCGAGGTTTATATCAAATCTGTTATTTGCGTATGGACCATGTGTCGTTCAAGATTTTTCGTAGTACCTACAATGTTTACATTTCAAGAATAATTTATTAAACATAATTTAAAAATCAGGTGATCCTTAGCAGCCTGTGGCGGTTATGGATGACTTTGTTTTTTAAAGATTACATGGGGTTCTTAACGACCGGCTGCCTTTATGATCATTAATGGTCTGCTGCTGTTATGGATGACTTTTCATGCATTTGTTTAGTTCAGTTGAAATACGATAACGGTATAGTATTACGAAAAAGGGAATTTTTCAATTCGGTTAGAAATATCCAATTTCTTAGGATTGTGCCATTTTAAGTGGGACACTGTATATAGGGTGGTCCAAAACTTGTCACACCTCTATATATTTTAGAAGGGTGCTTAGATAGATACAACGGTTGATAACAAAAGCTAGTTGAGACGGTGTGTCCTATAAACTTACTGCACCACACAAAAACAAATCTTACTACTTTTTCGTACCGTCGCCTATTGTTTTTTTTTTAAATTAAAGAAAACTTTTTTTTTTATTAAGTGGTTTAATGTGTCTTTTAACAACAGGGTTTTATGGCACATAACAAAAATACAAATATATAAGTACATGTTGGCAGATACATTAAATATGTTATTCATAGATTTAAATTCTTCATATTGTTCTGTTTATTGGTATCTGCAACACCTATCTCCCCTTACATAAGAAAATCATTTAAAAAATATGTTTACAGCAGTAGGCTGTGCTAAATTAATGCCGCTTTGATTATCTGATTGCTAGCATGTAAAAATAAATATTTACAAGACCAAAATAATCCAAACACTAAAAAAATGTGTACTGTAATTATCAATGTGTTTCTTTATTCCTTAATAACGAATAGCATTTTTCACTACTTTTTTCATAATAACTCGGTCAATAATATGGAATGTTTTTATGCTAGTAGCTCAAAACAGATTTTTTTCTACTCGTATTTGTCTACGAGCAGCGATAGGAACTCGCGAACAATTTTCACCTAATGTAAAATACAATACTTTCATTTATCTTGTGGTAAAATATACTATTCTAAATCGTCAAAAAATACAAAACAGGGCCTGCTCTTAGTCCTATTTTTTTAAATTGAAATAACATAATAATAGTATTGTACAGGATGTTCAAAATTTGGCATAGTTATAGTTGAGCTACAGTAAACCCAACAGCACGATTTATTACAGGTCAACTCTTCGAAAAGAATTCAACGGGCAAAACAAAAATGGGCGTTCTTCTTTAGCCTAAAAAGTGAAATTTTTACCAATTTTATTAGTTGCCGGAATTAATTTCTTTGTGAAAATATCTAAAACTTCTATCAAGACTCTTTATTGATATTTTTAAGTTGAATACATTTGATTACAGTGTAATTTTATTTTTATATTCACGTCCATTTTAGAGTTTCAATATAAGTTTTGTTTTTTAAACACCGAAGAGAGAAGAAAATTTAGTAGTGGTGATAAAATCAATTATATATTCCCTTATAAAAGAGCTTTTATTGTAACTCAAAAACGGCAATGGACATAAAACATACGTATGCCAAGTAATGTTATGTAAAAATTCGAAAATAGCGATTTTAGATTTTACGCACAGGTTTGTTTTGAAAAAATTAATAGAATTGCTGAAAATTTTACTTTTCAGTCATAGTTCGAAAATAAAAGCGGATTGCCCATACTTGTTTTTTAACATTAAGTTTGTCTTGAAAAAGCATATCGTAAATATGCTATTGTTTATTGTAATTTTCATCGAAAATGTTACACCAAATTTGGGACACGCTGGCTGTTTCTCAACTGTATATATTTTATTTAAAAAAAAATATATAAAATAATTTTAAAAATTTCTTAACTAAACGTACTTTTTTAGGAAAACAAGCAACGAAGATAAAAAGTAAAGATGGACGAAGGGACTACTCTAGAAGAAAACCGTGGTCTAACGAACAACAAGAAATAATTCTGAAGGAATTCAAAACATTCATAAAATCAAACAGCCTTCCCGGCAAAGGAAAATGCTGTGCACTAATCAAAACTTATCCATTATTGGGAGACAGAAAATGGTCTGATTTAAAATTTTTCATAAAGAATTATTTAGTAAAAATTAATAAAAAAACTACTCATGTTAAATGAACCTTCCGTCTTCATTTTAATTATGTTCTTATATATTTTTCTTCTTGGATTCAAAGTATTATTTGTGTGAAATGCAACGTAATAAAAATAAATCATATAATTTACTTTATTTTATCATTTCCCTTTTGTTTTCTATGAAATTTCAAAATTAATAGTTTTTCTAATTTCCTTGAATTCCATGATCAACTAATTTATTTATGCTCTAATGTTTCTTAATATGTCTGTTATTACTTACTTTTTCCATTGGGTACAATTTTAAAAGATACAGAGTTCGCTAATATTTGGTATTTTTAGATATTTAGAAAAATAAGTAGACGGTTTTTCAAAAATATTGATGGTTTTGCGGTATAAGAACAACATAACAAAACTCCACGATCTTTTAAAATTTAAATATGAGTAATAGTAAAGCAGCAAACTTTTGTAATGGAAAGTTTTACATATTTTTTGATACTGTAAGCTAAATACATTTTTTTATTTAGCTTCAGAAATATAATAAAACATTTTAATAAAACCATTCATTGATTTCCTCAGAATTGGAAAGCAATACTTCTTCTTTCTTCAACATTAAGGAAGATCCTAAGAGATTACCATCGAATATAGCTGTATATCTATTAACACTAATATGTTATACCTACTCGGTTCATGTGATCTAACTAAAACACAAAGAAATGAAAATGAGCATTTTCAATTGCGCGCTCAAATAACTCAGATTTGGAATCCGCACCAAAAATAAATTGGTGGCAATCAAAGACACTAGTTCTGTAATCTTTGGTGGCAATTGCAACGTGCGTGCCGCGTGCTGCGCTGCAGTTGCAGCATACACTCGTACAGGGCAACTAGTTCGGATCGCAAGAAGTGTGTAACATAGAGGGCGCCAACATACAATGATGCCATAAATAGGTTTTAAAATAGTAGAGATTTAAACCCAACTGTGGCACATCATACACAACTTTAAAATGGTAACCAATAATGATTGGTTAACATTTTGCAACAAAACTCCTCCCACTAGGGCGGAAAATTTAAAATTAAATTATAATAGTACTGTAACTAGAAAGTAAATGCAAGTTTTGTTGTGGCATCGCTGTGTAAGATGCCACAAATGCAACAGATGCCATAGTTCAGCTTCATTCACACACAAGATGCCACAATAAATGCAGTACAAACACACACGCACACACATACACACACACACAGACATAATTCGAAAAATGGATTTTTCGGACTCTAGGAGGTCTAAAACGTCAAGATTTGTCAAAATTTCGAAGTCGATTTTTTTGACGATTACAATACTTTCTCTATACTACCGTATGCGAGAAAGTAAAAAGGTAGCGAAGCATCATAGAGAAAAAGTGCAGTTAGTTTGTATTCACAGCGCGACATGCTAGGCTGGTGGTCAATGACGTTACACTGAATAATTTTTGTAAGAAGCCTAAGCGCATAAAGCAGAAATTTAAAAGCGACACTGCCGAAAATAAAACCAGAAAAGTGAAAATTATGTGTTTAAAACAAAACATTTACTTTAAAAGAGCAAGTATGTATACTTACAAATATTAGAATGTAGTAGTTTACCCAGCAACGCATGCAAATAAAAGCAAAGAAAGCTCGCCCTGGCAAAGCCAAGAAGATGCTGGTTTTCAAATAAAATTGTTGTAAATATTCGTGTAATTAAAGTCCTTTTGTATTACAACTGGCTGTATTATTGTTGTCCAGACCGAGGCTAGTGTGTGTATATGTGCAGTGTTTCCGGTAAACAGTTTATAGTAAAAATTGGAGCCGTAAAATTCCGGACCTCCACACAGCCGTGATTTGGAATAGTGCAGCGACGATTTGTAGCAGCAAACAAAGCCTCGGAGCAGGTATAGTCAAAATTATACCCATTCGGAGTCACGTGACTTTTGTCTGTCTCTGTTCATCTTTAGTAAAATAGATGAAATGGAAGAAATTTGAAAAAAAGGCATGTCGATTCATAAAAATAATTTTCAAAATTTGACATTTCTAATCTGTCAGAATATATTTTTCGTGTAAGTTATTGAGATAAGGGTAATAAAACCTAAAATTGTTGAGCCGAAAACTGGAAATTAAAAGAAACCATCGGACATGCGGTATAACGAGCAGCCACAACAATTAATTTGAATATTATGCGTTTTTTTATGAAGAGTACAATATTAATAATAGTAAATCAACAGTTTCACCCTCCAACGCTGTTCGCCGTGCTTCTCTTGCGTTAAATATCTCGGAGAGCACAATTTACCGAAAATATGAGCCAGAAAGTGAAGAATGCAAAAACAGAAGTCGACGAAGCAGTCAAGACACTGTATATAAAATGTATGTAGCTAAAGAATTTGTAACCATAAAAAATCTAAAAAATGCTTGGTTGAAGAATCTGGAGATTTTTCACATTCAGTTTCTTCCCTAAATAGATTGTGCAAGGAAATAGGCTTCAAATGGCATAACAGAATATGCATGCACAGAAATTGACTTAAAATTTGCTATACGCAGCAGGTTTTTAATGTAGCAGCTGACATATCTTTATTATATTTACATTTTACGACATGTTATGTTTTCTTTAACCTGTAAATTCAGTTTGATTTCATATAAGAGAATAAACCCGTAGCAACCTTGTTTTAGAAATTGGCATATGTCAGGATAACCTACAAAACGGAATGTCATTTATTTCCCTAAAATTGCATTTTTAAGAATCGACATACGTAAAATTACTAGATTATCACGTGACTCCGAATGGGTATAAATTTGACTATACAACGAATAGCGACGACGTTGGGGGTTTCCGTGAAGGCAGGCAAGCTGCAAAACGGGCCACCCAAGAATCGCAGTCGAGGGAGATTACGACATCTTGGTGCAAAGCAGTTACAGCGAGCAGACGACGGCGCAGAGTGGAAGGAAAGAGCGCATTTGGAGCAGTTTTGAGCATCCGGGGGCCCAAAAAGGATCTGAAGCAGGTTGACGTCCCTTTGAAATTCGGATTGAGACAGCGTTGGATCAAACGGCGTCCCTGGTTACCTATGAACAGGTTTGCGTAGTTACGGAGTTGCATTTATTTCTATTGCTATTCATATGTGTCGTAATTATCAACAGCTTGCTTGGATTAAAAGTAAAATTGAATGCAAAATTCTGTCATTTCGCAGGTTACAATTTTATTAAGAAGAATTTGCCATACTCGAGCAAATACCATACAAATGCGTAAAAGTTCAACTGTGTAGAAACTCAACCCTGGGATTAGAGTTTTGCGAACTTAATGACTAGTCGGAGCAGAAGAATTAAGTAGTGTGATTAATAAATTATTAAAGGGTCGCACAACTCACGATAATATTTTATATTTCATTTTAAAAGAACCATTTCTAGTTAGCCATTATTAGTATATTGTTCAGTGTGCCAGTCCCTGCAAAACAAGTGTTTACATACTATACCAGCATGTATGTATATAACATGTGAGCAAACGAACATGAAATCAAGCTTGGCTTTGAAAATTGAAACATATGTCGATTATTAATTCACATTATGTTGGATATGGGCTATTATAATAACTGTCATATCCTTTATCTAATAGACGTGTCTGTCTGGGACGCTGTTTTGTCCGGGACGCTGTTTCAGCAGCCAAACCGTAAGAGATAGAGAAAAAAGTTATTAAAGTTATATGTTTGGAATGGTCATGTCAGGTCAGGAACCGAATTTCAGTCACGTGACACTTCCGGTTTTCGAGAAATCACAAAAAGACCGTTTTTCAAATAGAACGCGTATTAAATAAAAACTGGTTCGGCCGCCAAACGTAGCTGCGACCCTCTGCGCCTTAAATCCTCGATCGGTTAGGCAACCACTTTGACACCTTCCAGGTCTGGGTGGTTGCCTAACCGATCGAGGTTTGAAGGCGCGTTAAATGAGACATTTGTCTCACTGGACTGCTAGTTTAAATTAAAAACATCTGAGGTAATACACCACATGACTTAATTTTTTCAAAGCCAAGCTCGTTTTCATTTTTATTTCCTCACATGTTATGTATGTATGTATGTAGGTACGTACGTACGTATGTATATATTGAGATGACATGCTACGGTGGACGTAATTTTATACATTATTATTTAAGAATTATGTTTATTTTTATATTAAACATTCACTTGTAATATCCCAATAAAAATACGCCATCTTCTGATTTATTCAAATTATTTTCAACCGACTAGCTCATAAAGCAACCTTTTTCATTGATCGTTTATATATGGGTTTCATTAATGTATAGAAAATCGTCTATTAATGACCCTTATTAAAGAATGATTTTTTTATTGATGAACGATTTTTAAAAATCTGTTTATGTTGGTGGCACTGTAAGTCTATGTCAAATTCGAGGTTTTCAGGTTAGGTTTTGCGTCAGTTTGTGTCAAAACTGACGCAAAACCTAACCTGCTAACCTCAAATTTGACATAGACTTACAGTGCCACCAACAAAAACAGTGCCAACCATTTATGGTCACCCGGTACCATTAATGTCAAAACTTTAAGTGTCAAATTCTTTTCATGGAATAAAATAAGATTTTCTTCAAATTAATAATATACCTAACTCGTATGTTAATCGGCGATTAATAATCTCTACAATAAAATGTCGAGATTATTAATCGCTCTCATTAACATACTTGTTTGTTAATAGTTATTTAACCAACAAGTGTGTTAATGAAGGCGATTAATAATCGAAACTGTTTAAAGCACGAACTAGCGATAGCGAGTGAGTGCCTTTAATAGTTGAGATTATTAATCGCCCATTAACAAACGAGTTGATTACAACATTTTTTCGTTGACCGCAAAATCTAATGATGAGCCTCAAAAGTGAATTACCCTGTATACCGTATCGGGCTTTTCTCCAGGCATTGTTTTGTTGGCTGTTTGTTAAAAGCTGCCGGGCAAACCTTTCCTACCCGAAGAATAATCTTTCTCTGTCTCGTTATTTATATATCTTTTAATCTTTAATAAAAACGTAAGCTAAATTTTGAACCTAAAACTAAAGAAAAAGAATGTGTGATTATTTCTTTCCAAACTTTTCAATTTTAATTTATTCAAGTCTGAAAAACAGACGAAACATTAGTGAAATGCGCTGAATATATTATCTGTTCACAAAACTGATTCAAAGAGACTGTCACACGTTTTTATTTTACAATAAGACCATAAATAACATTGTTTCTGCTAGACATGGTGGTCAAGCACACACTGAGTGTTGATCCAAGGGTTGCAAGTTCAATACCTAGTCCCGCCAATATCTTGTTTACTTATCTGATACTTGTCTCATCATGTTCACGAAAATTCAAATTATAGACAATAATGGTTCATACAAAAAATATATCCAAATGCTATTCCTCTTATACGATAGAGTAAAATAATAGTTATATATGTTACAGGAGTTATATTATGACTAGACAATGGCCCCCTGTGTAAAACTGCAAGCTTGCAACCTTGAACAATAATAGCTTCTTTATGAGAACTGCAAGTCTGCAACCTTGAACGCACGTGGCTTCCTGTCTCACGCTCCCTTTTAGAGATAACGCTTATCTTAGCTGATTAGACATAGTATATATACAAGTAGCCTGCACCTCTAAGATAAGCTCCAGTCAGTCGATAAGATCCAGTGTGTTCGTATCATAGCTAGATGTAAGAAATTGTCCGGCGGCTAGCTGTGTGCTTCCAATGTTATATTTCATTGTAAAATAAAAATAAACGTTTTTTAAAAAGTCGTTTCGGCGGGCTTTTAATAAAACTGGCGCAGTCGTTCGGATTTGTGGAGGAAAACCTGGAAAACTACAAACATCGAGTCGACCAGCAACTTTCCTTGAGGTTCAGCTCTTTGCCGCAAATCGACACCTACCACCCAGCGGATCTTCGGACATCTCCAACAGGGACAAACATCGCCCGATCGTGAGAAGCGCCCGTCGACCCAGCTCCTGCTCCTCCGTGGTTATTGGAACCATCTGGTCATTGGGACCACTTGATCATTGGGATCAGTCTCTGGTTTGGCAACGTCAACAACGACGACCCCAGGACAACTTTTGGATGACGCTCTAGCGCAAAGCAGACCATCCAAAGTCGGACTTCAGGACCTAGCTGTTTGCAGGCCAGCCGACATCAATATGATCGACGCATCCTTTTTGAAGACAACAGGACGTAGCAGATCGCACGCCGTTCGTCAATTTTAACGCACAATGTAAGTGCATATTTTTATAATCATTTTCAAGCTTTAGAGAAAAAGCAAAGGTATATTTTAAAGGCAACAAAGTAACGACTATTAAAGCGTTCGCCTAAGTAATAATTTTCAAGTTTTAAAGAAAAAGCAAAATAATTAATTTTAAAGGCAACAAAGTAACGTAATATAATTTTCAAAAGTAATAATTATTAAAGCGTTCGCCTAAAACAACAAAGTTAACTAATATAAAGTTTTAAAAATTATACTAACATAGTTTTAAATATTTATTTATAAGATCAGGCAGAACGTAGTAAGCCACACCAATTGCTGCACATACTAGGTGTGCTTAATTTGCATTTGTGCTTGCGTTCTTGCCCGTAGGGCACCTACCCCTGTTAGGCATCCCCTAGTCAGTAAATTGTTTACTAACATAACACAAAATTAAAAATAAGTGAAACAAATAAAGTATAATAAATTTTTGTCTATAAAATTTTATGTTTAGATCACTATTATCTTGAAGTATTAGAAAAATAAATATATTTTGAAAGAATTGTAAAAATTTTATGTCACGAGATCGATCACGCTCACAAAGGCATTCTATCCCTAGAATTTTATTTTTAAATAATTGTAACAACCCAAATATGGTTGACCAAAACGCATCATTGTTTCCCCCACATTTTAATGTAGCTTTACTAAATGAAATTCCCACATATGATGGTAATCAAGCCACTCTTTCGGAATTTATCAGATCCGCAGAAATCATTGCAACTAAATTTTGCACAGAAAATTTAAACGATTATATCAACCAAATAATTTTAAATTCGATAAGGAATAAATTAAAAGGTCAAGCGTTAGAAGTAATTACAGGTTACCAATACGATACTTGGAAAGACTTAAAAAATGTCTTAATTGAAAATTTTGCCGACCAAAGGTCAGAATTGAATCTTTTAATTGATTTAACCAAATTAAAACAGAATAAAGACTCTCCCATAGAATTTTTCAATAAAGTTAGAACCCATTTGGCTATTTATAATTCAAAAGTTTCTCTGAGTCAAGAATCAAAAGACATTATCACTTATAAATTAAAGGCTAACAAAGACTTAGCACTTCGCACTTTTACAAGTGGACTAAATGAAAATTTAGGAAGCTTCGTAAGAAGTAGAAACCCAACTTCACTAGAACAAGCCTTAAGCATAGTAAAAGAAGAAATTGATATCAGATATTCTCAAAATCAAAATAATTTTCAAAGTCAGAAATTAAATAAATCAAATTTAACTTCCAATATTCAAACACAAAATTCATATCAACCTAAATTTAATAACCCAAATTTCATGCAAAGACCATTCCAACAAAATCGAAGTAATTTTAACCAAAATCCTAAAAGTAATTTTAATCAAAATCCCAACTATTTTAAAAGTCCAACGAATTTTAACAATCCTAATAATTCTAGAATAACTCAAAATTCAAGCTTTAATGCATTTGCACCAAAACCAAATTTTTCACCAACAAATAAACCAGAACCTATGGACTTTGGCACTATAAAAAGACCAGTTACTCAACAATCAAATTTTCCTAGTAAATATCGAGCTAATTCTCAAAACGTTAATAGAAAGTTTAATCATTTAAATTACCATCAAGAAAAACCTCCGGATGAGTATGAAAACTTAGCCGAAAATTTATTTGAAAATGGAGAATTTTCAACTCCAGAAAATTTTAACGAAAACCTTCAGGAATATTCTGACCCTGATAATTCACAAGACTTAGATCACACCCCAGATTATTTCGAATATCCAGATCCAGACGATACTGTAAATTTTCATTAAGAGCCTCGGAAAAGCATATTTTAACTTTTAATATAAATTCAAAATCAGATCTTCCGTATATTATAGTTCCTGCTACCGGCGATAAATTATTAATTGATACAGGTAGCTCACAAACAATAATTTCTCCAGAATTTGTACAACAACATTTTCCAAATTATATTTATGAAACAGAATTCGAGATAGTTACATCTCATGGAATTTCTCAACATAACTTAATTGCAGATTTACCAATCCCCAGTCTTTTTTATGAAAACGGAACACATACATGTTATTTATATAATTTTAACCAAGACTATATAGGACTTATTGGATCCGACTTATTTTCAAAATTATCCGCACGAATAGATTATAAATGGATGCATATTCAGACAGAAAGAGCTACGATACCATTTTATTATAACCCGTAAAAACTAAACAAAAAAAAAAGTGAAACTAATGTAATTTTTCCAAACCTAAAAATTAAGATTTTTATTTTTCTCAACAAAACCTACAGTTAACCCTGTGTACAGAACTTTTCGTAAAATTTATCAGCATAAAAACATGTAACTAAAATAACTCCAAAATTAAAATTTAAAGAAAAATTAGTCATGCCTTCAGCAATTGAAACCATACAATAATCAATTTAAAACAAGCGTAATTAATACTTTAAACGAAATACAAGAAATTAATATTTATAATCCTTAATCTTATAAAAATAAAAATTATGAACTCAACAAAAATCAGTCTATCAGACTTAACAACTTTAATATAAAAACTCCAAACATCAAAAGTATTTTAAATAACAATTTAAAAAAACAATTTAAGATTAGACCATTTAAACGAAGATGAATAAACTCTTTTGACTAATTTATGTTTTCAATACAGAGATGTATTTTACTCTCCCGAAATACCTTTATCCGTTACAAAACTGACAATAAAAGTCAACTCATAAGATTTAATAATTTAAACATAAATCTGTAAAATATTTAGATTATATAGCTACTTTAGAAGGAATAAAATCAGATTCATCTAAAAATTCAATAATCAAAATTTCCCAGCACTTAAAAACCGAAATAAAATCATTTTTAACCAAATAGTCTATTAAAGAACATTTATCAAAAATTTTGCCAAAATAACTAAATTTTTAACCGTGTGTTTAAAGAAAGAAATAAGATTGTACACACCCCTGAATTTTTGAAAAACTTTAAGTATTGCAAATAAATTTTAATATATAAACCAGTAACTTCAAGTATCAAAAGTATTTTTAAAAAATAATATCTTAAGAAAAAACTTAAGACTAAAATCATTTAAATCAGAAAAAACTCAAATAAAAATTACACTTAACAAACAAACAAGACCAGCATAATATGGTATTTACAATTTTAATAATCACAATATTTCTCGCGTTAAAACTAAATGTTCACAGCAACATACCTTTATAATTGATATTGCTAAAAGAAAACAAAGAAAAACCTTTACAACAATTTAAAATTAAATTCAAATTCAGAAAAATCAAACATTTCAATTAAACGAAAAAGTATTTGTTAAAACAAATCTCAGAAGTAAAGATTAAATTTAAAATTAAAACCAATTCGGAAAAATCAAACATTCCAATTAAATAAAAAAAATATTTGTTAAAACAAATTTCAGAAGTAACGTTGAAATTCAAAATTAAATCTAATTTTAAAAAATGGAAATATAAAACACCCTGACTAAAAGGAATTATTGCTCTCCCTTTTTTCAGGATTACTACCCTCTTCATCGCCTGTACCCTGCTGACTCAATCACCAGTCATACAGAGCGATATTATTATTAAGAATTTAAAAGATAATCCTGGATTATATCCCTTAAACTTAGGAAACGTAGTGCTTAAACAAAGCGAATGGACGCTTATTAGAAATATAGACTATACCCCTATATTTGTTAGTTATGACACACTTAGAACTAATTTAATGAAAGTAATACCTTTACTTGAAAATAAAAGTTATGTTATTGAATATAGAAATTTGAGAAAATTTACATTATTATCAACCGTAATAATTAACTTATAATATTAAAACAATACGTAGAAAAAGCTGATAAACTTCTGAATCAATTATTTCGCAATATTAAACATAAAATTAATAAAAGTCCTCTTAATTAACTTTTCGACGGACTTGGATCCGCCTTCAAATTTTTAACTGGCAACCTCGACGCCAACGATGGAGTCAGATACGAATCTATGATTACTAAATTACAAGAAAGCGATAAAATTCAAAATGACGTTATATTAGAATAAACTAAAATTTTAAACGATACCATCTCAGTAATCAATGATATAGCAAAGAGTCAAGAATTATTAGACAGAAATATAAATAAAATAATTTTACAAAATGAGGAATTAGGCAAAAATCTCGCTACATACTCCTTAAAAACAGTCTTGCTAGAAGCAATTCAATTTTTACAACTACTTATTAACACTTGTTTGGAACTAGAAAATGCATTAACTTTTGCCCAAAATCAACAGATGCATATGTCATTAATTGATAATGACGATTTAATTAAAAATCTAAATGAAATTTCGACGTATCTCAATAGCATATCAGAAAAAACTTTAACTATTCCATATCCTGCAGAGTTACAGTATTTACATTTATACGAGTCAATTATCATTACAAAAGTTTACCAAGTTAAAAACAGAATTACATTTATATTCGAAATACCTCTTACTTCCAAAACTAACGATTATCAAATGATACAATTAATACTATTTCCGATTTTTATCCAAAATTATCAATTTCGTATGATTATACCTACATATAGTACTTTATTATTCAACGTTAAAAACAGCATTCCCGTTGAAATAAGTCATTGTAAACTTATAACTTTAGACACCTACTTTTGTAATCAAAATAACTACTTTGAAATCCCTAACGACAAATTGTGCGAAACACAACTTCTGTCATTTAATAAAAATAAAACATGTATCCCTTATTTATTCAATTTAACAGAGACCAAAATATCACAAATAAATCCTGCGACGTGGTTAATATCTTCCCCATCTGAAGCAATATTGGACGTCAAATGTAAAAATCAGAATTTTAGAAAAGGAATATCTGGCACTAACCTCTTACACCTCAGTTCAGACTGTCTTGTTTCAATAAATCAAAAACACATGTTATTCACCGCAAAAAGAACCTCAAATGAAATTGTTAATTTAAAAATTTCAAACATTGACCGCTTAATAATTCCTGAATCGAACCACATAAATGTTTCAAAGATTGACTTGATACCTGTTGACACTCAGAAATTGGTTGAGGACCGAATTAAGCTTAATAAATATGAAAATTTGTTAAAACCTGTTAATTATATTAAATCTGATAATTTAAGTGTGTCTGCAATTATATTTACTCTGTGTACTATTCTTATGTTAATAATTTGTATATTGTATTTGTATTATAATAGAAACACAATGAAGATTAAACTTATTAGATTTTTAAATAAAGATTTTGAACCAGTTAACGCAAATGCATAAGTTTAATTTTCTTTTCTTTTTTGTAAGTTCAATAGAGGCATATTTGAATACCGCTATTGAACATTTTATCGGCGGACGAGTTATATTATGACTAGACAATGGCCCCCTGTGTAAAACTGCAAGCTTGCAACCTTGAACAATAATAGCTTCTTTATGAGAACTGCAAGTCTGCAACCTTGAACGCACGTGGCTTCCTGTCTCACGCTCCCTTTTAGAGATAACGCTTATCTTAGCTGATTAGACATAGTATATATACAAGTAGCCTGCACCTCTAAGATAAGCTCCAGTCAGTCGATAAGTTCCAGTGTGTTCGTATCATAGCTAGATGTAAGAAATTGTCCGGCGGCTAGCTGTGTGCTTCCAATGTTATATTTCATTGTAAAATAAAAATAAACGTTTTTTTAAAAAGTCGTTTCGGCGGCCTTTTAATAAAACTCAGGCAACTTGTATAAAGCAGTCAATTTATACAACACCTAGACAGTTTATATAATGCCTAGTAAAGTTAGTTAGTTTACGTAATGATCTCTTAAGAACATATTTCATATTCATATGTTGCCTAGGCATTACATATATTCCCTAATGAGGAGTAGGCATTTTATGCAACACACTCTTTTTTAAAGTAAGTGGACTGTGAACGTACAGGGTGTGAGCGGCAATACATTTTGTACACTCCGATAAAGCAATCCAAATCTGGGCCGGTCGAGCTTGTGATTGTGTGAAAATCAGTGTTTTGCTTCAACTATAGAAACATTAAGACAAGTAGTTAATTACTGAGTGAAAATAAGGGTTCATTAGTACAAAAACGGTGAAAATACTGGAAATAGTGTAACGTGAGTTAGTAGAAATACGACAAGGTCAGCGAAAACCGGCTCATAAATGGCCTTGCAGAGGCAAAGAAATGCCCGTGTGTAATCTTATCAGGCAGCGGAGCAGTGGCAACTTTTCCTTAAGGGCACTAGCCTTCCAGCATCAACAGCCTATACAGCGTTAGAAAAAAGTAAGTATTCTATAACTGAAAATATTTTATCATCTACCATACCGTTACAATATAACAAGGTTTAAGTAATGAGATCCGGAGGTAGCTCTTCGATACCGCTTAAAACATGTAAAACAACATATGCGAAGTATGTCAATGATACGTAAATTATGTGCCAACACGCACGCTCGTCTCAATGTGCAAAGCGGCTGGCAGCTAATGAGGGAGATCAGAAATAAGGGCCAAACTGATATGGCAATTATGGGCAAAAACGTTGATGCAGCAGAATTGAAGTCAGCAGTTTTAATGAGCTGCGAAAGTGAACTGCACTAAAGCCCCACACGTAGTAAACTGGCAAGCTTATTTACAAACATATTTTAGCTCCAAGCATTGTTTTGTCAATAAATTAGTTCTTATCGGTAGAACTGCTTGCACAGCAATGAGAGGCGCACTGCCGTTCACAAAATGTACCTTACTCTATCGCACGCCCAAAACTGCAGAAGGCCCTCTAATTACTCAAATAATTTTACTTGTAATGTCTATTAATGAATATTCAATAACTTAATAACCCCTAAACGGGTATAAAGGGGGTAAAAGTAACAAGGAACAGGGGGTTCAAGTTTTTAATTTTTTGCGCTGAGAGTTCATTTCAGATAAAACGGGGTAGAAAACTAGTTACTTTAAATCAGCGCCAGAATATAGGTGAGTCATTAATTATTTTTGCTTAGCAATTGTTAAAAATGATCAGCCTCCGAAATACAATTATTACGAGCCGCCAATGTGCTGGAGGGACTTTGTATTAGGTTTGATCGATTTATTACAACCTAACGAATCTATGACTAATCGGTGTCGCATTACTTTTGGGACACCCTGTTTAATGACAATTTCGCTGGTATTATGTTTAATGTCAACAAACATTCGACAAACGGACTGGAATTTTAGGCAATTTTGGAATTACAAAAATGCGTGGCCGTTATACAGGGTGTTATGGAAATGAGAGCAAATATTTTAACCAGTGATAGAGCTCACCAAAATGAACAACTTTTCTATTTATCGTTTTTAATTTAATTGCATATTTTTTCAATAATTTATCTCCCCTAAATTTGACGAGCCGCTTAGTCAGCAAATCTAAGTTAAAGGTGAACGACACAAGGTATATTAAAACTGCAAAGTTCTTGCACAAAAAACATGCGGTCAATAACTTACCTACCTCAATTGATAAGGAACGTTGGCGACCAGATGTGAACTATAGGTTTTATCAGTGTGCGTTTAAATTAAAATATTATTCCATAGGCGGGTATGCATTTTTAGAATAAAACTGTTTTGAATTTTAACTCAGTTTTGGGGGCGTTTTCGAAAAAATTATAAATAGAGAAGTTCAGTTTAACGAGTTCTATTACGGGTTAAAATATTTGCACTCATTTCCATAACACCCTGTATAAAATGATGGATTTATACAAGTTGCCTGTAACATATACTGCAAAGAATATAGCCTAAATTGTTTTTATTATTAATAAAAATTGTATTGTAGGCCTTCGCATAATATTTTGCTTAACACAAATTATTAGACTGATTCAAATGTGACCTGTACTTATTTACTGCACAAAATTAATGGTTGTATGCCCGTTTTTATAGTTTATTTACCTGCAATTAATTATAACAAAACGCTAGCTCTAAGGGTAGAACACAAACCCTATTAATCTTAGCGCGAGTTCCAAAACCGATTGTAAATTAAAATTGATCTTAAACAGTACTGTACACAGCGATTGGTTCAAACGCGATAGCTCAAGGTTCACAAAACTGTCAAAAATCCCACAAAAAGGATTGTTGTGCAACAGCGGTGCCTGAAGCAAAATGCTCGTGAAATTATGAAAAAACTCGTATGGTAAGTATTTAAATCTTCGCCCTTTGCTACAAATAACAGCTTTTGTTTTTAGCCACGACGTCAGATGGACGCGGGCTGAAAATATAGCAATTGTTTCTGAACGCTTCCTACCAGCTTCCATACCTTCGCCTAAGCTCCAAATCTGGGGACGCTTCGCTGATAATTCGAAATGCGCCTTCGCTGTAGGCTTGGTTATGCTCGAATCTTGTTAAGTAAGGTCTGGTCTCGTATGCACATAAATTCTCGGATGGTGACACTAATGGTTTAGGTAAATTTGGTACCTTCCATAATCGGCCGAACTGCTTCGGGTCCTCGGGAGATGATGCTGTTGGAATATCTTCGCTTTAGACGCTCTCCTGGCTGCGAATTCCTGTCAGGATACTCCTGCACTCTTGCTGAACTCCCGGACTGCTAATCTCTGGCTTCCAATGCAAATTTGGGTCGCAGTCGAACTTCGGAAAATTCAGGTGCTCGCTCCCATCCACACAATCGGAGGCGAAATTAAAATTTTAATTTTTATGTTGCGGATCTGGTCACAAACAGTTGTACTATAGCACGGAGATGTGTACAATAAAACAGTAATTGAAAATGGAGCCCTGTCTGCCAATAATTAATTTCATTTGTTCTCCCCATTATTAAAACAAATTCGAATCTGTTGCTATAGTTACAATGCTAATAGAAATAAGTTTGAGTACATAATTTTAAGTTTTCAAATTTCTTACAAACTAAAATATTGTCTTTTTCTTAATCTAAATTGTTTCTTTGCATCACACACGCAAACACGTTTTATTATTTGCTCTGCTTTTTCACCAACGTTAAATGCACTGATTAATTATACAGTTTATTTCTTCTTCCATGTCCTGCTGTCTGCTTATTCAGATTGCTCTTTTGCAATATACTGTTATTTCATTCTGGCTTTCTTTACCTTTTTAGATTGCTCACAAATTTCACTGACTAGCTTTATTGAAATCTACGCTTCTTTTACATGCACATAGCAAACCTTTTTGTGACTAATAATTTCTTTCGGTTTGGCTATTTATTATGCACAAACCTATTATTTAATTTATTTAGGAGTAAACTTCAACTCCTGTGAAAAACAAGCTTGCCTTTTGCATTCCTTACTCAATTACTTTACTATTACTGGCATCTCTCTACCAATGCATTTATTGTTTGAATTTTTAGTTTATCATTGCAGTTACATAAAACACCCCAACTCTGTGCTTATTGAATTGTTCATTAAATTGCACTGATAGCAGAGTCGAGTCGTGGGCCTAATACCATTACAATACACACAGTCTGTTAGATTTTATGTGCCACAGCAGATATTTGGGCTATTGTACGAATTTTAATTAAATGTTATACCAAGTGATAACCACCAAATCTGGCCATAGGGATTTCACATGGGAACAGCTTTTGCATGATTTCTGGTAACTACTTTAGATTTTATTAACTGGAAATGCATATATACTTAACTAATGTACTAATTTATTGTTACTTTGTCTTATTATGTCATATTTATGTTGAAAAGCTTGCGTTATCAAGATAGTCTGGCCAAACATTGTACATCTAGAAAGACAAAAATATATTTTTTCACCTAATTTTTTGAATGAAGCTCCATTCCCATATGTAACCATGCAGTTATTACTTAATTATTAATTTATGCCTTTAAATTATTAAATAACTACGACATGTGATTAGGGCTGTGTGAACCTGATTCTTCAAACCAAACTTTCAGTATTTTTATCCTCAAGCTGTTTCGAATCGAACTCGAACGCTGAATCATTTTTCACATAAAGTTTATCAAATTTTAAAACAAAATTAAAACTGTATTACTAATTGCGTAATTATTATAAACAAAGGTAGCAAATAGTTAAAGATCTTCTTAAAATAGCTCCACAAATCAATTTCGCGTGAATTGAATTGAAGACCATGTTCATTTCCTACATTTTTATGATTTATTCTTAATAATCTATAATAAACTACTGTCCATTTTTTTCAAATGGAAATACAATTCAGGGAAACCATTGGCAACCAACATTGTCACTAGTCTGCTGTAAAGTTCTTTGATGTGCGTGATTATTTATTTTGTCAGGGTTCTAAAACTAAGTGTCAAAGTTTCTCTCTTTCTGCCCAAGTGGGCATTTATGCAACAGATATACAGTGTGACCAGTAAAGACCGCATCATATGGGATTTCTTTTATTAACAGCTTTTTTCGAAATTTGAGTTTGGCATCAATTGCTGCTTCGATCGAGATGAAAATTAACCAAATAAATTATAGTCACGTCATTCTCATTATCTGTCAAATTTTATTTTTTTCCAAAAAAAATTTAAAAGTGGGGTTAGTTCTCAAAATATCGAAAAAAGTTATTCGAAAAAGTTTTTCTAAATGCAATTTTTAGCCCATATGCACAATTTCAGCTGTATAAGATAATTTAGATTTTTTGCCCATTTTTTTTTAAATTGCACCAATGTTGCAAAGTAAGACTCATTTTCTTTAAAGTAGCGCCATATTAAATGTGTGTTTTTCTACAAAATCCAAATAGGGCTATTAAAATTTGGTCACATGTGATGCAAAGTTTATTTGTTTTTGACTCTGTATAATGTAACTTCATAAAATAACGTGTATTACTTTTAGACACAAACTGCGTTTTCAAAAATAGATTCGGCAAGCCAATGGGACCATCGTCCATAGACCTACAACTGAATCAGTAGGCATCAATCAAACAATAAATATGTATATTATTATTACCTATCCAGTGGTGATGAGTAAAGATTTTCGCCTTTCTTCAAGTGAAGGCTGGGAAGGTTCGGTGCCATCCAAATTTGTAGTTGTAAGTTATCTAGAAGCTCTACAAGGCAGCAAATGTAAACTTTATTATTCGCAAAACTAAAATAATACCTTATTCTTCTAGAGGTAGATCATCGTGAGTATCCTCTTGGGGTGCAGACTCTTTTTCTTCTGCTGATGGTGAGCGGGTAGGAACATGCAGTTGCTGCCCTGGGAATATAACATATGTTGCCAGTCTATTAAGTTTGGTCAGTTCAGAAGGTGTGGTATCAAATCTAGCAGCTACAGATGTTTTTAGGGTGTCCGTATTTGCGACCTGTAAAAAGTGATGAGAATTAGGCAGTTTATTAGAATTTGACAAACGGCGAATATCTATTGGAATGACTTTTCTGACAATAAGCCATTTGAATTTATCTGTTGGTTAGCTACCAGCATAACAAAACCTTGGTACTTAATTGTGTTTGTAGTAATACACTGAGGGCCAGTTGCAGAAAGCAATGTTAAGTCTCGTGTTAGCTAACATCGCGTCAAAGTGAACAAAATCGCATCAAATCTCAAATCTTGATGGCAACTAATACATTAGTAAACAAAATTTGATGCGATTTTGTTCACTTTGACGCGATGTTAGCTAACACGAGACTTAACATTGCTTTCTGCAACCGGCCCTGAATAATTTAGTTATTCAATTACATAACAATTACCGATTCTAATGAAGCAATTGCTTGCTTTCATCGGTTTTTAAGTGTTTTAAATGTCATAATTTAATTAGCTCATAGAACTTTATTATTCTGGTCCGTTAAGTTTTGCTGTTCTCATGGTAGTATAGAAAAGCTGGTGTTCAATTTACAAAGCACAGAAAATTTAAGATGTAAACACAGATGTGTGGTTCCAACAATTTCAAGGTGAGAGCATTTTTAGGATTTTCCAGGAAATGGGTATATGTACATTAGTAATAAATTATTAAAGGTTCATAAAACGTTGTTCTAACTGTTCATATTATAACCTAAAGAACCTTAACCTTCAGGTTACTAAGTTGGGTATGGAAGGTATCGCAAAGTTGACATTTTAGTTATATTCCAAATGCTATATGATCCTGAATTAGTTATTTCTCATCACGTTATCAATAAATCTAGCACCATATTTTAAGCACTGGTCAAAAATATAGTTTTATTTCACTGGAATATCACCCGTACCTCACTTGGTACAATGCGTACGATACACGCGCACATAATATACTGTAGCAGTGTTTCTTAGCTTTTTTCTTTTTGCCTCTTTTTTTTTAATATCAGTTTTTGTTGTACCTCCCATGTAATTTTTGTGTCGCATACAAGTGACAGAACACCCTAGTCGATTAAGAACCATTTTACACCTAACATGTGAAGTCTAGCTACGTCTAGTCAAGTGAAGTCTAACCAGTCAACGGTTTCACAACAAACCCATCCTTTGGATAGAACTTTTATCAGTCTGTGCTTTTATTTCAGTGAAGATGAACTTTCTTGGTCAAATAATATTATGCCAAAAGATGAATTAAAAGGTAGCAAGGAAAACGATTGCGGGTTCATTCTATAAACACTAGAACACCAATTTTTGGATCGTTTAGTCATCTGTATCTAAATTTATTAGATGATCCAACAAAACTTTACAACTACTTTTGAATGAGCCAATAATATTAAATCTTCAGTCTTCATTGTAATAAATAACATATATTGCATATTATTACCAAAAGCTACCATGGACTGCGCTAGACCTACTAGACACGAGGCCTCAGTGCTCCGACGTGATGTCATAACAGGCAGGTTTATACCTGTGCTCTGTTAAATAGCATAAATGCAGAGTGTTTGTAATGCCAAACTCAAATATCACAAACTATCTAGACAGTTTTTTTAATTATTTGGATGAGAAAAGTAATATTGCAGAGCATGTCATCGTAGGCGATTTAAATATTGATACGCTGGTTCCGGATGCTGATGGAGAGAGATATCTAAGTGAACTAGCTGAAAAGGGTTATTTACAAGCAATAAGTGTTCCGACGAGGGTGAGCGAGAATAACGCTACGTGCATAGACCACATATAAGTGAAAACACAGAGAAACTTATCGGACTTTACGTCTGGGGTATGCGAAATTGACTTTACTGATCATTATCCAATTATGCTGGGGATAAAAAGAATGTGCCGGGAAGCGGAAAAAGTGAACCGTGTGCAAACGAGTAAATCAAGGATAAACTATAAGAAGTTGTCCAATTTAGCAAGGAATATAAATTGGTACGAGATTTGTCAGATAGAGGAACCGAAATCGGCGATAACGCTTTTCTATCAGAACTTTGACCAACTTTTGGAGGCGGCAACACAGGTGCTTACAAAGAAAGATAGAATCATTAAACCATGGATATCAAGCAACATTCTTAGAGCTATCAGAACGAGAGATAAGATGTACAAAAAGTGGAAGAAGGCCAGAGATGTGCAGTACGAGCAATACGGACAGGAGTACATCAGATACCGTAATGTGCTGAAGAAGAGGATAAGAGCTGCGAGGAGTGAATACTACAGAGAAAAAGCTTACAATTGTAAACAAGACCCAAGAAGGATGTGGAAACTAGTAGGCGATTTCATCAACAAAAGGAAAGGTGGAGGCAAAGAGTGCATTAAACAATTGTCGACGGAAAGCGGCTCGAAGTTGGAAAACCTGTACGATATTGCTAATGAACTCAAAAACTTCTTCAGTGTCGTAGGGGGCAAGCTAGCAGCAGCAATCAACGTAGAAGAGACAGAAGAGGACGAGATGCTACCAACAACGATGTTTTTGTTACCAGTAAGTGAGCATGAAGTGTTTCGAATTCTAACGTCTTTAGACAGTCGAAAATCTGCGGGTCCGGACAGAATTGCGCCTGCTGCATTGAAGCCGGTAGCTGTTTACATTGTCTCTCCTTTAACTCACATTTTTAATTTGTGCTTTAAGGATGGTGGGTTTCCAGAAATGTTTAAAGCTGCGGAAATAGTTCCATTGTACGAAGGTGGGGATAAAAAAAATGGCCTCCAACTACAGACCTATAGCTCTAGTCTCGAATATCGCGAAGATTTTTGAAAAATGTATAGTCAAAGGAATGGTAGATTTCGCAAGAAGAACTGGTTTTCTCTGAGATAGACAGTATGGGTTTATGGCTGGAAGGTCTACCAACTATGCTTTAGCGCTATTAGTGAAATGGATAAGAAATGCGCTAGATGCAGGGAATAAGGCGGCTATGATCAATATAGATCTGGCTAAGGCATTTGATTCTCTTGACCATAAGATATTGTTACGGAAGTTATATAGTTTAGGATATAAAAGAGTGATTCACAAATTGAAGGAGTTGAAAAGTAGGGAAGTGAGTATCAAGTTTGGTGTTCCACAGGGTACGGTCTTAGGACCGTTATTATTCATATTATTCGTAAATAGTATGAAGGATGTAAATTGTATGGGGGAGTTGATCTCCTATGCCAACGTTACAGCAATCTTTTTCCGTGGTACTAGCTGGGACGGTTTGTTCAGAAAAATAGAAGTAGGGTTACCGGAGGTATTAAAGTGGTTTAATTGCAACAAATTAACAGTGAATCTAAATAAAACGAGTTTCACTCCATTTGGGAGTTACAAGAGCAGCCTGCCTGCGGAAAGAAAATTAAAAATACACGATTTACAATGTGTGGGAAGAAATAATTGCAATTGCATCGAAATACAAAGGTTGGACGTAGTAAAGTATTTGGGATTGCAGTTTGATTCAAATTTTAAATGGCGAGAACATATCAATGCAATGGCGGTGAGATTGAGGAGTTCGCTGTACATCTTGGGGAAGTTGAGGCTGGTATTAGGTCAGAAGGGATCAATGAGTGCACACTACGCATTCTCTCATTCAGTTTTAATGTACGACGCGATAGCGTGGGGTAGTGCACATGAAAATGTGATAGGCAAATTAGGAATATTACAAAACAGAGCTTTGAAACTGATTAAATTTAAGAACTTGAGATATAGTACAATTACTTTATATAACGAATGCGAGGTCTTGACCGTGAAGCAATTATACGGCCTAAGTTCGGTGCGGATGTGTGTGAAGAGTGGTCTACGTATATATAACGATCTCCCAATTAAAATAAAAATGATCCGGAATAGAGGCTGTTTTGGTTGTTGTAAAAAATTTTAAAATGAAAAATTGGCACGGAACAGAGGGAGCGCTTACATAGTCAGTGCAGGATAAGAGATTCAAGGTACAGTTGTTGTTTAAGTTTATGCTGGTTTTATCTTATTGTTACGATTTATCTTCTGGGCTATTAAAAATTATACGCCGCTTTTTGTTTTAAGCATTTACTTAGAGCAATTTAATTTAACGATTTACAAAAACACAAAAACTATTAATGCGGAACACAAATTATTTATATACTAACAGGAACTATTTCTACAACAAATACACTTTATTTATTTACACACGACTTCAACACGAATGATTTATATGGCAAGCGTGGCACACTTCAAAGCTAGATTCGTACTGTCTCTTTTTCCCGCTGTGCTTGCTTATATATTCACCGGGTGATTCATTCCGGAAGCGTCAAGATCTCACTCGATTATTCCAGCAACGCTGACGTGTCACGCGCATTAGTCACCGAGGTCGTTCTCGAATGATCTGGAAGCTGACTCATCTGTCTGCACGCGACCCGCTTCGAAGGTCGTTACACTGCCCCCGCCTTAGGTCGTTCTGTCATAGCACAAGTTGCAACGGGTGCCTGTCCTCTCGCTCTTGTGGAGGTTCGATGGCGGTATTTGCAGGCGTTGCCTTTCTTGCACACGGACTGGCTGAAGAAGTAGCAGTCCACCGTGGGCTCAATGCTTCGCAACAGGCTGTAACAGCAGACCTCGATCTGGATGCCGGTCCGGCCGAAGACTACCTCCAGCATGCTGCGTACAACTCCAGTCCAACGAATCCAGGCCGCATCCTAATTTCGGCACCGCTAGCCAGCTTTCACAGTTGTTCACCATCTGCTCCTTAAGGTCCAAAAGAGCAGACCAGAGCTCCTGCTAACTAGGTTTTTCGTACGACAACCTTTTCGTCACCAGGTAATAAATGGAGCTATTGCCTTCCTTCAGCCACAAAGTTCTGCCAACCTAAGGTGCCTGCTCTCGTAGCTGGTCTAACCGGCCAAACTTCTCCCGGAAGGCAGCAGCGATCCCCCTAGACATCCGGAGGTCCTGGGCGATGCAGTGTGTCAGAGAATATCGCCGCAGCGTGTCGAACAGGTCATGCTGCACCTCTGTAGTTACCCCAAATCGCGCAGTCTTCGTACCCCCATAAGCGGCCATAAACTCCTGGAAGGAGGTACCTCCTGTCTCTAGTTGTCTCAGGGGTTGCTCCGTGACGGCCTCCACCTCCTCATTGGTCCCGGAATATGGGGCCAACCGATTGAAGTGCACCACTCTGCACTTTCCTCGAGGAGGTTTCTGGATTCGGTATACGACGTCATTCAGTCGAGAGACTACAGTGTAGGGGCCTTCCCAGTTCATTTGGAGCTTGGGGGAGAGACCACGACGCCTCTGGGGGTTATGAAGCCATACCAAATCGCCAGGCTGGAAACCACCGACCTCCGCGCGGGCATCATATCGGTCCTTCATTCCGTCGCTAGCACCCTGAATGTTTCGGCGTACGGCATCGTGGATCTCTTCCATCCTCTCCTTCAGATTCCCCACGTAGTCCTCGCCAGCCGTTTCTTCGCCAGGCTGGGGTGTATAGTGAAGTTATTTTTCAAGACTGCCATATAAGCACTACATCGTTGGATTCTACACAAAAACAGCTTTCTAATGATGGTACTTTCGACCCCGATTTCAATTAAAAAAAGTAATCAAGTTGGCCGTACTGCAGTCGTAACAATCGATAAAAAAATTGGAACCACGTATATTAGTAGAAAACCGTATGTTTTACTTCTATATCAAATTTCAGAGTTCCATCTATGACCGTATTCAAATAATACCACCGTTTCCATACTTAATTTACGCACTGTATAGTAATTAGTAATAAAGCCTGACAGTATGGGTTATGTTTATTTACATAGTATCACACTATAAGTGCGAATCGCTATGTGAGTGACCGCAAGTTATTAAGTGTCCGAATACGAACACATCATGTGAGAGAATGTGGAAAGCAAGCGTTTCGTGAAAAAAAGAACAAGCAGCGTATTCGAAATAATGCTGGAGCCCGCGAGTGGATTCATTCGCTGTCAAACCTGCAAAGGGCAAAGGTCGCCCTGATCCGCACCCTCATAGGCAAATAGTGCGGATTAATTGGTTCACGCCCAAATTGACCAAGTGAAGGTGCGCTCAAAGCGAGGTGCCAGCCAAGATGCGAAGTAACTCATTGGAGACGCCAGCGGATGACATTCGAAATAGCAGTTTCGACCACAGCACCCAGCTTTTCCAGGGTTACGTGTTGAACAGAGGGAGCAAGGTTAGTGCTGTTTGAAATAGCACTAAGAGATCCAACCATTTACAACATTATTAATAATTGTTGTAATAAATCATTGCACAACTTTGAGCAAATGGGTCGCTGCCAGATAACGGAAAATTACCGGCTGGCATTACGTCATTTGCTGATTTGGCATCCAAAGGCGGCAAATAACTACAAGAATCGACAACTTCGCGTTCGAACTATTTGTGTGTGCGGAATCATTTTAGGTATTGCGCTCGTGAGCTTTGACTTTGCATACCATACAAACGTTTGGAATCTAGTTAAGGCTTTTTCTCACGGCCTTCTAGATCTAGCTGGAGCCGGCAGGCACGCTAATCCAGAAGGCCGTGCTTTTTCTCATGTGCAGTGCAGAACTGCTTTGTGTACTTGTTTTCATGTACAATTTTCTTTGTGTCCACGTTTGTTTACAGATTATATGTATTTCTGTAAAATGTTGGGTTTTTATTACCGTTGGTGTTTGCATTTGTAAGTACAACATTTCAGGTGTCAACTAGCAGACCTCAACAATATTAGTTTACCGTTAGCTGCACTGACGATGTGAATAGAGCCTCATAGCTCACCGACTGGATAAGTTAGCGAACCAGGGCATTGTAACGTAATAATTCAGTAGGTGTGGGGCTGTGTAAAAGGTACCACTGCAATGTCTAATATAAAATCAACAGGATACCATAATTTAGGCCAAAAATCTTAAACTGTTTGCAAGAAAACGTGAGGATTTTAGTGGTTATGAACTAGCTGCATATCTATAGTCTGTTTTTTTGCTTTATGATTCAGAGCAGGCCTTGCATTTATATTATTTTAGCAGTGTACAACAGTTTAGTTACAAAATATACCTAACGTCAAAATCAAGGTCCCCGAGATTGTCACGTTGACACTTCAATAACGTTTAATAAAATGCCACGAAAAAGCAGCATTAATAGTACAGCTAAAGTAGCTATAAAACGCTGTTTTACTAATATAAAAGATATCAATGGTAAATTAAGTAAAACAGCCATCATTAGAACAGTTGGTCAAATCCTTGATGTAAGTATTAATAATTAAACCATTATAAAATTTCTTACAATTTGTTATTATGTTAGATTTTGAATGCAACTCTGTTTAATATTCTAAATGAAGCAAAATCACAACTCCAGCAACAACTGAATGACAATATGAAAAAGGCAAAAGAATTTTTAACTTGGGAGGACTATAATTTTAGAGAGGATATTAAGAAACTAAATTATATCAGGACTCGTTTAAAATTATACTACACATTAAAAAATATGAGATATAAATACAAAATTGTGAATGGAAGAAAATTGGTTTGTGAGAAGAATCATGTAATTTCGGCGAAGATTACTTCTTTAAAGAAATATTTACAATTTCGAAATTCTAGTAAAAAATGTATGTTCCGGTTTTTGGATAAAACTGGATATTTCGCAATGCACCAGTCTGCATAGGTAGACCCACGACACAGACTTGAAAAGTAATGCATCTAAAGTTAAGACGGAGAGAAAGAGATATACTATTTTGCATGCAGGATGCACATCAGGATTTTTACCAGGGTGCGACTTACTGCTGGGTTCGGACAATAATGACAGCTACTATCATAAGTGTATGAAAGGTGGCATTTTTAAGCAATGTTGAAAAAACAGTTAATCCCTGTTATATGTTTAACATAAATAATAACTTCTATAACACAGATTTGCAAACAAAAGTCATCAGCAAGTTTTTAATAATATATTCCCACATTAGAACATATAGAAATTTTATGGCGTTTCTGTACAGTTAGATAACATTCATGTTTAATAAAATTTCTTAAAATAAAGCAATACCTTATTTAATGTTAATGGTTCAGTAATTGTAGCTGTCATTATGTATTATAGAGCTTATAAGATAACACATTGACAGTTGTAATAAGTTTTTGACATTACTAGTGTTTTTTCTTTGTAACCAACTATCTACACTGTTACAAAAATGCAAAAACAAAGCCTGCTCTGAATCATAAAGCAAAAAAATAGACTATAGAAACCTATTATGCTAATAAACCATTCGAAAGGAAAAACAAAAAACAGTCTACTTTGCTGGAGTTTTTTGCTTATAAGAGATTTCACTGTATATAATTTAGTATTTTAAAAATAATCAAAAAAAAGCAACCCGAACCTAGTTGTCATGAATAAGCTTGTTTTGTTAAAAATTATTTTTTTTACGACCGACCAGAAAATATGCAGTTTCTGGAGAATTGTTTCGCTAGATAGTAACATTTTGCCGGTCAAGATCGGAATGCGGGCATCAGGAACCGGTAAAAGCTTTTGCCGGTCCCTGATGCCTTCGTTACTATTGAAACAAGTTTGTGTTATTGTTTGGATAAGTCAAATAATAGGTACTGTCATAATTTTTTTGAGTTTTTGAAAGTGAATTCGCAAGTTTGACAGTATGGACTCTGATGTCGTCAAAAAAATATTGTACGATACATGACCGGAAAGTGTTTTGAAGGTCTCTGAGCCGCAGGCGAGCCCTGGAATCCACTTGGTTCGACCTGCAAAACACTACTTTCCGGTCCTGTAACGTAAATTACTAATAAAAAAGCCAGACTTTCTATTAACGAGTAGGAAACTTTATTTTCCTAGTGTAAAACTGAATTTGAGTTTAGAGCACCGCACTGCATTCTTATTTGAAGTTTAGTATAGTCAAACGATGCAGTCGATATAAAACAGAAAACGGAAACACTGATATTAACAATAATTACTAATTTAAAACTTTTGTTTCAGTTATAAGAAGATGGTGTTAGAAGTATTTTCAATTGTGTGAGTGTTATAAAATTTTATGTTTTGTGAACTAATTATTTTAATTAAGAATGAGATGCTTGCACATTGAGAACTGTAAAAAGGTAATAAAATTAGAAAGTAAAGAGCTTTGAATGATAATAACATTACTGACATGACTTATGACATCAGTACAAATATTATTTATTGTTAACGCAAACGTTAAGATTAGAATTATTTTGAAAGCATTAACTTTTCATATTATCATGATAAAAACAGTATTGTTCGTACCAACGATAAAAAACTTTTTTTTAAAGAACAATAACTATGAGTTTTGCAATTTATAATTTACTTAAGTTAAAATCATCTTGGTTACTCTCGGCAACCGAAAATTCCTACTACATTATAAATGTAGAGCAGGATTGAAATGAAAAGACACCAGTAAGTGGCTTCATATGCGCCGACGGCTATCATTGACCTTCAGTCATTGGCAGCGTTTATTTGTTTTTGAAAAGGGTCACAACATCACAATTCAGAAAATTTACAAAAACTACAGAATAAGATACACACGCCACGCTTAATCGAACAAAGCTCACAAACAAAACTGAAACAACAGTAAGCAGCCAATGTTTGTCCGCATTTTGTGATCCGAGTAGAAAACTTTATACCTAAATACCGAGAAATATATTTAGCTGTCGCTACTGTCAAAGAGAAGGTTGCCCCTTTATTTACGTAATGGACCCGTCCGACGCAAAATCAACTTTAGTGTAGGTGTGACGCTGGTGTCTTTTCATTTCAATCTATTAGTCGATCAATTCTAATCCGAACTTCTGCTATTTTATTAAAGCTCTTCCGATTTTGAACTTAAGAATAGAGGTATGTTTGCGTTCTCCTTCTACATAATACAAAATACAATACTTACAGTGTAAACAGTGGTGTTTTCTGGTGGTCCAGTTCGTCTTCGTTCTGACAGACTAGTGTTGGAGCCATCAATATCTAAAAATAAAAGGTAATGCAATTAATGGCATTCCAATAATACACTAGATAATTTCATAGGAAGTTGCCACAAGAATGTTATGAAATTTAAGGGGAAATGTGGGCGGACGAACCTCCGCAGTTTGCATGATATACGACAACATAATCGTCTTCTAAATTATTTCTATCAATGAAAGCACCTGATGTATCAAAGTAATCATCAACAAAATCCATTTCTAACAATTATACCATATTAAAACCACTGTCTTACAGTTCAAAGCATTAACTCGACGTAACAACCAAAGAGGATACATACGAGCATGCTATGCGCACTGCTATACAACTAAATGTTTTATTTAGTTTAGTTGCCGCACATCTCAGCAGATGACGCTTCTAAGAAAATTCGATTAGAGATCCTGTATATAGGTTACTAAACTGTATACAGGATCTCTAAATTCGATTACAGTGACTAAATCACGTCAGCTACGCTAACACAAAGCTAACGCGATTTAGTGACTTTAAACTCGATGCTTTCAAATGCATTGCATTGAAAATGCATAGTTGGCATACTAGTCCACACGGAACTCAGGAACCACGCTTTTATTGCGTTTTCGCGTTTTATTCGTTGTGTATGATACAATTGGAGTTTTAAAATTGAAATAGTGTTTTACAACATTGTGATAAAGGTAAGAAATAATATTAGTTTGTACCCCAAGACACTAAAGTTTAACTTTTTATCACGAATGTGGATTTAGTTATCGAGGCCCGTAGGGCCAAGGCAAATAAACCAAATGAGGGATAAAAAGGAACTTCAGTGCCGAGGAGAACATTATGTTTTTTTTTTAAATCGAGAAATCGCGAAATTACAACGTTTTAACCAACTTTTGTAGCTTATGTCAACGTCGGTTGACGTTTACCTATCGCCCCGCTGCGCCGCCTACAAAAAGTCGTAAAACAATGGATTACTTCAATGCCGATTTCTCGTATTTTAATGACGATTTCGAGGTACAGTCGTGTGCAAATAAATCTGGGACAGTGTTTTTTTCACATGCGGATTGAGTTAAGAATTGACGAATATCTCCATGAATTTCTTCTTGTCAGAAAGAGTTACACATTTCATTACCTGTTAAAGTTTAATGTAACTCCTTCTGATAGCAGGAAATCCATGGAGATATTCTTCAACTTTTAACTGAACCTACATATGAAAAAAACATTGTCCCAGATTTATTTGAACACGACTGTACTTCTCTGCCGATTTCAAAAAAAATTATTATTTTTATTTTCTAATAGTTTGAATATGAATATAAGCTGTTTGTCCATTAACCAAATGTATTTATGTAAAAAGGAATTATTATTATTTCTAGATTATTCTATCTTTGATCATGGTCGGTAAATGTAACTGTGCTGTAGTAAGCTGCTACGATAAATTTTCTACTAGGCATCGATTTCCCAATCCAGAAAAATTCCCGCAACGGTATCAGGAATGGGCAAAACTTTGTGGAAATACTGTGCTTCCTACAATGAACCCGAATTTAGTGTATCGATCCTACAGAGTTTGTCATAATAATTTTCGAAAGGAGGACATGGCTTCGAATATGTATATACAGAAGACGGCTGTTCCAAGTCTACATTTGCCTACACCACTGATCTATGAGTGTAATTTTGAAATTTACCATTTTACTTCTCATTGCCATGGAACTAACAAAACCATGTATTCAAATAATATTTTTTACAGCGGAATTAACAAGTACAAGTAAAGAATTATTATCAGTGGCTTCTACTAGTGTGGCAGTTGAATTGCTGGACGATAGTTTTACTGCGTCAACGAGTAGAAAAGGACAATGTAGTAGCGTTGATATCGTGGGAGCCTTTATTAACAAGTGTGCTTAAAAGCAGTACGACACCAAAAACCGTTTTTAAAGGTGAACAGATTCATTTAATGGAAACTAACAAAGAATTCATTTTTTATTTGATACGGAATTTTGGTCTTAAGTAGTGAATTCATGGCTTTAATTTGTCTAATAATATACTATCTTTTTGCGTTTACCCAGGAAAAATCTCATATGTTGTTTCATGATGCAGGATTTAATTTAATGACAACTTGGTATTTTAATTTTATTTTTCCTTATAGCCCGTCATTCCATGCTGCACGACATCAATGTTACTAGATCAGTACAGCTCACTCCAAAGGCAAAGTATTTATATAAGAAGGCAAGAGAATTAAAACATTTGGCTTCTGTGTGTAAGAAGAGGAATTTATCCCTTAGACGTCGCCTTAAAATGGCAGAAAATTTTTCAGAGAGTGCATTATTCTCCAATCTAAAAACACCTTTAAATGAGCAAATTGCAAACTTTTGCATCTCCCAAATAAGAGCTAGTACTAAGAAACCTAAAGGCAGAAGATATTCGTTGGATGACAAAATCATGGCATTGGCTCTCTATAAACAATCCGGAAAAGGCTACCGATTGTTGTCGAAGTTATTTGCTTTACCCTCCCGAAAAACCATGATGGCATTACTGAATCGAATACCGATTAAAACTGGTATTAATGAACCAATATTTAGAAATTTAAAATCGGTGGTTAAAAATTTAAAGCCAATTGACAAAATGTGTGTTGTATCTTTTGACGAAATGAGTCTTACACCTCATATCAACTATAATCATCACAAAGATCAACTAGAAGGCTTTGAAGACTTGGGAGATCTACAACGAATGCAAATAGCCGATCATGTGCAAGTATTCATGATTAGAGGTATTATGAAGAATTGAAGAAATGGAAACAACCGATTGCGTACCATTTTTGCAAAAGCTCAACAAAGACCAACGATTTAGTTAGAATTTTAAAATCAGTTATAAGAGCAGTACATACAGCTGGACGAAATTTTTTATAAGTAAAATTTCTAGTTATGGCTATAGTAACATTGCAAAGTACATAAGCGAGTACATTAAAAAATATGTAACATTTACTTTTATATGTGAACACAAAAGTGAAATTATACAGTTTATCGCAACTAACAATTATTATTTTGAACTTCAAAGAAATCCAAAACTCAAAATGCACAGACATTAAGTCATACCGTAGCATGTGCCATAGAATCGATGATATCCAATTCTCCACAACAACTTCCTGCTGAAGCTATATTTATAGCTGAATTTGCCGATGACCTGGATAAGCTTTTCGACAGTTTTAATGGGCGTTCGTTGCATCCTGACGTGGGGAAAAAGTTGTGATGCTGTTTATCTGAAAAATCAGAGCATATAAGATTTTGGAATTTAATTAAACCAAAAATAAACACCTGGACATTTATAGATAAAAATGACTATTCAATTCACCTGTCATCTGTCAAAAAGTGACCAATGAAAATCCAGAATTCTGACGTTTCTTGACTAATCAAAAAAATATCAGCGGATATATCTTCCTAGAAGGTATTCAAGTGACTATTTTTAACAAATGCGATTTTTATTAGAAAAAGTCAATATTAGTGTTCTGTTACTATAGAAATTGCGTAGTTTGTTGCTAGATTTACTGAAAACTAATTTGAAAAGGTAGTTTGGTTCATTAAATAGTCCCTCGAATACCATTCTTAGTCAAAGTTAAGTAGATTATTTTTGCGGTGGTATCACTACTCATGTCCATTGCGCTTGGGATTAGGACTCGTGCTAGCGCACTCGTCCTAATCATACCAAAGCGCAATGGACATTCGTGACACCACCACAAAAATAGTCGACATAACTTTGACTACTCATGGTATTATAAGTGATTATTCCAAAGTTATCCCATTACCATTCAAAAAAGCTTGGCTTTCCAATATAGAAGCAATACAGGAAATATGGAAAATATGTAAACAAGATGGCTTGAGATTCTTAGCAACTCGTTCTCTCAATCAAGATCCCATCGAGAACTTGTTTGCAATGATTCGGCAGTACGGAGCTACAAACACTAGCCCTAGTTGTTACCAATTTGTTTCGGCACTTAAAACGTCTGTATTTAATAATTTAATCGCCCCACATAGCAAACAATCAAACTGCGAAAAAGATGAAAACAGTATTTTAGAAAATTTACAGGACTTAATAGAGCAAGAATTTCAACAACCAGCTGTTATCATAGACGACACACTTGAGGATGACCTAAGTAATTTGGATATCCCATCAATACAGGATGTGAGTTTCTCCGATTTTGATATTCAGGCTGTAGCATGTGTGTGGTTACTTTATTAGAAAAGTTGAACTGCCCGATTGTGACCAATGCAAAGGATCGTTGTTAAGTTCTTCTGTAGAACCTCAACTAGAGGTGGAGAAATATCGATAGTCGACACCATCGATAGTAATCGATAGTCTGGCCTTGTACTATCGATAACTATCGATAATTTTCGATAGTTATAGAAAATAAGAAAACGAGGCAAACTGCTGATGGTACTTTTACTTTATTGTGTTCAATCTAACAACCAATAATTTTTATTCAAAAATAGTATCATATTAACATCTTTTTGCTTCACTTGGTTGTGCTACACAATTTTGAGGTTAAATTTAAAGTGATCGGCTGTGATTGCTCCACGCTTAGCGTGCCGCTGGTCGAGTCATCTGTGCTCGAAAGACGGAACTGTCCTACATTACGTTACACGGCAGGGTACTCTGTTTTGTGAGGGTACTCCTCTGTGCTACACGGTCACCTCACAGAGAAAACTCGATGGTCAAATGTGCGAATGGGTTGACTTGAGTAAATTAGTAACCAGCGTAATAATTCACGAACTGTCTAAGAACATCGATAGGCAAAAAAAAAACTATCGATTACTTTCGATAGTGAAAAATATCGATAACTATCGATAGTGCTATCGATAGTTCTCCACCTCTAACCTCAACATACATTTACAATGTTTAAAGAAGTAGACGATGAACAGAGGTTAAAATATGTTTCTAAACATTTAATAAATTGCACAGTGAGCATTTATGACTTTGCCGTGAGTGTACTGAAAGAACATGGACATATTTTAAGATTAAAATATAAACTTATTTACATTTTACGTAAAATTAATACCCAGTGGTTTAAGTGTGGCGAACGTACCGATATTGTGTTAAAAATATTGGAAGTAGCACTGGACGTAATTATTAGGAAATATTATAGACTTACATCGTAGCTCAAAATTTAAACGGAGGACTACCAACTGATCATTAAGGTATGTAGTTTTTAGAGTTTTACATGCAATACGCTTAGCGTTCTTTCTACCTACCTACCTAACCTATTTTCGTTCCAATATTGCTTGTCCTCCAAGACTTCTTTCCATAATTCCCAGTATTCTACAAAAATTACACAGTTATGATTTATATTGATATCAAAATAAGTACTTTCGCACAGCATCAATTCGTAATTCATACCTGTTTCAAGTAAATGTGAAATCGCCAATTAACAGCCATCTTGACCCTTTCAACCTTGAGGGACAGCGCTAAACGTCATCGTCTATTAGTTCCCAAAATTTTTAAAAATTAATGAACGCGCGGCCAGTCGCGCATAGAGGCGCTGTAGTCACGATTCTCCTAGAGATCCTGTCATAGCCAACTAATATTTAGGTTAGCTTACGCTAATACAGCCATTACAATCACCATAAAAACATGATTCTGTAAAGCATGCCATGACAAAATGTCATTTGGCGCCACCTCTTAGTGTTATTCTGAACTTTCAATCAGGGCCTACCGCGATATTCAAATTAAAAACAAATACTGCTGAATAGGTAGATTTGAAAACTTGTCATATTTCAATCAACTATATCCTCAAATTCATATTGCCGTAGTTTGAGTCAGTAATTTTTATATAAACAGGTTCTTTCAAAGCTATTTAAAATGGTTAGAAAGTGGTTTACCTGTGGAAATCCAAACAAACCACTTTTTGAATTTCCAAGCGATATGCAGATTCGTACCAAATGGCTCAAAGCTAATTCAGGAGTGATATTGTTGACACGTTGAAGGACACTAACGCTGAGCAGCGTCCTTAATTGTATCTACCAGTATAACTGAACGCTGCACTGCATCTAATTTTCCATATAAAATAATAGTACATAATCCAGTTGTTACTGTCACCACTGGTACGTACACAGTCATATCAGTGTCACACAAACACGAGTTATTTGCCCCAAACAGCTCTCTTACAGTTATCTACCTCTTTGCTCCTACTTGTGCAGAACGCTGATAAGCATCGCAGTGTATCACAACACAACCCTATATGAAGTCGGCAACTGTCCTTCAACGTGTTAATTAATAATAAAACTAATTAAATTACCTTTATTTATAATATTTATTATTCATGTATTACATATATTTCTAAACTTATTGAATACTCTACTTTGTGTATTAACCATTTCGATGAGAATTCTCTAAAAGTACTTGACAAAAATACTTGTTTGATTAAAAACGCTACACCAACTGGAACTGTAGATAATACATATTTTTTATCACATTAATTAGAAGTACCATTATGTACATTTTTTAGCAAATTTGACCTAATTTTGAAATTAAATAAGAACAAGAACATTTACAAAAACCATTCAAAAGAAACCCAAGCTGAACTTATATCTCCAGCCCAAATTGCAGATCTTCAGTATATGTACCAATGTACCTACTATTAAAATGTTGACTTTAAAGCTAAAGCGGATTAGTGTTAATTATTCAAAGTTTATTAAAAATAAAACCACTTAGAATGATATACAGAAAAATTGGGGCAAATTAAATGTTTTCCATAAAATATTCCAAGATGCTGACGATGGAGACAAAAAAGCAGAATTTCGTGCAAAAATTGTTCTTAATTATGATAAAAAAAGCTCCTCGTTAGTCAGCAGTTTCGATTCATATGTGTACAGTATGGAGATTTCGCTCTCCTAAAGGATATCAGCACTGCAGAAACTATTTAGCGAGTTTACCATCAAAAACATTGTTATGGTATCTTGGTGACTGTAATTGTTCAGATGAATTAATTAAGCAACGTTTAATGGCTAAAGTCGCCTAATTAACAGTTCCAGCAGAAAGAATTTGCTTCTTAATTATTGACAATATGTCAATTAAGGAGAAAGTGCAGTATAGCAGATCTGAAGATCACATCTATGGTGTAGATAATACTCAATATACAACCGTTTGCAATAAACCTCAAATAGCAAACAAAATGTGTTATGTTATATGTAAGTAAGATACATCATTCCAGCACGATATTTTTTTCATTCTTCTTTGAGAATTAATTACTTTTACTCGTTAACAATGAGAGCACTTAAGTCTTCTGACTGTGGTTTTGTTGTTCTAAGAATTGTTGCAAATAATTTTTAGATTTAGATTTTTTGTGGTGGAATTCTAAAAAACTACATCGAACATCCTTTCCTAAAACCAGTACATGATCTGCAAAATGGACTACCTTTTAAGTAAGCTTGTACGGTACTTAACAAAAAAGAATTTGTACTCATCAGATTTTGAAAAAATTTATATTTTACATGCTGTTCAGATTTTTTCACCCACCGCCACTGCCTCTTTACAGTTTTTAAAAGCAGGACAAATTGAATTTCAAAATGTCAACAGCATCTACTGTGAAATGTTTAGAAAGCATATACGACTTTTTCCAGATTCATAATGTGTGTAATAGAACAATTTCTGCAAAAATTAGATAGCAGCACTGCACCGTTGGTTCATGTTTCTGACGAAAGACTATTGATTGGACGTAATACTTCAGAACTATATCGATCCTATGCAAAATTCTTCTGCATCTGTTGGTTTGCGAGGTTTATCCAATGAAAGACTCACGTCTTGAAATTGACTACTAAAAGTACATCATTATACATCACATTTTTACTTCAAGAAGCTGGTTTTTACTATGTATTAACAGGTTCATTTAGTTCGGATGCAGTGGAGGCAATGATGCTCTTCGTCTGCTATTACGCTGTGGTATTATGAAGACTGCCATCCTCAAAAATTGCACATTATAGTAACTTCACTAGTTCTGCAGCATTTCCAACTACATCAAGCATAACTGAAAACGAAGATGTCGAATTACCTGCACATTTAACAGTTAAAATTCAAGATCGTGCAGACTTAAATTATCCAAATTCCATTTTTGTAGGTTTTACAAACATTTATTTTAAAACCGTTTATAACCTAAAAAATATCTTTAGTAAAGACAACAACCAGAACCAGATTTAGGTGCTGTATTTCACCACCTGATGGCGCAAAAACCGTACGCGTTGGCAATTGTCATAAGAACATTTTACAACAATGAAAGTGACACTTATGGAATAGCCGTGATAGCTTTGCTATATAAATTTTAGTTAGCCATGATCCTGTATATAGTTTACTAAGAGTTGGGCAAACAGCCTCATTTGACATACAATTTTGATCCAAATTAGATATTTGACATATGTCGAACAAAGAGGTTATAGGAACCAATCTTGCTAACTTGCTTTTGATGGGAGAGTTTTTAGAGTATTGATCATTCTTAGAATCTCTAGAACCGACTATTAGGAATATACGCCCAATTTAGTTAAAATTTAGAGTTGCATATGCGATACTTTCGGTCGTAATATGTTACAAAATATGTAAAAAAGGCACTTTTATCACACATGCCTTGTAAAAAGTGATCCAAACCAATCAAAATATATCCCGCTGTTTGCCCAACTCTTAGTAACCTATATACAGGGACTCTAGATTCTCCTAGAGACCCTGTATATTAAGTAAGATAAGAGATGGGACAAGTGGAACCAGTTTCCAAGGCTAAGTTGATCAGTTTCTATTTTTCAAACAAAATTTCAAGATGTCATTACCAAACTGACATTTACTTAACACGACAAATTTCTAAATGTCAAATAACGAAAATAATTATTCATTATCAATAAAAATTGCGTCTGATTTTTATAGTTTTACAGACTGTAGATAGGTATAAATTATCTATTCACATTTAATTACAGTTTCTTTCTAAAGCTTTGTTCGTTAGGCTACTCAGACTTGCTTAGTGCACGAAAATGTTTTCGTTTGTGTGAAGTGCATTCTGTTAGTTTGTAGTTCGAATTACGAACCAAACGTGATGAATTTATTCCTGCTGGCGTCGAGTAGATTGAACGAGTCAAGTGCGGGTTCAATGAGCGCGAAAACTAACCTTAAAATTGTTTCAGTTTGGATTTACGTATAGTTAGTTACAAATTCATTTCAAAAGATGTAAGAACATTGCAATCAGCTGTGAAAATATGGACTCCCGGTATAAATTGTCCAATGGGCGATTACTCTGACGGTGTAAAAATATTGCAATTAATCATGTTAATCAAACAGAGCAGCAACAAAAAGGTAATTAAAGTTGTTAGAGTAGTCAGAAAGTTATTTGATATGATTGATTAAGGGGCTTTTACGTTTCAGCATCATTTTCAACTATGCGTATGCTGTTACTTCTAAAGACTCACGTTGTATAGAAGAAGCGGAAATGCGCAATTCTTCCCAAAGCAATGTTGAAAACGCTGTGTGGAAGAAGTGATAAATTGCTAATAAATCAACACACAGAAAAAAGGACCAAAATTCTATCTATAGGAATGGTATCTATTTCAAAATTATCAAATTAAATTTTAGTTCAACATTATCTATTTTAGAGAACTGTGAAATACTTTGAAAACAACATACAATACACCAAGTGTAGGCTATTGGGAACAACAAATGATGCAGACGATATTGATAAAAAGAACGGCAGTATTATACTATACAGAAACTTAAAATTATAGTTTATAAATATTAAAATTTACATTTTAGTAGATCGCGTAGTACTGCACCATGTCAAATACACTAACAATTAGCATTCGTAATACTACAAGTCATGCAAGTGTATCAAAAGAATGGCAAGAGTTGCAAAAACCCAGTGTAGAATGAAATAAAAATGAAAAGAATTGGAAGTAAAGAAATTCAACAACGGAAACAAATACTCGAGCAATTAAAGCTGAAAATTAGTTGTTACAGAAGTTATTAGTTATTAAAGTTTACTTTTCATTAAAATAACGTATAGGTATATTTCATTTTTATATGTATAACAACAAATTAATATGAGTGTTTATTTTATTTTGAGGAAATTAAACACATCCTCTAAAATACCACTCTCAAAAGTGACATCTTGGAATTTTCTATTTAAGGTTGTAATTTGTAGGGTACGACAAATGTAGTTCACAAATTGTATTATACCCACTAGAACCACAAATAAACTTTAATCTCAAAGCTGTTGCTACCGTTTTATTTGACCAGGGTGTAGTAGTTGCTTTTTGTTGATGCATTGCCTCAATTTGATCATCATCAAAGATGTTTTGAAAAGCCGATTTCCTTTTTCTTTCCAAATGTAATGTAATACCAGTCTCTATTTTTTTTCAAAATTACTATTCTTCTGTTGACGTTCTTTATGACTTTGTTTTGATTTGCAATAATGTCTTTTCATTTAAAAAACTTCCAAAACGTCGCTGTCAAAATGAGGGGTAGTACTAAGTTTTTCTAGAAAATTATACGTAACCAAAGAGCCTTTGACGTAACTTTGTTTTCAAAATTTTTATCTTCATTATCGGAATAGAATTCGCTCCCACAACTGTTTATGTGGAATAATGATGGCACTGCATTATATTTTAGTCTTTTACATGGGGATTTGCCTGTTGTTAAGAACTGGTCTGGTGTAAAATGTTCTTCGCATAATCTGCACGATTTTTCATGCTGCAAGATCTTAATACCAGATTATTCTATGCATACTTTTTTATAAGGATAATTTTTTGGAAACCTAAACACAGAAATGTTCTTGCTGGAACGATTCTTACATCCAACTGTTGAAGAGCCAGTGATTTTAGTAAAATTTATTAACAATAATGATCCTCGACACCGAAATGCCAAAGAGGCTAAAGATAATGAATGAATGAATGCACTAATAAAAAATCAAATAAACAGAATGCCACTTGTAATTACAGCAAAAACTACTAACGTCAAATGACATTAATAATTTCTATGGCCGGCTGTCACTTTGACATTTGTCACACAATTCAGCAGGCCATGGAAATTGGTTCCAACCTATCAGCATTGATCACTTGTATGTCCCATCTCTAATCTTAATATACAGGGTCTCTAGATTCTCCTTGTCTCCCTATGCTGCTTTTCCCTCTCTTATATATCCTCTTTGGTAACAACTGTCAACATAACCTTGAAATGTGCGATTGTTCCGCTCACAAAACCAAAGAGGATAGGTACAAAGAAGAGGCAAAAGTTCCTAATAAACTGTTGGCGGCAAGTAGAGTCCCTGTATACAAGGTGTAGAAATGCTTTACGCACCATAGGGTTTTCAATGGTAATTTTTTCATATGACAATATTTGCTTCCCTAATTATTTTAGAGCAAACTTGTAAATAAGTTTTTTGTAGAGCAAACAATTCTGCATCCATTTATGCCATCATTTTTGTCATTTTACGTCAGATAACCTAATAATGAAAGAAACTAGAATTGTAATTTTTTCAAAAATCAGTGCAAATTGTGAAGTGGTGGTATGCTGGAAGCAGATAGGGTGCAATAAGTACCATGGTTGCCGCTGACAGATGCAAACAAATAAACAGCAAACTAATTTGTTGATGCTTGAGATGCGTCAATAATTTCAAGGCACTACTGATTTGTCTAAAAATGGTAATTTTATTTCTTTAAATTTTCGGTTTTCCGAAATGTAAAATGACAATCATCATCATCATCCCTCAGTCGTTTGCATCCACTGTTGGATATAGGCCTCCTCCATGTTCTTCCACTGTTCTCTGTTTTGTGCCTTGTTTATCCAGTTCCCTGCCACTCTGCGTATATCGTCGCTCGATCTCGTTGGTGGTCTACCTCTACTTCTTTTAGTTTCCCTAGGTCTCCACTCCATGATTCGCTTGGTCCATCGATTATCGGTCATACGGGCTACATGGCCGGCCCACCTCCATTTGGATTGCGTGATGCGTTGGGTGATGTCAGTTACTTTCGTTCTTTCTCTTATGATCTCGTTCGGTATTCTATCTTTTATTGTTATTCCAAGCATCGCTCTCTCCATTGCATGCTGGGCCACTCTTACACCCGTATTCATAGTCGTTCGCCAGCGAAACGCCGGAGTTTTGCCACGCCCCTTACGAGAATTAACCTTGCATAGTCGCTCGCCGGTAAAACCAAGGATGCGCGTTACTATGGTTTTCGGCGGAGCGCTGCATGCGCGAGCGACTATGCAATGTTAATTCTCGTAAAGGGCGTGGCAAAACTCCGGCGTTTCGAGAGCTTAGTTAAAGTTAAGGTTTCGGCTCCGTATGTGATCACAGGCAGAATACATTGTTCATACACCTTTTTCTTTAAACAGATAGGTTTGTCCCCTTTGAGGATGTCACGCATTTTGCCAAAAGCTGCCCATCCCAAACTTATTCGGCGGTGAACTTCACAAGTCTGATTATCTTTCCCAATTCTTATTTCATGACCAAGATATTTGTAGTCAAAGACTTGTTCTACGTCCTTGTCATCAATTTTCATGACATTATTAGGTACTAGATTTGTCATGAATTTGGTTTTTTGAAAATTGATATTTAGACCGATACTTGTTGACGCTACTTTTAATTTTCTGAGAGCATTTGTTGGGCTTCACAAAAGTCATCAGCTATTATTATTATAATTATGTTTATACCTCTTCTGTCCCAATTTAGTGCTTTAAATGCATATTCTAACACTGTTGCAAAGAGTTTAGGAGAAATTGTGTCCCCTTGTCTAATGCCTCGTTCTACTTTATATTTGTTTGTGTTTTTGTGGAGTTTTACGCATGAGGTTGCATTACTGTATACATGTTCTATCAATTTTGTATACCTATAGTCTATCCTACTTTGTTGTAAGGCTGATAGTATCGCCGGTAGTTCGACAGTGTCGAAAGCTTTTCTGAAGTCAACAAATATTAATACTAGCGGTTTATTGTATTCGATTGTTTTTTCAATGAGGGTCTTAATTGTCTGAAAGTGGTCATTCGTTCCGAATCCCATTCTAAAACCAGCTTGTTCTCTCGACTGATGACAAATGTTGGCATAAATAAATCGAGAATTTTTTTCTCTACAAAAAACTTCCATACAAGTTTGCTCTAAAATAATTAGGGAAGCAAATATTTTCATATGAAAAAATTGCCATTGAAAACCCTATGGTGCGTAAAGCATTTCTACACCCTGTATAGTTATATACAGGAGGCGCTTTCGATTTGGTGTTTGTAATTGCAGGAGTAACTCGCTCTAGTGTAGCTCGACACAACTTAAAGTGGTTTTAACCATATATATAATACACATATATTGCTAGTAGGGCCTCGGAATAGTTTCGATAGTCTATGACGTGACTTAACCTATTTTATGCTGTCATTTGTTGTAATTTACAGCACTAGGAGACTGTTAGATACTAGCGGCAAGAACAGTAGGCAGTTTGGTTTGTTTATCTTCTAAAAAAATTACAATTTCCCAAAATGTTAGGTTATTAATGTAAAAGTTCACCAAACAAGTGTCAAACTAACCTAACCAATTAACGGAGCAGTCATAGAACATATAACCCTTCGCGATAGAACGAGCACTCGCCGTCTCGCTTTAAAATAGAATGGAAAGTACTAAAATAAGTATTGTTGGCAGCGTCAGATGGCGCCACACTAAGAATACGCGGGAAAATGTAGCTCCTTCAAATTGAAACGATAGTGTTTTGCGGGCAACTCATTTTATTAGCAAAGGCCCGTATGAATAAAGAAGAGTAAAACCTTTTTCTTGTAAAATTTGGAGGATGTTTCAAGTTATATGATTAAAAATTGAAGTGAATGCTTTTAGTTTGGTAAGTGAAGTAAAATTTACTTCATTTATTAAACTAAAATGATTTACTTCTAATTTTTTTCATATAACTTTTAAAATTTCCTCCAAATTTTCTAAAAGGCTTTACTCTTCTTTACTGAAACGACTCATTGCCTCTGCTAATAAATTGGGAAGCTGATACACCATTTTGTAAAACCGCTTATTCCCACGTTTAAACTGTTATTAGTGATGGTATAAATTACGAAACTCACCCAGTTTCTTTACAAGTTGCCCCAAGAACTATTAAGGATATTGCAACAAATTGTAACTTCAAATAAGCTTTATTTTAAAAGTGATGCTTACAAGTTTAAGTAACATTAGTTAACTATGTAGTTTTTTTTTAATGACAATTTAATGCATACACTAAAAATCCCATAAGCCGCGGATTTTTTGTCACTATGACAGCGGCAAAAGTTAGCCCTAACTTTTCCAGCGACAAAACGGAACCTAACTTTTAAAACGGTCCAATTCTAAAATAATGTTTGCCTTGTTTGTTAATTTAGTGACTTCTAAATTACCTAATATGTAAATTAAATATGTATTAATTAAATTGTCGTACCGAATTACACTCAAGCTTTTTTTTTTATCGAAGTAAACTTAACATTTATAATTCGAGTTTTCTTGCTTTTGGGCAATTCAACTCAAAAAACTGCCAGAAACAATTACTCGTCCTTCGGACTCGTAATTGCTCACTTCCATTGACGTCACCAAGATGGCGTCTATCAGCTGATCTGGAGGTCAACAAAATTTGTAGTACTGGTCTTACAGATTTTATAAAAACTATTAAAAATAACATTTAGTTATTCTATATAATAATTTTGTGATAGTGGTGGAGCGTTGTCAATACAACCATGGTATAATATAGACAAAAATTATAAGATAAATTAGTTTATTAAGTGTACAGCAGTGAGTATTACCTTTAACTAGTTGTACAAAATATTTTTTTATGAGCACTTTGAACTGTATTTTTAGATAGCGAGTTTAAGTAAATACTGATATGGAAGGCTTAACCCTTAGAGTACCAACACTATTTTGGCAACGTAAAGTACCAACAGGGGTCCACTGTGGTCCGTATTCTCTGCGCACTTGTGGAACTAATATATTGCATTATTGCGTTATCATTTATTGTTATTTTAATGTATGTGAAGCTAATTTGCAGTTCTAACTTGAAATAAAAATAAAAACAAGCTACAAACTAGATTTATTGGATCTTTTAATTCTAACAAAACTTAAATACTAACTGACAAATAAAAGAACATTTTATTATGGTAAACAGGCCCTTTCTTATGAATTAATTATTTACTGTTCGCAGTTTGCAATACATATTACTGACGTGATTTCTTTTCGATGATCTTCACATACAAAGTTTTTACATACATCGCATTTAATTCTTGACTTCTTATCTTCTGCTCGAGTACATTGATAACATCTGCCACGTTTCTTCTCCATGTTTGTATCATCGTTGTATTTTACTGTTCGCCCTGGAATATTTATCGCACAGTCGCGAAGGGCTTGTTTGATATGCTCCTGTAGTTTCTCACTATTATTTGCCCGCCCGTCACTAATTTCAGGTTCTAAATCCGTATCTTCTTCTGACATATACTCCAGAAAATCGTCAGGTTCGGATACTGTCTCTGCAATATCAACGTTACTGTCTATATCACTATAATCACTTTGATCACTAATTTCATCAAATTGGTCGGCAAGTTCTGCAAGCTCCTTCTCGCTCAAAGGTCGTTTACGGTTATCGTTACTCATTTTTATAAATATCTGGAAAAAACCCAATACTTCTGTAATTATTATTTATAACATAAAGCACCGACAGGGGTACTTTGAGGTCCCAAAGCAATTATTACCTTATACAACTGAAATTAATTATGCAATGTGTATTAGCATCCAACATAACCTCAAACAACACCTACTTAACACATAGCTGGAGCTGCAGGCATATGCGCTACGAGCACATGAGTTCTCAAACGACTTTGACAATATTCCCTCCATTAAGAAAGATGACATAATGGAATACCTACTTCTTAGAGCTAGCCCTTTTACTCACAATCAACTGAAAGCCCATAAAAGTGTTGCTGCTTTTGCCCAAGTAGTGTGCAGTTGGGTTAAAGATCTAAAAACTACGATTTTGCAAAACTACTTATTTGTAGGAAAGGTAAGTTTTATAAGCGAAGTTAAAAATTACTCTGAATGTTAAAATGAGTAAATTATATGAAAGATGTAAATCTCATTGTTTAATTCATGTATTATTTATTCATAGGTTCTTCATTCTGAACGTTTAAACGAAGTACCATTGAAACCATGGTTTATTTTAAATGCCAAAGGTAAAATTCTAGCGGCACATTGTGACTGTAAAGCTGGTCTTGGGGAGGTTTGCACCCATGTAGCTGCTATTTTATATGCTTTACTCCAAAGAAAACCAGAAGAGTCGGTCACAGATAGGCTTGCTTACTGGATAACTCCAGCGCTAATAGATGTACATCTGTCTATCGGTGAAATTGACTTCACCCCGCCAACATCTCTATGGCAGAAAGCTTCTAAATCACAGGATAAAGAAATTGCCCATGTGCATAAAATATCTTCGAAGGAAATTTTATCAAGAAAGGAGGTGGTAAAATTTTTGGGAGATTATAAAGAAGCCGGTTGCGAATCTGCTCTACATAAAATTCGGAAACCATTTACTACAACTATAACAGTCAGAAATGGTAAGGATTACTACACTTTTTACATTTTTATATCATAAACCATTACAGTAATTTAAAAAAACATTATTGCTTACTATTTCTCTTAGGTAGCGTCCACGTAATAGTAATTTACGTTACAAGTATAGAAAGTGGAGCTTTTCAGTACGACTGAGATGTTTCGGGAAGAGGCCGTTAGGCCGAGTCCGGAATTTTGAGACGAATATGGAAAAGCCACTTTCATACGAGTTTCGTATAATATTTTTTTCGTACACTAGCATACAAAACGGAATAATAAATGTATGTTTCCATCTGAATGTACCGTAAAATTGATTAATTAGAAAGTTAGACTTTGCCGTATAAATACCGCAAAGTAACTTACTAATTAATAAATTTTACAGAAAATCAGCTCTTTCAATAAACAAAAGTTTATTTTAATGTGCATTTACTAACATATCAGTAAAGTTATGCAGGTGGTGCACAAAGCAGTGATGCAGGATCTTCAATCATACAACAACCGGTTGATTATCAACAACAGTTGAATATTATTAACAGTGACATTGAAATGATAAAATATGCCTTAAAAATAAACCTTTCCTCTAAAATAAACATAGATTTGCCATCAATACTGCTAAATGCAGAAGAGGAAAAGTATTTTAATGAAAATGTTAGAGTGTCAAGTGAAACTGCATTAGATATAGCCGCAAAAACCATTGGTCAAGATAGTGCCTTGTGGCAAAGGTTCAGAAGATACCGAATTACTGCTTCTGGTTGCTACCAGTTGTATACTTATTGTAATAATAAAAACCCCAACTGGGACCAAAAAATTGAAAAATATATAAATTCGTCATTTAGAGGAAATGAGCATACGAGGTATGATAAAACGTACGAAACTGCTGCCAGAGAGGCATACCAGCAACAGTTTGGAAAAGTATATCAAACAGGTCTTTTAATTAATTCTTCGCTACCATGGTTGGCATGTAGTCCAGACGGATTAAAAATGTTTGAGGAAAGATTTTATAGGCTAATTGAATTTAAATGTCCTGTATTAGGTGCAAAGCAAGGCATTCAAGAATTGGTACAGACTCTTCCCTATATAAAATACGATGCAACAAAGCCTTTTCCATTTTATCTGAATCACAAACATATATATTACGGACAGGTACAGCTTGGGATGGCTATTTTAAATTTAGAATTGTGCGATTTCGTTATATACAGTTCTTATGATAATGGAATACTGGTTATCGAGGTGGAGCGAGATGAAGAATTCATAAAAAATTTAATAAGCAAGATGCATTTTGTTTATTTTAATTATTATTTTTAAAAAAAACTTATACATAATTTTACAGGTTTCGAGTAATTGGGATAACAACTTAATTATTAAATATATGTTAGTGTGTATACTAATTTTAAATCTTATAGATAATATGTATTACTTAATGCTTTTACCGTGTGATCAGTTCCAAAGCCGAACATAGTATATCACAAGGCTACTAGAAACATTTAATTTAATTTAAAAAACAAGGTTGCCTAGGACATAACTTTAAAGTGTAGGCTGAAAGTCCTTCGACATCAATTAGACTAGGCATACCATTTGTTTACTAAAAACTAAAAACTTGCTATGTTCAGTTTTGAAACCAATCACCCAATACGTACCTACTACAGTATAATTTTATTTTTTGCATAGTGATAGTGAAAGTCATCTCTTTTTAACGAAAAATCGTATTGAAAGTTCCACTCTTTCAACGCAAAAATCGTGTATAAAGGTACACTTTTTTTAACTATTTTATTGAAATGTCAAGTTGACAGTTGTCAATTCCGAAGTACTTTTCGACTAAATGTCGACCAAGAGATCACTATGCAAAAAAATTACGTGTACAACACATTTTGAAAGTCCTTTTTTTCATTCATTTGCTTGATTAACTTGGGCTTCGCCCTCGTTATCAAACTGCAAATTCATGAAAAAAGTATATCTTTCAAAACTAGTTGTACAAATTACTATTGTTTCAATGTTTCTACATTACTTATAATAAACAACTTTATCTACTCCTACTGCACAATGGCCATGAATTATGATTCATAATTCACGGTTTGCAGCCAATCATAAAATTCTATTTTCATTATTCAATAGTTTGCAAATTGCAACCAATCAGAAAATTCTATTTTCATTATTCAATAGGTTGTAGCCAATCACAAAATTCATTCTTATTATTAAATGACTTTTGAAGTTAACAGCTGTCACAAATGTCATAATTCTGAAATATGAACACAAGGCTCCTATTGCATAGGAGTAGATAAAATATCGTATTATATTCGCGATTATGGCCATTATTCACTCAGATGACTTGCGCCACGCGCCTTCGGCTTGTGGCGCAAATGTCATCTTCGTGAATAATGGCTGCCATAATCGCTCATATAATAATATACTATTATATTATGACTACTTTTATTACTGCACCACAGGACACAAATTGGTCAGTGCACAAGTTACTGTTAATACCTGATCAATAGCCGGAACGTTTAAATCAATATTCTTTTTTTGAACAGTATGAATAGGAAGTTGGGATACAAGACCTCTACAGAAGGATCCACATATAAAAGAAGAATATGAGCAGGAAGTAGAAAAAATACTGAAGACAGAAAACAAGAAAGAAGAAATGGAAAAAGAATGGAAGACGCTAAAAGAAACATTAGAACAAGTAGCAAAGAAGTTGCTTCCAAATAAAAAAGTTAAGAAGAATATATGGTTCGATGACGAATGCAAAGATATAGCAGAACAACTGAATAAAGCTAAAATGAAAATGCTACATGAAAAAACAATACAAAGTGAAGCCCAATTTAAAGACAAAAGAAGGGAAGCGAAGAAAATATACAGAGAAAAAAAACGAAAGAAGCAAGAAGAAATGATAGCCGAGATAGAAGAAAACTATAACAGGCAAGACGTAAGAACTCTCTACAAAAAAATAGGAATAACAAGGAAAAATTACCGGCCGAAAGTCAATCTGTGCAGGGACAAAAACGGAGAAATAATTGGTGGTAAAGAAGAAATACTCAGGAGATGGAAAGAGCACTACCAAGAGATTATGGGGGTGACAGAAGAACAGCATAGTGAGATAAAAGGAAGAAACAAGGATGAACAAAGTGAGCAAGTACCAACACCGGAAGAATTTGATAAAGCGATACAAAAGCTGAGAAATAATAAGACACCGGGGAAAGACAGAATACAAAGTGAGCTAATAAAAGCAGGAGGTCAACAACTACTTGACAGACTGTACAACTTGATATGCGAAGTATGGATAAAGAAAACAATGCCAAATGAATGGAGAGAGGCGGTAATCAACCCGATCTACAAAAGAGGGGATAGACTAGAATGCAGCAATTATCGACCAATATCAATCCTAAATGTAGCATATAAGATCCTGGCAACAATACTAAATAACAGATTAAAAGAAATTACAGAAAAAGTAATCGGAGAATACCAGTGTGGGTTCAGAAGGAATAGATCTGTAACGGACCAGCTGTTCACATTAAGACAGTTACAGGAAAAAACGAGAAGGAAAGGAATAACGCTGCATATGCTGTTTATAGACTACAAACAGGCTTACGATAGTGTAAGAAGGAAAAAACTATTTACAATAATGGAAAACCTAGAACTCCCAAAAGGAATAACGGATCTGGTTAAGATGACATTAGAAGAAACCTGGAGCGAAGTCAAAGTAGAAGGAGAAAATACCCCAAAGTTTAAGACAACAAGAGGGTTACGGCAAGGAGACCCGCTCTCCACAACTTTATTTAATATAACTTTGGAAGGAGTAATGAGAAATAGCAATACAAAGAGAAATAACAACATTTTAAAAGACTCATACCTAGTTATGGCATATGCCGATGACCTAATAATTATTTCGAGAACTAAAGAAGAACTAAAAAACGTCTTTCAAAATATCGAAAAAGAAGCAAGAACATATGGACTAGAGGTGAATGAGGGTAAAACGAAATATCTAGTGACAGCAACCAAGAGAGCCTTATCAGATCTTAAAGTGAATAACCAGAATGGGAAGCAGTACAACTTCGAACAAGTAAATAGCTATGTGTACCTAGGAGCTGAAATTAATAGTGAAAATAACTCATATAGTGAAATAGAAAGAAGAATAACACTGGGTGTAAAAAGTGCCGGGTCTTTAAATAAAGTGATTAGAAGCAAAGACATTTCGCGAAAATTGAAAATTAGAATATATAAGACAATAATACGACCGACAACGTTATACGGGTGTGAAGTGTGGACCTTAAATCAGCAGTGCGCAAATAAGCTTTCAATCTGGGAGAGGAAAATATTAAGAAGGATTTTCGGAGGAATCAAAGAAGGTGAGGAATGGCGGAGAAGGACAAACGAAGAGGTGTATGAGCTATATAAAGAGCCGCCAATAACAAATATTGTAAAGCAATCAAGACTACGATGGCTAGGCCACCTAGGAAGAATGACAGATCAAAGAATCCCAAGAATAGTTTTCAGAGAAACCGCGGAAGGAAGGAATAGAAGAGGACGGCCGCAGAGAGAGTGGTTCCAAGATGTTAAAGAAGATTTAAAAGTATTGAAAGTGAAGAACTGGGAAGAATTAGCTATCCGAAGAACAGAGTGGAAGAAAATTGTCAATAAAGCCAAGGGCCTCTAGGGCCTCTCGTGCTAATATATATATATATATGAATAGGAAGTAAATTATGTAAAATCCTGTATTTTCGACGAACTGCACCAATCACTCTTTCTACATGGATCCTAACAGAAGCTAATTGTCTTGTGGACTCGACTTGAAGAGGGTCTAATTGTTTTTTATTTTTAAAAAATCGGGAATTTTGACTTCAGCTAGACGCATTCTCACACATTCTTCAATTAAAAACCCCCTGTCTGCTAATACTAAATGGGTGGTATTTAACAGTCTACCAAATTTACCCAACCTTTTCGTACAAAAAAATACTTTCGTTTCCCAAAAATACTAAATGCTCACCAAAATTAAGAAAATATATAATCTTAGAGCGACAACCAAAAATTGACATCATGCTAGTCTCTTATATTATTTGTTCCTAAAAATAACTTTCGTTGGCTAAAAATGCTAAATGTTCACCAAATTTTATTCCTCATTTAATTCTAACATGATACCCAGATATGTAATCTTCGTCAGCGTCTTATATTATTTAGCATTTAAAAAACACTATTTCTTTGGCAAAAATACACAATGTTTACTATATTTTATACCACATTAAATTTCAAAAGTATACCCAGATTTATATTTCTTGTTGGCCTAAATATCACTTATAAGAAAAATCTATCGTGTTTTATTAGGTCTTGTTTATTAATGGGGACATAGAAATAAGTCTGAAGAATTCTTGGAAATAAATCAATATCTTTATATATATAATTTATTGTTCTGTACGTCTGTATGTAACTGAACTCCTCCTAACCAGCTGGACCGATTTTGATGAATTTTTTGTGTTTAAGTGGGTTCCTGGATGGTTTAGATCAGTGATTCCCAAAGTGGGCGATACCGCCCCTTGGGGGGCGCTGGAACGATCCAGGGGGGCGATAGTAGCCACGGGTGCATTTGGGGGGCGGTGAATAAAAATAAGGGGGCGGTGAAAGCTTAAAGAAAGAAGAGAAGATAAGAAGATTTAGAAAAACCATTCGTACATATTTCATCTGTTGTGTAACATAGTGTAACGTTATTTTCCAAATAAACACACAAAATGCAAGTTACAAATTTATTTATCCCATAAAGACTATTTACCATTATTAAATGTTTTTATTCTTCTTCATACCATTTGTTACTCTATTTATTCAGTCTGTTTATTAAAATTCGTTTATTCTCAGTTTCTTTAATTTTACTTTATCACATCCTTTATTTAATACACCATCCAGAAAGTAAACACCATTATAATAAAGGGTTTTTATTATTCAAATTTGCTTTTACTCAATATATACCGGGTGTCCGTTCTCAAAGTCGAACATAGGCGATTAACATTGTATTGAACGTTTTTGCCGATTCCTGCTCGCGAATTCAACTTACAGGGAAGGTAATGGTACCAATGGAAAGATAAAATTATTACGCATCAAATGTTATCAATAATAATATCCAAGATGCGATTTTTATTTTAAAATACTAATTTAAAACTTGGGAATTTTTAAATAGGTCATGCCTTGCTTTTCAATTTCGTTAGCATTTGTCAAAAAAAATGGTAATTAGCTGGCGTAAATCAAGTATTTTCTGTCGACGTCTTTTAAAATTATCTACAGAAAAATTAATTATTTCAATGAAGAACGAGTGAATGCACTAATGTTAATTGCCTATGTTCGACTTTGAGAATGGACACCCGGTATATTACAAATACAGAAAAAAATGGTTATTTTAAAAGTATTATTTTCTCTAGCAATAATAATAATTTATACTAAATTTCTATATGATATATTTTATTAGTATAACATTTCATAATGGACTTTTTCAGCTAATTATTTGAGTTTGGCTTTCACTTTAGGTATTCTGATTGTCAGTTAATACAAATTAAAATCTAAGCTCTGATGTTACCAAACAACTATCCCAACTAAATCAACTTATATGCTCGAACTTTTTTAATAATTCACAGTTTAACAGTAACTGTATCAAATGTATGATTCATTAAACAGTTCTCAAATATTTATTTTGTACTTTTAATGTATAAATCCCCCCTTGTACTTTTTAATTGTTAATTAATTTATTCTTTCAGTTTAATTTCCTACCTGGGAATACTCTTATAGATAATTATCAGTCTCAAGAAGCTACCACTACAATATCTTTCTGTTTGTTCGCTTAAAGAATGTAGATTTCCAGGGGGCGCTGAGTAATTTTTTTTCTAAAAAGGGGGCGGTAAGCCAAATAAGTATGGGAACCACTGGTTTAGATTTACAATTGGAACCGATAAGTGGAGCCGCAATCGGGTTCTAGGCAATTTAAAAAAAAATTACGAAATTTCTTTTTACATTTTTTTAAGATTTCTCGCATATCAAAACATGTAATCCCAAAAATTTCACCACCCCCCAATATTTTTTAAAATTAAAAAAATCGAAAATTCGAATATTGATAAAACGTTTGCTGAACCCGCTAATAGCAGGCAGCGGGCAGAACGACGTCTGTCGGGTCCCCCAAAATTTCACCCCCGCCCCCACCACCCCCCGATATTTTTTAAAATGAAAAAATCGAAAATTCGAATATCGAAAAGACGTTTGCTGAACCCACTGATAGCAGGCAGCGGACAGGACAACGTCTGTCGGGTCCGCTAGTGTATATATAAGAATCTAACACAAATTTCACAAAACAAAATTGAAAATTAAACTTATTAAGTTTTTTCATACGGCAATACACTGGTTACACTCACTGTAAAAGCTACCAAACACAGTGTGCAGCTGCAAGCTGAAGCCTGCCAGAAGTTTGTCTGGGAGCGACAAGAAGAGATGCTCGAGCTTATTTCATTTTTGGAGTAACAGAATAATTATTTGACGCACAAGTAGTTTTTTCGAGAAAGACTAAATATAAATGGATAGCGCGAATATTTATTATGTACAGCACGGACGCGTAACTTGAGCGTTCTAAATTTGGTGAACATTTAGTAAAATTGATAGACATATGGAATTTAAAATGTTAGCAATGGTAAAACAATACGCAGAATAGCTATTTTAGTGGTGCTGTTCTCATTTTCCGAAGTATAATAATTTGGGTTCCATTAAGATTTTTTGATGTTCATTAAATTTTTTGGTGGACAGCTCTAGGGATGTATGGTTTAATTTGGTGTACATTATATTTGATCCCATACTAAATCGCCTGGTAAAAGATTATTTAAAATTCCACATTTTTCCGTGATCATTCTGTCAGTATTTCGTCCAACATAGGCTTTAGATATAAATGTTATCGCTCCTTGGGGACATATGCCTATCAACATTTTTATTGTATTGCTATGTTTATAATTTGACCATGTTGCTGCTTGAGCTACTAAGTTACTAGGTTTTTCGATCCTCACTTCAAAACAATCGATTATTGCAGTAACTTTATTTCCAAAATGCTTTTTGAAACAATTGGGCATTGTAGCAATTAAGTCGTCCCTATCAGGCCATATTATAAAATGTTTTAGATATTTATATAATACATTCAAGTTTTTGTAAAAAATTCTAGATGCCGTTTGAACACTGATATTAAATCGATATGCAATATCCGTAAACATTAGATCTAGTCGAAGGTGCATCAGAGTAAGAATGAATTGCTGAAATTTTGACATACGTGATACGTCACTTATATTATGCTGAACCAAATTAAAAATTTTCATTAAGGCTGTAAATGTAGCTAAGCCTGTAAAATACTTGGTTTTTTTATCATTTCCTTCAAATGTGGCTTCGGTAATTGATAATGCACTTATTTAATTTTTGCATGCATGGAGCTGTTCATTTAAATACCGTACTTCCAAAGATAACTTTTCATAGACTTCCATTTGATCTTGGTTTATATAAGTTTGTATCATTTTATGTGTAGACCTGTTATTTTCATTCGTTACTTCTACGTTCTCCTCATTTTTAATCGAAGGTAATGTATCAGGTTGTAGGCTACTTTGATCTTCAGTATAGTACAATACCTGGAATACAAAATTACGTCTAAACACGATGAAGATCAATTATTCAACAAATTTTGTGAAACAGTTTTTGTACAAAGTAATCACTAATTTATGAATGATAGGTTATACATTTAATTATTAATTATATGAAAATTGTTGCTCTATATTAATTTGAATCTACCTTTTTGGACTTTGCTGTGAATTTCTTTAATTCCCGTTCCCTAAATCGATTATATCTGCGTGCAGCAGAGCGTGGACTCTTCTTAGTTTTGGATGATTTGTAACCCATCTTTATATGTGGAACATAGTCGGGATTATTGGTATCACCAAATACAGCAGGTTTTCCTATAAAATCAGTTACTTTAGAGGGTTTTCGCAGAAGGAAAGTAACTGGTAAGAATCTAGTTTAGCGACCAACTCCGATCGACATGTGCTATACACCATTCGACGCGTCTCGTCGAGCTGAACAATATTGTCCATGGGGACAATCGGGACAGACCAATGGTTACTGAGATACAGCACTCTAAAGTTTTTTTTTAATAAATTTTTTTCTTTGTGGAAAACACTCTGGAGCCTTTGGCGGGGCGCCGCACAGCATTTCGCGCAGCGTACCTCACCGAAGGCTAATAACAAGTCACACTGCGCGCCACCTAACCTAACCTTACCTAACATAACCTAACTTAACCTAATCTAATTTAGCGACCAACTCCGATCGACATGTGCTATACACCATTCGACGCGTCTCGTCGAGCTGAACAATATTGCTGCTGGGGACATTCGGGGCAGACCAATGGTTACTGAGATACAGCACTCTAAAGTTTTTTTTATAATTTTTTTCTTCGTGGAAAACACTCTGGAGCCTTTGGCGGGGCGCCGCACAGCACCGAAGGCTAATAACAAATTACACTGCGCGCCACCTAACCTAACCTTACCTAACTTAACCTAATCTAGTTTAGCGACCAACTCCGATCGACATGTGCTATACACCATTCGACTAGTCTCGTCGAGCTGAACAATATTGCTGCTGGGGACATTCAGGGCAGACCAACGGTTACTGAGCTACAGCACTATAAAGATTTTTTTTCTAAATTTTTTTTCGTGGAAAATACTCTGAGGCCTTCGGCGGAGTGCCGCGCAGCGTACCTCACCAAAGGCTAATAACAAGTCACAATGCGCGGCACCTTACCTAACCTAACCTAACCTAACCTTACCTAACCTAACCTTACCTTACCTTACCTAACCTAACCTAACCTAACCTTACCTAACCTTACCTAACCTTACCTAACCTAATCTTACCTAACCTAACCTAATCTAATCTAACCTAACCTAACTTAACCTAACCTAACCTAACGTTACCTAACCTAACTTAACCTAACCTAATCTAACCTAATCTAACCTAACCTAACCTAACCTAACTTAACCTAACCTAACCTAACTTAACCTAACCTAACCTAACCTTACCTAACCTAACCTTACCTAACCTAACCTAATCTAATCTAATCTAACCAAACTTAACCTAACCTAACCTAACTTAACCTTACCTAACCTAACTTAACCTAACCTAACCTAATCTAACCTAACCTAACCTAACCTAACTTAAACTAACCTAACCTAACCTAACCTAACCTAACCTTATCTTACCTAACTTTACCTAACCTAACCTAACCTAACTTAACCTAGCCTACCCTAACCTAACCTAACCTAACCTATCCTATCCTAACCTAACCTAACCTAACCTTACCTTACCTAACCTAACCTAACCTAACCTTACCTAACCTAACCTAACCTTACCTTACCTAACCTAACCTAACCTAACCTTACCTAACCCGGGTGGTGTAGTTTGAACAAGCGTCCACGTTCGATCAGCAGAGTTAAGCAACGCTCTCTCTGGTCAGAACTTGGATGGGAGTTCCACGGCTGCTTCTCCCGGCACCTCGTAGTACGGCTGCCACGGTAAAAAGTTGATCCCGGTTGTCATAATAACATCATGACAGTCGTTGGTGGGGTTGGAAGTCCCCATAAAATGTACAGTGACGCCTATAATTGGCCTAACGGCTGTTGGCCGAGTACGGAATAAATAAAAATAAATAAATAAATAAAAATAAAAATAAATAACCTTACCTAACGTTACCTAACCTAACCTTACCTAACCTAACCTAATCTAATCTAACCTAACCTAACTTAACCTAACCTAACCTAACCTAACGTTACCTAACCTAACTTAACCTAACCTAACCTAACCTAATCTAACCTAACCTAACCTAACTTAACCTAACCTAACCTAACTTAACCTAACCTAACCTAACCTTACCTAACCTAACCTTACCTAACCTAACCTAACCTAATCTAATCTAACCAAACTTAACCTAACCTAACCTAACTTAACCTTACCTAACCTAACTTAACCTAACCTAACCTAATCTAACCTAACCTAACCTAACCTAACTTAAACTAACCTAACCTAACCTAACCTTACCTTACCTAACTTAACCTAACCTAACCTAACCTAACTTAACCTAGCCTACCCTAACCTAACCTAACCTAACCTATCCTATCCTAACCTAACCTATCCTAACCTAACCTAACCTAACCTAACCTAACGTAATCTAACCTAACCTATCCTAACCTAACATAACCTAACCTATCCTAACCTAACCTAACATAACCTAACCTAACTTAACCTAACCTTGCTTAACATCACCTGACCTAACATAATCAAACCAAACCTAACCTAACCTAACCTAACCTAACCTAACCTATCCTTTTTTTTTTTTTTTATAGGAGGAGGAAAATCTTCCAAAGACACCCCGAATGCTGTCGGGGTGTGTTGGATTCGACCCCGCTTAGTTGGTGGGTGCAGGGAAAAAGTGTTAAGTCAGTAGGTATGTTCGAAAGAGGCAGGGCCGCCTACCAACTAAAAACCACCTCCTTCTTGGTAATAGTAGAGGGATTCCCCGGAATCGCAGTTGCATTACTTCGAGGAATCTTTGTATACCTTTGTGTTTCAGGTTCGCTTGTACTCTGTTCTCTTGTCGTTATTCTTTCCCTTTATCTATCTTCCTTGTGCATGTCGTATTCCTTTTTCGTTTTCTTTATCTGTAATTATTTTCCTTAATCTTTTTTCTATCTCATCCCACATCTCCTTGGATTCGAGCATCTTTTGAATTAGGTTGTGCTGCGTGTTCTCCTCTCCTGAGATTAGGTCTATTTCTCGTTTTATATTACCCCATCTGGGGCATGCAAAAACTGTGTGCGCAGCAGTATCTCTTTCTCCGCAGTAATCGCATTCGTCAGTTTCCTTCTTACCTATTCTGTATAAATATGCTCCAAAACAGCCGTGTCCTGTCAATATTTGTGAGATGTAATAGTTAATATCTCCAAATTTTCTGTTGACCCATGGTTCTATAACTGGGATTAGTTCTTTTGTCCATGCTGCCTTTCCCTCGGTTGCCTCCCATTTATCTTGCCATTTCGAGATTGTTCTTTCCCTTATTTCTATTTTGGTGACTTGTCCGTTTTGGTACTTTTCGATTCTTTCTTCTGCCAGCATCTCAATAGGAGGGATGCCGCTTATGACTTGTAGAGCGATGGTCGACGCAGTGCGGTATGCTGAGCACACACCTAGTAGCGCCCTTCGCTGGACTTTGGTAAGTATGTTTTTATACTTCTTTTTCCTCAATGCTCTGTGCCACACCGGAGCTGCGTATAGTATAATGGAGTTTATGACTCCATACAGTACTTTCCTTTTCATGAAGCTGGGACCAAAAGTTCTGGGCATAATTCTTAATAGTGCATATGCTGTTTTTTCTGCTTTTTTTGCTGTGTTTATTACGTGCTTTGTTATGGTCATGTTCCGGTCAAATTCCACGCCTAGATATTTTATGCTGTTCATTATGGCTATTTTATTCCCCATTATTTCTATGTCTAATTCCTTAAGTTTTATGCGACCTGCTAGGATGACCGCTGCTGTTTTGTCTGTCGCTATCTGTAGACCCCTTTGATACATCCAGTCATGTACTCTATTAAGCGCTATGTTTACGTTGTTTTCCAGTTCTTTTTGAGTTTTCGCTGTACCAATGACGACGAGGTCATCCGCATATGCTATTGATGACACTCTTTCCGGCATCTGTATCTCCAGTAATCGGTCGTAATGTATGTTCCACAACAGTGGTCCGATTACCGAGCCCTGTGGAACCCCTCTAGTAATTTCCATTTCTTCATTTTCTGCTATTTGCAAGACTCTATCTTGTAAGTAACTTTGTACCATTTTTAATAGGTATGTAGATATCTTTCGTGCTTCTAGTTCCCTCATAATTTCTTTCCACTTAATCGTATTAAATGCGTTTCTCACATCAACTGCCACCATTACACAGTATTTTTTTGTTTTCAACGATCCCGTGTTAGCTTCGTCTACTATTTTCTGTACCTTTAGCATCGCTTGGACAGTAGAGCGCCCTTCTCTGAATCCGAATTGATTTTCGCTCAGTTCTTGTTTTTCTGTTAGTTCTTGTTTTATGCGGTTGCAGAGCATTTTTTCTAATACTTTGCCCATGCTATTGAGTAGGCATATCGGCCTATATGTTTTTTCATCTTGAGGGGTCTTCTTCGGTTTTTCTAGTAATACCAACCGTGCCCTCTTCCATTCTTTAGGGAATTGTCCTTTGGTTAACAGTTTATTGTATATACTTAGGCAGTATTCGGGGTGTTGTTGAATTGTTATACCTACGAGTTCTGTATTCACTTCGTCTGGTCCAGGAGCGCTTTTCTTATTAAGTTTGAAACATGCAGTCATCATTTCCTCTATCGTTAATTTTGGTATATCACCTTCTTGTATCGTTTCTTGAAGTTCCCATCTATTATCATTATCGCTGGGAAACAGCTTAATTGCTTGTCTTCTTCGTTCTTCTTTATCTAGTGTAATCTTGGGGAGTGTTTGTAATTTTCTGCTTACAATCATATACGCTCGTCCCCATATGTTATTCTCTAGTTCATTACATAGATTAACCCATAACCGTTTTTTCGCATTAGTAATTTCTTTGCTGAGTGCATTCCTTTGCGTCTTATATTCTTGTCTGTACCTGTCTTTTTCTTCTGGTGTAGAGTTTTGTTTTTTATTAATTCTTGTCATTGCTCTTCTCTTCTTGATGCATTCTTTTCTCATTTCACTGATGGTGTCGTTCCACCAATAGACTGCTTTCTTTTTGTGTTTCCTTCCTGTTTTCCTTACGAAGATTTCGTTGCATGCCTCGTGTATGACCTTAGTCCACGTCTCTGGAGTAATTTCTGTTTGCCTATTTATTTTTTGTTTCAGGTAATCCTTGAATCGATCAATTTGGTTTGATTTTATTACCCACCCTTTGCATTCGTTTTGTATATTGCTCTGCTGTGTTGTTTGAGCTCGTTCGGTTATCATAAATGTAATGTATCTATGGTCGCTCAGGGATTCCTCGTCATGTACTTGCCAATTTATTATTTTACTATCTAATCCTTTTAGATATAATGTTATATCTATATGTGATTCTGACTCACCTCTCACAAAGGTAGGTGTATTCCCTTGGTTAGCAATATTTATTGTGTAGCTATCTATCCATTCAACCACTATTTCGCCTCTTTTGTCTTCTCTATTCGCACCCCAGCGCCACGATTTTGAATTGAGGTCACCTACAATTACAATTTTATCTGAATGTATTGCATTTACACAGTCTTCTAGTTCGTCCATATAAATTTTAAAAGTTTCGATGTCTATATTGGGTGAACAATAGCATCCTATTATAGTCCATGATTCTGTAGAGATCCACGCTATTCCATTTTTACTTCCGTTCTTTCTTATGTTTAGCGTATTGTTTATTTGTCTTATAGCCACGTCTTTTCGATTATCAACAAACCATATGTCTTCATTTATCATCTTTTTGTTTGGTTCAGTTAATATTAGTAGGTCTGACCCGAACTCGCACGCTTTGTGATATGCGAGTCCCTGAGCTGCCTTACATCTATTTGTATTGACTAGAAGGACCCTCGCCATAGTTGCTATGGGTTTCTTCTCCGTCTCTTATGCCTATCTGCTTACTTGCTTTATTTTGATTCTTATATCTCATTTCTCTCATATTTGCAACCAATCTTCTATAAATTTCGCAGGCCATTGTAGCATTTGCGTGTCCTGGTTTCCCACATTCGATGCATACCGCATCCTTTGTACATTCCAGGGATCTGTGTCCTTCAGTATTGCACCTAATGCATCTATTGTCCATAAAACCTTTCGGTTTTATGCAGTCTTTCTCAAGATGTCCATGTTCGTAGCAGTTGTTGCATCTGGTTGGAGTCATTATTTCGTGTACTCTACACATGTTCCATCCTATTTTCATTTTACCTTTTTGCAACAGGTAATGCGCATGGTGTTTTTTTACTCCCACCGTAGCTACATAGTTGTCCCCATGTCGAGCTTGCTTTAGTGTGTAAACTTGTACGTTCTCAATACTGTTTTCTACATTCAGTTCTTTGGCTGTCTCATTAGTGATTTCATCCTTAGTGACGGTTATGTCTAGATCTCTAATTATCACTACCTTCTTGCGAGTCTTAATATCCTGTATTCTAGCTTGCCCTTTAATGTGCTCCGTAACTAATGATTCGAATGTCTTATTAGCTCCTTCCTTCTGTTCCTTAATTTCCAGTCTCATCGATCCGTCTTTATTCCTTCTTATATTATTTACTTGAACTCCTATTCGATTTCTATCAAAGTTATTTTTTAGGTTTTTTAGGATGCTTGCGTAAGTGTCAGGATTATTGTCTTCTGCCTTAATTTGGATAATTTTCTTTTCTTTTCTTCTATTCGTTCTACTATGATATGTCTGCCATCCGCGTGATTTATGTTTGTCTTGTTCGTTTGTATGTCCATATCTGTTATATTGTAGGTTTGTACCTATCTCCTTGGTCGTTAGTATCTTGAACTTGGTTTCTTCCTCATGAAAGATGCATTCGAACATTTTTCTTATTTTGTCTAAATCGTGGTTTTTCGTTGTAGCCACAACCAGATTTTTAGCCCTACCTATGTCTTCAATCGTCTTTAGCTTTTCTAATGTCAGGTATGTGTTCAAATCTTTGTCAACTTCTGAGATTTCTTCATCTTTTTTCACAGTTCCTTGTACCCCTACTATATATAATTGTTGTGTCGTTTCGTGTATTATTTTCCCGTCTAATGTTAGCACATTGTTTTTGTTATGTACTCGTATGATTTGGCCATATGTCGGATTTTGGCTGCTAATTATTCTTCTAGTTTCTTTTTTATGTTCCATTAATTGTTTTATGATTCCTTCTTCTCTGTCTTGCTTATTGTCCATCAGCAAAATTACGTCCTGTTGTTCTGTTGACTTAAAAGGATTTGCCATCTCTATCACCGTATGTTCGTATATACAGCGTGTCCCCGGTTGGGGTTGCGCACTCTTGTAAACTTTTTTATTTTGGAGTTTTCGGCAAAATGTTATTCTTCATAAAAAGTTTTGCTTGGCCTAAACCTTATTTTTAGCCTACTTTCGATTTTTTAAAATCAAGTAGGCCTTTACAGTTGAGCAAAAACTATTTTCATTTTAGGTAAAGTACCTTTTCTTTTCACAGTATGCCAAAATGTTGTTAAGAAAAGTTATTCAGAATGAGAAGTTATGGCTATATGAAAATTTTCAGGATGATAGTCTTACTTTGATAAAATTCTTCATTTTTCAATTTCGTTTCAGGTGAAGTACTTTTTCTGTTGATAATACCCCATTATGTTACTAAGAAAAATTGCTTAGAACGAAAATTTATACTAATTTTAAATTTGAGGATAATAGCATATCAAATATTTTTTATCACAATGAGACTACTCCAAATTCAAGAGCTTTGCCTGATAATGCAAGTCAAAAATCTAGTTGCTTTTCGATAGCAACTGTCAAACAAAATCCCTCACTGCGACAGTGAAGTTACATATCTTATGTACCATCACACACGTCAAAAATGTTAACTTTAGATCAGCGTATCTACTTAGTAAAGTGTTATGGCATTGGAAATGTCAGCTACCAATATGCAATACAACTATTTCACCAAAAATATCCAGACGTGCATATAACCAGGCAAGCAGCAACAAAACTTATCAAAAAATTTGATAGAACTAGCAATGTGAAGGACACCAAGAAACTACCACGACAATATGACGAAGAGGACGCTGCCACACTAGTAATTCTTAATTCAGTTCAAGAAGCACCAAAATTATCACTGCGAAAAAGGTCACAGAATTTGAGAATAAGTAAGTCACACATTCAGAGAATTTTAGTTAAAAATAATTTTCATCCGTTCAAACCCAAGTTTGTCCATAAGCTAGAAGACGGAGATGATGCCCATCGATTAGAATTCTGTGTACTCATGGGAGAAAGAATAATGAACCATAGATTTTTCTATCGAAATATTCTGTTCAGTAACGAATCAACCTTTTCGACCAATGGCGTTGTGTCAACGCAAATTTGTAGATTTCGGGCTCAGAACAATCCAAATTTTCGTATTAGAACCCGGAGTCAGCGCTTTAAAAAATTACACGTTTGGTGCGGAATGCTCTACAACAGAATCATTGGTCCCTATTTTTTGAATACTTTAAACCAAAATACATACTTGGAGCTTTTGGACAACTTTGTTATGGCCGAATTAGAAGAGGAGAGTTTAGAGTTCAGAGGAAAGCTATTCTTTCAACAAGACGGATGTCCTGCACATTCTACACTTAGAGTTAGGGCCTGGTTAAATGAGCATTTTCCTAATCGGTGGATTGGACGCTTTGGTCCACTAAATTGGCCGGCGAGATCTCCAGACCTCAACCCACTGGACTTTTTCTTATGGGGCTACCTAAAGGAAAAGGTTTACGCAAACGAATTAGAAGACGATTTGGAAAATTTAAAACAAAAAATCGTAGAAGCTGTTGCTAGTGTGAATGAAGAAATGCTTTCATCGACATACCTAGAATTTAGAACCCGAATAGAAGAATGTGTACTAAGAGGAGGATATTACGTGGAATAATTTCAATGTTTAGAATTTAATTTGTTTTTTGTTATGTTGTATTAAAAAATAAAATATCCTAGATATGAAGTATGCAGTTACTGCAATTGTTTACTACAGTTCGTGAAATTTTTTCATTAAATTTTACATGCGAAGTTTACCCAATTTTATAATATCGGTAAAATAGCAGTACTTGACCTACCGTACTTTGATAATAATCAATATGGCGTCGACAATAGCAGAAAGATCTTTATTATTAATTTTGCGACGAAAATTTACATAACTCCATAACTTTTCGAATTTTATCAAAGTAGGACTATCATCCTGAAAATTTGCATATGGCCATAACTTCTCATTTTGAATAACTTTTCTTAACAACATTTTGGCATACTGTGAACAGAAAAGGTACTTTACCTAAAATGAAAATAGTTTTTGCTCAACTGTAAAGGCCTACTTGATTTTAAAAAATCAAAAGTCGGTTAAAAATAAGTTTTAGGCAAAGCAAAACTTTTTATGAAGAATAACATTTTGCCGAAAACTCCAAAATAAAAAAGTTTACAAGAGTGCGCAACCCCATCCGGGGACACGCTGTATGTTCTGGCCATTCCCTATCCCTATATTCCATGTATGTTTCTATGTTAGGTAATTCCGGGAGTTTTATTGTGTCTTCTTCCTCTTCTGTTTGTGTTTGTGTGCCTATGTTTCTTTTTTTAAGTTCCGTTTGTATTGGTACGCTTTCCTGTAGATTTTTTTTCTTCTCGCAATTCAGGCATTTTTGTCTTGTCTGCCTATCTTTATCTCCCTCATCTGTCTCCCCCTCGTCTATGAACAGCTTCTCCATATACCACTCCTTCATTTCTTCAGTCATCAGCCTTTCTATCAGCAAAGTAAGGCCGCCAACAATATCCTTCATTTCCTTTTTAGGTTTGTATGTTTCGCTTAATATTGTCTGTAATTTTCCAATTTGTTTCTTCATACCATTCATACAATGTTTGAAGTTTGTTGCTTTCTTTTGCTCTGTTTCTTTCGTTTCTTTCTGGGTATTTTATGACTTGGACTTGTTTTGTGTCCCTGTTATTGTTAGTTCTGTGGCTATCTCTAAATCTTCTTTGCTTATCTTCTTTACCTTCTTTACCTCTTTTTGTGTGTCCTTATTAGTGTCTTGCGGTGGGGTTTCTTCCCTTCCTCTCTTTTCCCTAGCTGTGTCTTCCACAATTGTAACCTCATCATCTGATTGGATGGCCTGCGTATCTTCGCTGTACCTCGTCCCCGGTGGGGATCTCACCAGACTATCTCTCCTTCCAAAGATCTTTACCTCTTCGATTTTTCTCATCTCCTCCTCCTCCATCCTCTTTCTTTCCATCTCTTCTTCCATATCCTTCGTACTTGCACTCATTTCTATTACTCTAGGGGTAGCCACTCCCTACACTTCTATATAACACGGATATTAGTCTTAAATCTTTTAAATGACGTCTACTTTAAAGGGGAGCACGTTCGTGCAGAACGGCCTATATTTGCCCCACAGCCGGGTCCGCGCGGGAGAGGGGCCGGGTGTCCATAGCCTTCACACCCCCATCCCACAGGAACACGCAGATCCTCGCCGCCCAATCTGGTGGGTGGCTAGTCCCACTGCCCCACACCCCCTCCGAAGAGGGCACGATGTGGGGCCCGATTCAAGGCGACGATTCCCCAAGCGTCGCATGGGCTAAAGGTGATTTGGCGTCTCACCCGGGAAGAGACAAGAAAAAAGAAAAAAGGAATAACTGGAAATGTGTGAATAGACCCCTAGCCCTCGGTTAACCTAATAGCGTCGGGATCCGAAAAGAACAAGAGTCGGTTATCTAGAGCGATAACCTAAGAGAAAAGACAAAAGAGAGGAGAGAAGCACCCAAGACAAGTTGAAGTAAGGTGTCTTCTCAGCTAAGGCAGCCCAGGGTTGCCAACCCTATCCTGCTAGGTGCAGGCCTCTAGGCAAAACCTAACCTATCCTAACCTAACCTAACCTAACCTAACCTAACCTTACCTAACCTAACCTAACCTTACCTTACCTAACCTAACGTAACATAACGTAACCTAACCTATCCTAACCTAACCTAACCTAACTTAACCTAACCTATCCTATCCTAACCTAACCCAACCTAACCTAACCTAACCTAACCTTACCTAACCTAACCTAACCTTACCTTACCTAACCCAACCTAACATAACCTTACCTTACCTAACCTAACCTATCCTAACCTGACCTAACATAACCTAACCTAACCTAATCTAACGTTGCGTAACCTCACCTGACCTAACATAATCTAACCTAACCTAACCTAACCTAACCTAACCTACCCAAACCTAACCTAACCTAACCTATCCTAACCTAACCTAACCTAACCTAACCTGACGTAACCTAACCTATCCTAACCTAACCTAACCTAACCTAACCTAACCTAACCTATCCTAACCTAACCTAACCTAACCTAACCTAACCTAACCTCACTCAACCCAAACCAACCCAACCCAAACCAACCCAACCCAACCCAGCCCAACCCAACCCGACCCAACCAGACCCAACGCAACCCAACCCAAACCAAACCAATCCACAACAACCCAACCCAATCCAACCCTACCCAACTCAACCTAACCCAACACACATGATTTAACATAAAGACATTTTAAAGCTCAGTAACCGTTGGTCTGCCCCGAATGTGCCCAGCAGCAATATTGTTCAGCTCGACGTGACGAGTCGAATGGTGTATAGCACATGTCGATCGGAGTTGGCCGCTAAACTAGATTAGGTTAAGTTAGGTTATGTTAGGTAAGGTTAGGTTAGGTGGCGCGCAGTGTGATTTGTTATTAGCCTTCGGTGAGGTACGCTGCGCGAAGTGCTGTGCGGGTCCCCGCCAAAGGCTCCAGAGTGTTTTCCACGAAGAAAAAAAATTATAAAAAAAAACTTTAGAGTGCTGTATCTCAGTAACCATTGGTCTGCCCCGAATGTCCCCAGCAGCAATATTGTTCAGCTCGACGAGACGCATCGAATGGTGTATAGCAGATGTCGATCGGAGTTGGTCGCTAAATTTGATTAGGTTAAGTTAGGTTATGTTAGGTAAGGTTAGGTTAGGTGGCGCGCAGTGTGACTTGTTATTAGCCTTCGGTGAGGTACGCTGCGCGAAATGCTGTGCGGCGTCCCGCCAAAGGCCCCAGAGTGTTTTCCACGAAAAAAAAATATAAAAAAAAACTTTAGAGTGCTGTATCTCAGTAACCATTGGTCTGCCCCGATTGTCCCCATGGACAATATTGTTCAGCTCGACGAGACGCGTCGAATGGTGTATAGCACATGTTGATCGGAGTTGGTCGCTAAACTAGATTCAAGCCAAGTAACTTATTAAACATGCAATTAATAATATTACTTCATAGTACCTGTCAGAAAATGATCTGAACATATCCTCATATATTTAATTTTACTGTCCGTTAAATCGGTGCGATGTAAGGCTTGTATCCAAGCTTGACGCCCTTTAATTCTTTCATCTACAGTTCTACCCCTATTGTCCCTTTCTGAAGGTAATAAATAGTATTTTTTTTGCCGGTCTCTCATACTATTATTAGAGCACCCAACAACTGCACAAGAATGGCGCACTGAAACAATTAAAACGTTTTATTATTAAATATAACCTATAAATAGAATTATCAATGATCTAATCGCCACTTCACTTTTAAACCGCAATATTTACTTGCTTTTGTTAGACAGACAGATGTAAAATCGTAAAAAAGTTTGGTTTATTAACTATGCACACTAAAATTTGCATTTGCTGAACGTTAACCTGGAATGTTTGTTGACCTCCAGAGCAGCTGCAGAGTTTCTCCCACCATCAATTGATGACGTCACGTGGAAACGACTAATTTTTTCGGAGGCAGTTTTTTTCGTTAAATTGCCAGGCAAGAAATTCTCATTAAAATGTCAAGTTTACTTCGACAAAAAAAAAGCTCTCGTGTAATTGTCAGTGAAAAATTAACAATTAACAATGACATATACATACGGAAACGACAAAATAATATTGAAATAATTTAGGTTAGTGTTGTGAGTGGGTTATTTACCAGGTAAATTAATCGGATAAGTTCTTACATATATTGCAGACCAATCCAATTTGATTATTTTTATTCACGTGACTCAGTTTGACAAATCAGACCACACTTGAAGTGAAAACGACCCTAGGGTGATTTTCAATCACTATGGAAACTACCTAATTAAATTTCAGTAGTATCCTATCACAAGTTGGTAGCACTGTAAATCTAAGTCAAATTCGAGGTTAGCAGGTTAGCTTTTCCGTCAGTCTGTGTCAAAACTGACGCAAAAGTTAACCTGATAACCTCAAATTTGACATAGACTTACAGTGCCACCAACATAATATTATTATAATGAAGTGTCAAATTAATTTGTCAGAAAATGGCTAATTTATTTAAGAACTTATCTTTCCGAATTCACCGCGGCCAGTGATAAATCCTTATAATTTTGACAAATAACATCCCTCAAGTGCGTTGCCTTTAAGAAATAACCCTCGGCTAGCCTAGGGTTATTTCTAGGCAAGCACTTTCGGGTTATTTGTCAAAATTATTGCGGGTGATTATCACTGCCCTTGGTAAATTATAGCTGACTATTTCCCACATCTCTTATTATCCAATGAAAAGCCATGCTTTTTCAAAATTCAACCAATCGTGTGTTTTTGTAGTGGCAAAAAATCGAAATTTTCCCTTGGGATTTTGTCAGTTTCTTTTGCCACTTGCATCCACGGCAACCACCAAATATGTTGCTTTAATCAAGGTGGTATTTAAGAAACGTCATTTAAACTGTCATTGCGCATCAGTATAAATGTCAAACTGAACCCATATTTGGGAAATAGTCCACAAAATGTATTTCAGGCTCATGATTTTGCTCGGCAAATGTTTTACTCACGATTTGTTGTTTTTTTGGCAATGCCCCTCGACAAACTAACTTTGACAAATTCCCTCGCCTTCGGCTCGGGAATTTGATCAAGTTAGTTTGTCTTGTGACATTGCCAAAACAAAATACTTTCGTAAAACATTTTTACCGGCAAAAGCATTTGCCCTTAATACATTATTACTGAAAACGACCCTAGGGTGATTTTCAATCACTATGGAAACTACCTAATTAAATTTCAGTAGTATCCTATCACAAGTTGGTGGCACTGTAAATCTAAGTCAAATTTGAGGTTAGCAGGTTAGCTTTTCCGTCAGTCTGTGTCAAAACTGACGCAAAAGCTAACCTGATAACCTCGAATTTGACATTGACGTACAGTGTCACCGACATAATATTATTATAATGAAGTGTCAAATTAATTTGTCAGAAAATGGCTAATTTATTTAAGAACTTATCTTTCCGAATTCACCGTGGCCAGTGATAAATCCTTATAATTTTGAAAAATAACATCCCTCAAGTGCGTTGCCTTTAAGAGCGGGACCGTAGTAGTGGGGATTCGATTGTAATTTTAATTTCCACACGAATTACGGAATAACAGCACAAGAGGGCGGTAGTATAAGAAATACCTCTAATAAATGAATTTGGGTAGCAGATGTATCGTTCACGCTTCTAACAAAGAGAGGGCACTAACGTTTTAGACAGAGGCTGCTACTGCATGCATTTCCAAGAACTGATGTGTCGCAGAATGGCTGTTATCTTATCGCATTGTAACCGCCCCCGCGTGTTTGCTGGTTCCTTGTTTCATGCTGCGCTCGCATCTTTCGCTATTCTCGGACTTCGGCCGGTGGTCCGTTCGATGTTGAAAATTGTTTGAAGTGCATGTTGCCCTTGCTTTTGCGACGCCCAATTTCAGTTTTCGAGATGACACGGGTTATGTATGTGCATACGCACTTTGAAGGATTTTTAAAAAAGTTGCCCTGAACCGGCTTCGAACTCGCTACCTACCTAACGCTCGTAGGAGCATTTCTTTCTCTGTCGCTCGCGCACGCAAATCTCGTGTTCGTTTTTACTGCCTCTAACCCGCGCCTAGTGCTCTCTCTCTCTCGCTCTCTCTTGAATTAAACTGTTCGATCGAACATCTGATGTGATTCTGTTTTTCGGATCCGTTGTTCGTTCTCTACTTATTATTTCTTTTTAACTTAACACCCTTTCTATTTTCTTCTTAATACAATACTTCTTACGTACAAGTCCATCGTTTTTTATAGTATCTTTATTTTAATTCTTTGCTTAAATACTTTCAATATCAGTCTTTCACTTGTTCATGTCTTGTCTTACGTTTTCTTGTAAAAAAAGGCATTCTTAGGTTTTCCTTTAAAAAAGCTCGCTTTTCATATTAACCTTTTGTTTTTTAAATCTTTTCTTACGTTTTAGTTATAGAAACCCTCTTTACATATGGATCTTATGTTTTTTAAATCTTTTCTTACGTTTTCCTTGTAAAAAAACTCATTCTTAGGTTTTCCTTAAAACAAGCTTTTGGTGTTAACCTTTTGTTATTTAAATCTTTTCTTACGTTTTAGTTTAAAAAAAAACGCTTTTTTCATATGGATCATTCGTTTTTTAAATCTTTTCTTACGTTGTAGTTTTAAAAAACTTTTTTATATGGATCGTATGTTTTTTAAATCTTCTCTTACGTTTTTCTTTAAAAAAACTCTTTTTTCACGTGAATCTTACGTTTTTATATGTTTTCTTACATTTTAGTTTTAAAAAACTCTTGTAATCTAGAAAGTATTATCATCAGAAACTAACATAAATAGAATGAGCATTTTTTCTTTAGAATTCATAGCCTATGTTAAAATTTGTAGCATTTTTATGTACTTATTATTAATTACTATATTTGTTCAATAGAGATTACGAAAACGACGATGTATTGAAAATAATGTAGTTTAATAATAGATACTCTCTGTTTTTGTTATTTTCTCTGCGTTATAATCAGACTATAAAGTCTCTTATTATTTTTCATTAATGGTATGTTATAGATATTAACGATACAAGTTTGAATATGAGCATCTTCATGATACGAGTTTGATTGCCAAAATGAGGCGGTGAGCCGAGTTTTGTGGCAACCAAAGGAGTCTCGTTAAGATGCGCATAAGCAAACGTGTATTTTTCAATATTTTATCTTCATCAATAAATTCAGGCATTTGCCAGTACATTGCAAAGTTTAAATTTCCCTCCATCGTGCTCTGCATGTCCATACGAAACTTCTAACTTGATAATGAGTTTTATGTAGCACTGTGTCCCCATTCCTTCATCATAAGCCAAACGCATTTCAGTTTTACCGCTTTCAATTCAAATTTTGCGATAAACGCGCAAAATTTTGCCGCTAAAACTGGATTCCATTTACATAACCAAAATCGCAATCACAAATCACCAGGCATGTCATGTGACGTCACAGAACAGTTGACGGCGCCATCTATCAAACAGTTGCCCAAGTTTAGGGCAGCTATTATGGTGAACGCGTATTCCAGTGTCACAATTCTCGCAATAAAATCTGTCGTTTAGGTTTATTTGTCTACCAATGTGGTTTATATTCCACAATTAGTTTTATGATAACATTATCTAGGGAATAAGCTATTAACATGTCAAGTTTGGACCAAAAAGAAATTCAAATATTTATATTTTATTTATTTAATATTTCTGTTATTTGACTTCACATCCAGGTGAAATTTGATCACACCCTTCAGCGTGTTGTTTTCTAACAATATATATGAAAATAATTGGTTAATTTTAATTGTGAACGACGTCTAACAGATTTTAAAATACCGTGCTGTTTCTATGGTGCTGCCATCTTATAGGAAAAAGTGCAGCGGTCCCCGTCTTAAGAAATAACCCTCGGCTTCGCCTCGGGTTATTTCTAGGCAAGCACTTTCGGGTTGTTATTTGTCAAAATTATTGCGGATGATTATCACTGCCCTTGGTAAATTATAGCTGATAATTAACTGGTTAATTTAACCAGCTATTTATGTAATTTACCACTGGTTATTAAACCCCCTCTTCATTAATATTCCAACCGCAAATAAAATGCCTTTAATGGCTACATGTATATAGATCGTAGTAGAATAAACACCACAATATCTTTAAGTTAGGAAAGGTAAAAATAAGCGGGATTTAATTCGACAGTTTTCTCCTATAAATAGTATTAAAGTTTCTACCTTGAGCTACTTACGATGTACAACCCGGCAGCTGTAAAACTGGATAAGGAAGATCCGGATTGGGCACAGCAGTTTTTAGCAAGCAATTGATGGCTCCAAAATCGCTGTCGTTAAAATGGTAGCGACACATTCTACAGCATGTGTAGATTGCAGCTGATGTCCTATTCCACAGTTCCTGGTTGTCGCACACTTTCCACCATGCATTAAACATTTCCAAGTCCTTGGCAGGATTGGGAAATCTGTGTTTGCTGGTCTGACTGCCATAACAATCCCGAAAGGAACAGTGTATGCCAACCATGATGGATTTGCTGTTACACATTGCGTATGTTAAAAGTGAACATTCTTGAAAACACATTTCTATACTTAACTTACCTATTAACAATGAAAAATACGCAACTTGAACTTATTACTCACTTGTTTACTTCAGCAGAACGCTTTAGAAAGTGAGGTTTTGAATGTTTGGATTAGAGGTGGGGCGATTCATGAACGAATCGTTCATTTGAACGACTCCGACCAAAGAATCGTCTGAATCGGTTCTTTCCTGTCTCGATTCGTCGTTCAATTGATTCGAAGTTACGTTTTGTACGATGCTGCGCAGCGTGATTTAAATCTGAATAAAGAATCGTGAATCCTATGAATCGGTTTCTTCTTGTCTCGGTTCGTCGTTTGTATTAGATTTTGATCGTACGACGCAATGCGCGATTCAAAAATTGAAACCCGAACGCGAACGGGACGAACTAAACGAAACCGAATCTTAAACTTGGTTGGTGCCACTGTTTCATAAGTAATACCTGCTAGACATGTGCTGTTCTTTTAAAACCTGTTCTTTTATCACTGTTCCGCTCTCGGAGCAAGAGCAACCTGTTCCAAATCTGTAATACCGACTGCTCTTTTTCGGAACAGTAGTGGGATTCTAAAAACGCGATGTCGCGTCGACCGCATTGCGTCGCAGTTGCGACTTGCGAGTTGCAAGCTGAAGTCGGACTCGCTGTTCAGTGTTCATCGAGAACGCGTTTTTGAAGTAAAATAACTTATCTGTTAACAGTAACCAAACATCAAACATCCACCAGCTACATAAAATTAACTTAACACTGACATAAACAAATAAACAATTACATGCGAAATACGAACTATAACTGCATACTGTATGGCACTGGCACATGCTGAAATTGCAAGGGAGAATTAAAAAACAAATAAATAGTATAATATAAAACAGGTTCTAAAAGTATTTTATTTTGATATTTGATGCGACAATATTACAAATTAACAATTGATTTATGATTTATGGATAGCATAACAGAATAGAGATAAGACGGTTACTGCTGTGCTAAACGTCTAAACGTTAAATCATTGATGGTTAAATATAAAACACAAGGCTGCGGTGTCGCCCTGTTGATCTTTTCCTCTTTTTATTTGCTGTAGCTCTCGTTTCCGCTCCTGTTCCGACTTCCGCGACGAGCACTTGCATTGGATTCGGCGATTACGAGATGCGCACTGATGTTTAGATCACATATTGTGACTGTTCCGAAAATGAACAGGTATTTGTCACTGTTCCGCAGGCGGAGCAAGAACAGGTTGTCACTGTTCCGGTAAAAGAACAGTTTTTAACATCTCTAATACCTGCAACTGCAATGCAATTAAACTGATAACTGACCAAGCGGCAAGCGCATTTTAGCAAGCATAGCAAAGATAGTATGGAAGGTTCATGATTCATACATAGACATTCCGTCTGGTTTCAAGAATACAGACGCGCTCGGTGCAAAACCTAAAATTCAGGGGGACCTAACCGAACGAAACTGAATCGTTCAAATGAACGAATCGAATGAATCGATTCATGTTGATTGATTGAATCGTAAGAATCGACTCCCAAAAATGAATCGGATTGCCCACCTCTAGTTTGGATGCGTCATACATGCCGGTATTCATATTATAGTTCCTACGCGTCGCGTTACGCTCTGTGTCATTCTAGCATACGAAATTGTGTATTTAGCTATCTTTGTCTGAATAGCCAAAGATACACGTGAATGTAGCAACACTAACGCCTCTATCGGCCTGGAATAGTATATTAAAGTATGAGTGGATAACAAGGTCTTTAAAACACGCGTGAGTTTTTGAGCACGACGGCGTAGCCGGAGTGCTCGAAATAGAGCAAGTGTTTTAAAGACCAGTTATCCACGAATACTTTACGCTATTTTTTATTATACCTCCAATACTGGAAATAAATTACGCACTAAAAACTTAGAAATAATTTTTGTCGTGATAAATCGAGAGGGCATAATAATATTGCTACTATAGTTACGAGGATTATTTACGTTTTGGTCGCGTCCATGTCCGTTGTTGCATTCAGTCGTTTCCTTGACAACCTTTAAAGCTCGGCGAGCTTTAATCGCCTGTATTCGCACGCTCAGGCGTGCTTTAAATTGCGATTCTGGTGCAGGTATAATAAAAAAAAATAACAAGGTTTTAACCATATATCTAATACTTACTATATTGCTAGCGGCTATGAGTGGGAAACTGGCCAAGGAAGTGAGACACACAACCAACTCTTCAATGTATAATGATGAGCTGTGTGCAAGCGCGGCGGCGTCGTCCGGCCAATGGGGAAGTGGTCAAGTTTAAAATTCGCTTCTAAAGGCGGAGTTCGAATTCTCACGCATGCGCACGAGACGCGTTATACTCTAAGTGAGACTATGTCGGCGCCGTAATGTTTTCTGAAGTTTCCAGGCCCTACCAGCAATATATGTGTATTATATATATGTCGGCGCCGTAATGTTTTCTGACGTTTCCAGGCCCTACTAGCAATATATGTGTATTATATATATGGTTTTAACCGTCGCCTGCGTTGATTAACAAAAACTTCGTCTTATTGAAGCCTGCCCATATATCTAATACTTACTATATTGCTAGCGGCTATGAGTGGGAAACTCACCGATAAAGTGAGACACACAACGAACTCCTTCATGTATACGGTAAGCTGTGCGCAAGCGCGGCGGCGTCGTCCGCCCAATGGGGAAGTGGTCAAGTTTAAAATTCGCTTGTAAAGGTGGAGTTCGAATTCCCACGCATGCGCACGAGACGCGTTATACTCTAAGTGAGACTATGTCGGCGCCGTAATGTTTTCTGAAGTTTCCATGCCCTACCAGCAATATATGTGTATTATATATATGAGCGTGCCAGCTAGCCGAATGTCGGTAACATATATATGTATAATACACATATATTGCTGGTAGGGCATGGAAACTTCAGAAAATATTACGGCGCCGACATAGTCTCACTTAGAGTATAACGCGTCTCGTGCGCATGCGTGAGAATTCGAACTCCACCTTTACAAGCGAATTTTAAACTTGACCACTTCCCCATTGGGCGGACGACGCCGCCGCGCTTGCGCACAGCTTACCGTATACATGAAGGAGTTCGTTGTGTGTCTCACTTCATCGGTGAGTTACCCACTCATAGCCGCTAGCAATATACCGAGTGACTATAAATGATTAAAAAAAATTTCAATCATTTATAGTCACCCGGTAGTAAGTATTAGATATATGGTCGGTAACACGGCTTCCTGGATTAATACGAGACTAAACGTCTCAATCAGTGTTGTTCCACGCGTAAAATTTTTGGTGCCGAAAGTAGGGAAATGTTTGTGCTAGATTTAGGGGAAATTGTGCTAGATTACAATGTTACCATCTATGTACAAGAAAACAGTCCATTGCAAGCATAACATTTTAATAAATATCAATTCAAGTGTTACCAATATCACCGGTCGTCGTTGTACCTTTAGCAAAGCACATATAACACACGTTATATGCTCTTTGCCTATACATCAGTTAAATTGAAGCTGCCATCGTCACTGATATATCAACTCATTATCAGCTGACTATTAAAATTTTGCCCATCAGATGCTGTAATTTGAACTGTTTTAAAGAAATATAACAAACTATGCAATTGTGCTGAATTTTGGTATTGGGGTGCTAGCGTCTAGCTTTTTGTTGATTGTGTTAGATCTAGCACAATTGTGCCAACAAGAACAACACTGGTCTCAATTACGGCTTGGCGCGTTTGTAGTTCCAGGCATTATTTCTGTGATTGTAGAGGCGCTGTCTTACGCAGGGTGGCCAGATGATTTTGTCCAGTAGTAGCCAAAAGATGGCGCGCAAGTAGCCAAAATCGCCAATCCTGTCGAAACTGATTACAAAATTGCACTACTAACTTTATTTAGGATATTTTATCCGATAACAAGAACCAACATTTTTTATAGTTAGGTTAATCATATTTTATTTTTGCAAAATACAACTACTAGTACTAGAACTAAATATTGATATATACATATGTATCGAGATATCCAAAAAAAACTGTTCCTCAGCGGGATGTGGAAATTCAACATATGAATAATATGTTGGTGACAATGTACGTCAATGTCAAATTCGAGGTTATCAGTTTGGGTTTTCCGTCAGTTATGACACAAAATGACGCAAATCCTAACCTGCTAATCTCGAATTTGACATTGACGTACAGTGTCACCAACATATTATTCATACGTTGAATTCCACAGCCCGCTGAGGAACAGTTTTTTTTGGATCTCTCGATATATAATATAAGTAGGGTGACCACCCGTCCCGATTTGCCCGGGACAGTCCCGTGTTTGATGACCAATGTTCCGGTCCCGAGTTGGTATCGCTCGGGACTTAACATTTCCCGATTTAGAAGCTACATTTACTTTCCCGCTTTATTTCATGGAATTACGACTTGATTCGTCAGCATCCATCTAAGAATGCATATTCGAGTACAGTCACCAAGCTGATAAGAATTAATTGTTGATTCTTTTTGCTGTCTGTCGATTACATTGTTTTAGTTGACGCTTGACTATAGATTCGCCCTCACAGTGTCTCAGTCTTGTAAAACCCGCCTGTGTGCAACATCCAAACGATCAGCTGAGAACTATTACTGGCAAGTTGCTACAAGTTTATTTATCTATTGATTTATATACAAAGGTAAACAGTTGTAGACTTTCTAATTTCAATACAAAAATCTAATACGTCATTATTTACATCATATACAGATGGAGGATTCAAATTCTGATTCAGAAAATGACAGTAGCAACAAAACACCACCACAAAGACGTAATTTTAGCTCCAGTAAAAGTACAAAAAGGCCAAAAAGAATGTGTGTTTTCCACGAAAAGTGGAAATCACAGTACAATTGGATATTGGCTGTCAAAAGTAAACCAAACAGTGCGTACTGTGCACTTTGTAAAAAAGAATTTGGGGTAGGCCATGGCGGAGAAAATGATCTAACAAATCATTCAGCTACGGAAACGCATAAGTTACACTTTCGAACAGCTACGCAAAGTTTAACTATTAAAAATTTCTTTATAAACAAAGACAACGATCAACTTAAAAATAAAATTACTGCTGCTGAGCTAGCTTTGATTTATCATAATAATTGCCACGCATTGTCTTATCGTTCGTTGGACTGCAATGTAAAATTATTGGGAGTATTATTTTCCGATTCTGAAATTGGTTCTAAAATTTCGTGTGGAAGAACCAAAGCGGAAGCTTTGCTCATGAATGTTCTTGCTCCAAGCTCTGTGGAAACAATTATTAATGAACTCTCATATGACTATTCAATTCACCTGTCATGTGTCAAAAAATGACCAATGAAAATCCAGAATTCTGACGTTTCTTGACCAATCAAAAAAATATCAGTGGATATATCTTCCTAGAAGGTATTCAAGTGACTATTTTTAACAAATGTTATTTTTATTAGAAAAAGTCAATATTTGTGTTCTGTTACTATAGAAATTGCATAGTTTGTTGCTAGATTTACTAAAAACTAATTTGGAAAGGTAGTTTAGTTCATTAAATAGTCCCTCGAATACCATTCTTAGTCAAAGTTAAGTACATTATTTTTGCGGTGGTATCACTACTCATGTCCATTGCGCTTGGGATTAGGACTCGTGCTAGCGCACTCGTCCTAATCGTACCAAAGCGCAATGGACATTCGTGACACCACCGCAAAAATAGTCGACATAACTTTGACTACTCATGGTATTATAAGTGATTATATGTTTTACACTTTACAGTATCTCCAGTGATGCGTCTAATCATGGAAATACAAAATTGTTTCCAATCATTTTATCCCAGAAGAAGGGGTTGTTATTAAATTATTGGACTTTTATGAAGATTCAAATGAGACAGCAAAAGCAATAGCTGAAAAAATTTTTACCTCTTTGAAAAAGCATAATCTTCCAAGTAATAGAATATCAGCGTATTTTGCAGATAATGCAGCTGTAAATTTTGAAAAACATAACTCCGTTTTTAAAATACTGTCTGCCGAAAATGATAAACTCTTAGCTGCACATTGTCCGGCACATATTTTACATAACACAGCTAAGAAGGCAGGTGATTTACTACATTTTGATGTAGAAGCATTTGTTTTGAAAGTATTCAGCCATTTTTCCGTGTCTGCGAAAAGAATGGAATCGCTTAAGGAGATATATGATTTTTTAGATATGGAATATGCTCCGTTACTACGACATGTGACCACTCGGTGGTTATCCCTTTCACCCTCTATAGATCGACTTCTAAAAACTTGGCCAGCTGTTAGTTCTTACTTTCGTACACTGGGCGAAGAAGAATGCCCAAAATTAGTTTGGAATTTCGTAAAAGACAACTTGGGCGGCGAAGATCCTACTGTTTTGATGCCCGCAGAAATATATTTACATTTTCTACATCACGTATTAAATATTTTTAGTAACAATATAAAAATACTGGAATCAGATTCTCTAACAGCACCGGAAGTGTTCGATATAATGCTAAATATAAGAAATAGTTTAGAAAGTCGCCTGAGAGATGAATTTTACGGTGCAACTGCTAGAGGTGCTTTGAGAAAATTAGACGGTTCTCAAGCTACACGAATTGTGACGGATTTTAAAAAATTTTATATTAAAGCAATCGAGTCTTTAAATTCATGGTTTAATTTTACAGAAGAAAATTATTTATTTGTAATAAAACCATTTTCGTTAAAGAGTGAAATTGTGTATGCCGACTTGGAACGTGCTGTCCAATTTCTGAAGCTCACCAATATAAATTCTGACGAATTATATGAAGAAATGGTAGTAGGCAGCAATTTAATTAAGGAAGCTTCCAACAATTCCGATCTCACTCTTGATAAAAAGTGGACATTGGTATTTTCCACATTAAGAAGAAACAAAATAGATACGCCAAATTTGAAAAAGTTAATAACTTTTATATTTAGTATTCCATGCTCCAATGCTCATGTCGAAAGGGTATTTAGCCTAATGACCACACACTGGTCAGACGTAAGGAATCGTAGTTCAGTAGAATTGATAAAAAGTGAGTTATTGGTAAAGCTGAATTATAAATTAAGCTGCCAAAATTTTCATAAAAAATTGATGATGCCCGAAAATCAAAATATGTTGAATGCTGCAATGAGCGACAAAAAATATATCTTTAAAATGAAGAAGTAATTATCTTTATATATAATTTAAGGATGTTTTGTTAGTGTTTTTACTTATATATGTTTATGTTGTTTGTCTTAGATATTTTTGTTTCTAATAAACCATAATCATATAGTCTTCTTTACTGAGCTCCGCCCCTCTTAATTTTGAACATTTATATATGTAATGTATTAAGATTTTTTTTCTATTGGTTAGTAGATATGGTCAATATACATAAATAGATGTAAAATGTCCCGAGTTAGCTTTTCCAAAAGGTGGTTACCCTAAATGTAAGTAGTTAATCTTCCTCTTCCAAAACATCAAAGAAAACCTCTAATTTTAATAATTGAGAATTATTATCATTAGTAATAGTATTTCCTGCTGGTCGGTTTTATACATACTATTAAATAAATCTAGCATCTTGTTGGTGGGTTGAAAACTATTGCAACAAATATTTTGGTTAAAACAAAATATTTTTGTTCTTATAATTGACTCGAAAGTGTTTCATTCTATTTCTTAATTTTGTTTTTACACAATTCATAATTGAAAAACTCTCAACTGCTGTATTGCTCGCAGGTAATGATAAGAAACGTAGAACCACTAAAGCCAGTTCTTTAAAACATTGTTCACCAGATCCGATATTTTCGATAGAGGATTAGATAAAATACGGAATAAAAATATAAATTCACGTTAATGATAAAAAATCGCCAAAATCGCAGCCAGTCGCCAACTGTAAAATACTGTAGCCAAATAGGGCAATGAGATAGCCAAAACGGCTATAAATTGCCAAATTTGGACAGGCTGGCTCTTACGCGCAATTCAGGCTGCATATTATGAATATCTACTTGAAAATATTGCATTACTGCCCGGATGCGAATTCTCAAAGTTGTGTTTATATCATTAAGCTATTATACAGGGCAAAGAATATGTACATAACTGAATGTTACAGTTATGTACAGTCGTGTGCAAATAAATCTGGGACAGTATTTTTTTCACATGCAGATTCAGTTAAGAATTTGAAGAATATTTCCATGGATTTCCTCTTATCAAAGAGAGTTACGGGTTTCAGTACCTTTTAAAGTTTAATGTAACTCTTTCTGATAGCAGGAAATCCATGGAGATGTTCTTCAATTCTTAACTGAATCTGCATGTGAAAAAAGCACTGTCCCAGATTTATTTGCACACGACTGTACATATTCTTTGATACAGGGTCCGGCAGGGATGTATGACGATTTTTAAAACTCAATAAATCACTTTGTTTTATACGAAATTTAATTTAAATTTGTTCCAAATGTTATTTACATAATGCCATTTTGTTATTAAATAAAAACAAAAGAAATTTGACTTAAGAGCGAAAAATAACGTCATCTAAGTGGTGGCCGTCCTTTTGCAAGCACTGCCGTAAAAGAGTTGAAAAGTTGTCCATACAATCTGTCTAATAACATTTCGGCTGGAATCGCTTGAATTTCCCTTGTAATCGCTTGTTAAAGGTCCTCAAGAGTGCGAGGCTCTTCAATAAAAACTTTCGCTTTGAGGTCCCTATAAGAAGTAATCGCAGGGCGACCTGCGCACAACCTGCGTTGTGTGGCAACCACGGAACGACCGGTTTTAATAAATGTGTCATAAGCAAACACAAGATGTCCTACTATCGACGGCTTCATGGCAAGTGAAATGGCATCTACCACCGAGTACATACCACCCGTTCCGAAAACATTAGTCCCCCCCACTGCTTTGCTATACTCATTTCAAAAACGTCATACTTCCCTGCCGGACCCTGTACTAGGTATTTATCAGTTTATTAGACTCAATAGTTATATTCTTGTAAATCCATATTACTAATTAATCGACTTTTAATTTTATGTTTGTGTATGCAGCCACTGTCTATAGGTACAGTGCTGTTAAGGCTGCATAATGTTAAAAATGATTGTATAACCAGCAAAAATTCAAAGAAAATTCAAAACATTCTTGTTTATAACCTAGAAATTCGAGCAAGTGTTCCTGGAAAGAATAGATTTAAACAACGATTAATACCATTTTATAAGAGTGTAAGTACAAAAATTGCTTTGTAATGTTTGCTACTACATTTGTGCATGTTTTAAAAGTATTGAAAAATATGAGTGGCAAAAAATTCAGAAATTTATTTGATGTTTTACCTTTACATTTTTTTAGATGCATAGAAAAAAACTCACTTTAGAGAAAAAGTTATACACACTTGCTTTAGTAGGCAATACAGACCCTAGTCAAGGTCAGATAGCTAAAAAATGTGCAGCATCACAATCAACGGTGTTCGATTTAAGCAGTAAATTGAAAGCGAACTAACCTATGATACTTGCTGGTTGATTTGGAAGGCAGCAGGTCATAACTCCAAGAGACAAGAAGTAATTGCAGAAAATTACCTTGAAATACAGGAGGGCAAGTCATGCTGACATAAACAACAAGTTTGAAGAGTCTCATTCCAAGGTACCTTATCAGTTCGAACTGTTAAGGTCAAACTTGACGAGCTTGAATTCAAATGCAGAAGACTTGTAAGGCAACCTCAACTAACTCCAGAAATGACCAGAAATACAATAGCATGAGCTAATAGTCGTAAACATTCATCTCTTAATGATTGGAAAAAAGTGGTAGTGTAGTAAATAATCTTATATATTTATCGTTAATTATTTTTTATTACAGGTTTAAAATCTTACAAGATAAAGTCTATCAGGAGAAAAAGAATTGAGAGGTATAATTGAGATTGCGTAATCAAAACTATAAGACATCCAGTGTCTGTTATGGTATGGAACATAATAAGGGTAATGTGCATGTAGGGTTGCCATTCGCCCGATTTTTCGGGATTGTACCGATTTGGAGTGTTGTCCCGAAACGAAATGCTGTCCCGATTTTCCATGAAAATTTTACGCTTTACCGATTTTCAAGAGATTTCTGTAAATTCAATACCTCAAATACAGGGTGATTCAAATTAAGTGCGCACCATTGCTATCTTTGTTATTATTGATTTTACAAAGTAGTTTAAATTAGCAAACTAGTAGTGTTTTCGGTGCTGATTAATATGCAATTAATAAAAAACCAATCGAATAACTTGTTGGCGACAAAATAAAAAAAATTTTTTTAAATGAAACACCCTGTATATTTTTCAAAAACTTGAAATAAAAATGAATTTGTGATATAAAAGTCTTAATACACTATTGTCTTAAAATGAATACTGAAGAAGTTATCGCAAGTTTCAGTTTACAGATATCCAGGAAGCACCAAATGAAAATATTGAAGAAAATGGTTTTAAAGTTATTTAACAATAATTTGAAGAAAAATATCCAATTAGCAAATATTGACAGTGTGCATCGAACAGGAACACGATTACCTGTCTCGTCTATATCAAGCGATAGCTGTTTAAGAAAACCACGTCCGGTAATAGTTAAGTTTATAAGTTATTGGTACAGAAGAGCTAATTCAATGATTTTAAACAATATGTTTTAGGTTCTGATCACGATATTGTGGAAGTTTCTGAAACCTGGCCGTCTCCCGATATTGAGAATGCTGTAATTAACATTTATCTTCATCAGTGTTGTTATAGACTCTTAACCAAACTAATTTTAGTATCGTTAAGAGCTTCATTACCGCACTGAGTGCGGTAATGGATAGATATTACTGCACTCAGTGCGGTAATGAATATTACCGCACTCTTTTTGTATAAAGAAATACGTTGAACCAGAAGTTATTGATGAAGATAAAATATTGAACAATACACGTGTGGGGTTCTTTACTCCAGTTGGTTGAATACAACGTGTACAACTACAGAATTATACCTTTATTTAACGAGATATTTTATTTACAATATGAATATATATATATAATGTACAATTGTTATGCGGCCATGGCTTGGTTGCGGCGATAGTTCTGCCGCACAGCGAAACGACGTGGGTCCTGAAGGCTGAGGGTGGTTGGATTGACACCCTGGTATCTGAGGGCCTGCAGGTCCACCAGAGCTGGCGTGGTCCACGTGGTGGCCTCCAGGGGTGCTGCTACGTCCTCGGAGCGGGTGGTGCGCCGCCTCTTCGGAGGGGACGCTTTCAATGGCGATATGGGTGCTGGTAGGGCCGGCCGACACAGAAACTCCCTAAGCGTGTTTCTTTCTTGCTTCCGTTTCCGCCGTGGGGTGGAATGTGTTGGCTGTGGAGTGGAAGCCTTCTCCATGGACCGGGCTGTAATTATAGCGCCGGGTGTGTGAGCCGGGCTGTATAAATAGCGCCGGTGTGGGAGTGAGTCCGGGCTGCAGTTATAGCGCCGGGTGTGTGCCGGGCTGTATAAATAGCGCCGGTAAGAGACTCCCAGGCTGTTAAGAAGCGCCGGTGTGTCTGTCTTCTGCTCGTCGGAGCGCTGGCTTTTATAGCCGGGCAGCCGTCGCTTCGTGCCGGCTGCGTACGTTCGTGGCGTCTCGGGCTGGCTCGCTTCCGCGTGGTGGGAGCTTTCGTGTCGGACTGGCTCGTTTTCGCGTGGTGGGGGCTTTCCTGCTGCGTGGAGCTGCGCGAGCCCCCACAGACCCCCTTCCCAGTGATGGAGTCACGCTTGAAATCTTACGGTGGGTCGCGTTTCTCTGCTGGACCTCCTGGGTAGTATTGGGGTCTCTGATGCTGTCGGGATTGCTAAGAGGTCGGTGTCTAGGTGTTGTTCCACGAACGCTGGTTTGACTCGGTCTGCTGCTACCGTTACTTGTTTGCCGTGTCTCTGGATTACGAGATTCTTTTCAGTCCTTGAGATGACGGGAAATGGGCCGTCGTACGTTTGCTGCAGTGGCTTCCTTACAGCATCGTGTCTTACGAAGACGTGAGTAGCTGTGGGTAGCTCCTTGAATTGAAAAATTTTGGGCGTGGTGTGACTGGTTGTTGCGGTGGGTTTGATGTTGCTCATGTGCCTTCTGAGTTGTGTGACGTAGTTTTCTGGTTCTATGGCTGTAGGTTGTGTTTGGGCGGTGAGGAATTCTCCGGGTAGTCGGATTGTTTCCCCATAAACCATTTCTGCAGCTGTGGCGGCGATGTCCGTCTTCCATGCTGTTCGGATTCCCAACAATACCAATGGTAGGGCTTGGGTCCAATTGGTAGCTTCTTGGCACCTAAGTGAGGTTTTCAGTTGCCTATGGAATCGTTCTACCAGGCCGTTAGCTTGCGGGTGATATGCTGTTGTACGAGTTCTGGTAAAACCGATTATTTCTTCCAGTTTTTTGAATAGCTGTGCTTCGAATTGCCGTCCTTGATCGGTTGTGACCTGGAGTGGTGTGCCGAACCGCGAAATCCAACCGTCGACGAAGGCTTGGGCTATTGTTGCTGTTTCTATGTTTGGCAGCGGGATTGCTTCCGGCCACCGCGTGAATCGATCTACGCATGTTAGTAGGTATTTGAAATTCTGAGATTCTGGCAGGGGTCCTACTAAGTCTATATGTACGTTGGTGAATCTGCTGGATGGAAGTTGGAATGGTGCTGGCGGCGGTGTATTGTGTCTTGTCACTTTGTTTTGCTGGCATTGTAAACACTCTCGTGTCCACTGTTTGCAATTTGCGTGGATCTTTGGCCATATGAATTTTTCGCTTATCAGCCTGGCAGTAGCTTTTATGCCTGGATGTGATAATTGATGAAGGCTGTTGAACGCTTGTTTGCGGAATTTGCTTGTGATGAATGGTCTTGCGGTGTGCGTAGAGATGTCGCATGTCACTTTAGTGCCGTCGGGCATTTCGATTTGTCTCAGTTGCATTCCAGTAGTTTTGCTGCCCAGGAATTGTTGTAGCTCTTGATCCGATTGCTGATCCTCGCTGAGTGCTTTGAAGTTGATTCCTGCCTGGATTTGTTCTATGCGTGACATGGTGTCTGCCACCACGTTCTCTTTGCCTTTGATGTGCCGTACATCTGTTGAGAATTGCCCAATGTAATCGAGGTAGCGGAATTGCCTTGGTGAACATTTGGATGGTTTTTGTGCAAAGGCGAAGATGATCGGTTTGTGATCGGTGTAGATTGTGAAGTGTCGTCCTTCCAGTAGATGTTGGAAATGTTTGATCGTTGCGTATATAGCGAGTAGTTCTCTATCATATGCTGCGTACTTGGATTCGGCTGGTGATAGTTTTCTAGAATAAAATGCCAAGGGTTGCTGCTGGTTGTTTTGCGATTGGTGAATTACTCCTCCGATGGCGAAATTTGATGCGTCTGTTGTTATGGAAATTTCTGAGTCCTGGATGGGGTGTGCTAAGAGCGCGGTGTCTGCGATTTGTTTTTTGCATGTGTCAAACGCGTTCTTGGCTTCCGTTGTCCATGCTATGGGCTGGTTTCCTTTAATTTTTCCTCTTAACAGTTCGTTGAGCGGTGCTTGCGTACTGGCGGCGTCTGGGATGAATCTTCGGTAGTAATTTATCATGCCGAGCGTTTGGCGTAGTTTCCTAGCTGTGTCTGGTGCTGGTAGTTCTAGGATTGCCTTGACTTTGTCTGGTGAGGGTTTTGTTCCCTCTCCTGAGACTAGGTAACCCAAGAATTTTACCTGTTTTACGCCGAATACGCTTTTTGCCTGGTTGATTACTATGCCGTTGTCTCGTAGTCTCTGGAATAGCTGGCGTAGATGTTGCTGATGTTCTGCTTCTGTCTTGGATGCTACGAGAATATCGTCGATGTAGACGTAGCAGAAGGTCATGTCTCGTAGAATGCCGTCCATAAATCTTTGGAACGTTTGTGCCGCGTTCCTGAGGCCGAATGTCATAAATGGAAACTCAAAAAGTCCGAACGGTGTTGTGATCGCTGTTTTCGGGATGTCTGCCTCAGCCACTGGGATTTGATGGTAGGCGCGAACTAGATCAATAGTTGAGAAGACTTGTTTTCCGTGGAGTTGCTGTGCGAAATCCTCAATATGGGGTACTGGATACATGTCTGGGATGGTCCGTGCGTTGAGGTTTCTATAATCTCCACATGGTCTCCAGTCTGCGTTCTTTTTAGCGACCAAATGTAACGGGGATGACCATGAGCTGTCTGAGGGTCTGGCGATTCCTTGCTGCACCATCGTTCGGAATTCTGCCTGTGCTATTTTTAATTTTTCGGGGGCGAGTCTTCTGGGCCTGGAGCTTACTGGGGGTCCCTCGGTTGTATGGATGTGGTGTGTTGTGGTATGCTTAGGGATCGTGTGAATTCCTGCAGGTCTGGTGATGCTGGGAAATTCTTCTAGGATGCTAGCATAGTCTGAAGATTTTTTAATTGAGGTGATGAGTTTGCTCGTGTTTGCCTGCCTTCCTTGGGTTGCAAGGCTGGTGTTTTGGTCCAGTAGTTTCTTGTTCCTCATGTCCACAAGGAGGTTGTAGTAAGAGAGGAAATCTGCCCCTATGATAGGTTTTTGTGTGTTGGCGACTATGAATCTCCACGGGAAATTTCTCCTGAGTTGCAGATTGATGTTAAGATTGATTGTGCCATATGTGTCAATTTCTGAACCGTTGGCTGCATACAGCTTGTAAGTGGAAACTGGTCTGCGTTGTCTGCACAGGTGGTATGGGTAGATGCATACGTCTGCTCCTGTGTCAATGAGAAATTCTGTTTTGGAGGCTTTGTCTGTGACAAAAAGTCGGCGGGCTGTGTGGGTGAGCGCGTCGTTAGCCGCCTTTATCGACCGCTCTGTGCGTTTTCCTGGTCCCTTGCTTTGGTGCAGGGCGGTTTGCAGTTTCGAGCTTGGTCGCCGAATTTATAATGGTACCAGCAAGTATCGTATGTGCGGGACCTGGACTGGCTGCGTCCCCTGCGATGCTGGCTGTGTTGCCTGCGGCGTGAGCCATGTTCCCATTTGGCAGGCTGGTTGTGTAATTGCTCCTTGAGATTCGCTACCTCTTGCACCAGCGTTTGTAAAATTTCATCGCTAGGTGCTTTGGTGGATGTCTGTATCTCTTGGGCTTGTACTGGCGTGGTTCCCATTATGGCATCTGCTAAGTCTGCTATTTCGTTTAATGCCGTGTTTTTCTGTGTTGCCAGAATTGCTTGGATGGTGTATGGGAGTCGTCCGAGCCAGATAGATTTTAGGAGGTCGTTGGGCACGACGTCTCCTGCCAGGTTTTGTAAGTGCCGCAGAAATTGTGATGGCTTTCGGTCCCCTAATTCCTCTTTTTCGAGCAGTTGTTTCGTTTTCTGCTCCTGGCTGATGCTGAGCCGGCGGATGAGCTCTTTTTTAAGTTTGTCATATTTTTCCGTATCTGGTGGTGCAGTTAGTATATCACGAACTTCGCTGGCGTAGCGGGCCTCCAGGTGTCCAGCTACATACCCATATTTCGTGTTGTCGTTGGTGATGCCGCTAATTAGAAATTGGCTTTCTATCTGAGCGAACCATAACTGTGGATCGTTGGGCCAAAATGGGGGGATGCGTACTTGGACGCGGTGTACTTCTGTTGATGGCTCGGGGTCAGGCATTTTTCTCGTTTTTTTTGTTTTTTTTTTCTGAGCCTCACTTCGTCGCGAGAGGTATTATTGTAGCTGTACACGGTACTCGCGTCGGGGTCACCAATTGTGGGGTTCTTTACTCCAGTTGGTTGAATACAACGTGTACAACTACAGAATTATACCTTTATTTAACGAGATATTTTATTTACAATATGAATATATATATATAATGTACAATTGTTATGCGGCCATGGCTTGGTTGCGGCGATAGTTCTGCCGCACAGCGAAACGACGTGGGTCCTGAAGGCTGAGGGTGGTTGGATTGACACCCTGGTATCTGAGGGCCTGCAGGTCCACCAGAGCTGGCGTGGTCCACGTGGTGGCCTCCAGGGGTGCTGCTACGTCCTCGGAGCGGGTGGTGCGCCGCCTCTTCGGAGGGGACGCTTTCAATGGCGATATGGGTGCTGGTAGGGCCGGCCGACACAGAAACTCCCTAAGCGTGTTTCTTTCTTGCTTCCGTTTCCGCCGTGGGGTGGAATGTGTTGGCTGTGGAGTGGAAGCCTTCTCCATGGACCGGGCTGTAATTATAGCGCCGGGTGTGTGAGCCGGGCTGTATAAATAGCGCCGGTGTGGGAGTGAGTCCGGGCTGCAGTTATAGCGCCGGGTGTGTGCCGGGCTGTATAAATAGCGCCGGTAAGAGACTCCCAGGCTGTTAAGAAGCGCCGGTGTGTCTGTCTTCTGCTCGTCGGAGCGCTGGCTTTTATAGCCGGGCAGCCGTCGCTTCGTGCCGGCTGCGTACGTTCGTGGCGTCTCGGGCTGGCTCGCTTCCGCGTGGTGGGAGCTTTCGTGTCGGACTGGCTCGTTTTCGCGTGGTGGGGGCTTTCCTGCTGCGTGGAGCTGCGCGAGCCCCCACACACGTTTTGCTTATGGCAGTTAACGAGACTCGTTTGATTGCCGCAAAACTCGGCTCACCGCCTCGTTTTTGGCGATCAAACTCGTGTCGTTAAGATCCTCATAATCAAACTTGTATCGTTAATATCTATAATGGTTTTACTTTTTTACGAACTGATCGTGTTACAGATACTTGGGGAGGTGGAGTAGGTATATACGTTAAAAATAATAATACATTAATAATACAATGCAACTATTTTTAGTAAATAAACTTCAGAATATTTTGTCATACACAATAAAATTGCATAAATTTGGAAAATAACTACTCCCCCCCAAATACTGTAGCGAAAAAAGGAGTATTACAATCATAATTAGTAATGTACAATTACCCTTAATTTAATAATTAGCAATATGCGTTACAATGTTACAATTTTTCCTATTCGAATTAATATTGTATGACGTGTCATTTTTTCAGTGTACTAACTACATAAATATTATAATTTCTCACAACTCTTGTATTAGTTAGTTGGAATTGTTTTAACAGTGCATATATTTCATTAATATCTTTCTATTTATAAATATTAGTTACTTAGAACGCAATAAACAAAGTTCCTGAGATATCTTGTAGAAATGTACATTCTAATTATTGCAAACTGTATATGTTGTAAAACATACAACACGCACCCGCTCGTGTTATAAAAGTAAGCGCGCCTGCCAGAAGGTTAAAAGCATGCCCTGAAGTATCAAAACATTACGCTAAAATATTGATATTTTTAGAATAATGTTACAGTATTTGTAAATTAAAATAGTTTAAAAATAAATATTTTTCAAAAACTACTTTATGTTCTTTTATTTCCAGCAATATATCTGTATAATGACATTCCTTGATAACAGAAAATTAAGTACTACTGAGTCTAATAGTGGTCAGGGACTAGTTATGAAGATTAAAAAACAAAAAGTAAATTCCTTAAAATTCAGTAATTAAAAACTAAAATTCATTATGCTAAGGAAATTTAATTTCTCACTAACACATAATATAAGGTAGGGAGTAACGCATAGACAAAATAATACGCTTCCTGTAAAACGTACAAATTAAATTAACAATACACTACTTGTACAATAACATTTTATTGCTCGCCAGTTGTGGATGTTTTGATAACAAGTTCTCTTTGTTTGATTTGTTACATGAAAGCAGTTAGGTGCAAATGTTGGCTGCATACAACTGAATGCTGCATCAGCCGATTAACATCTATATCATAAAAATGGTTATTTTCATAACAAGCGTTGAAAGTAGCAAATATCGTGCAAGTGTTTATTAGGCAAACGAGGGCCTAGCGTAGCGAAACCCGAGTGGATCTAAAACACGAGCACAGATATTTGCTACTTTCGAACGAGTTCTGAACACTATTTTTTAGACGCCCACACAAAGTAAATTTTATTTTTAAGAATTGTTTGTATTTCGTTTACAAAATTGATTGTTTTATTATTATTGGTGCAATTATAAAAAAGTGGACGTGACTACCTCCCTGGACTTTCCCATACTGGAAACTGTTCATATCGTCTTTATTCAACAGTCTTTACAACATATCAAAATTTCAACTCGATGACTCACGTCTTCACCGTGATAAGCGTTTACACTTTCACGTTAATTGCGGGTAAATATAAAAGAATGTGTAGTTCAAAACGTGACCACCGAGCTTCTGTAGATGGCGCCAAGTGGACAAGCCGCCACTGTGCTAGTTTATGTATTATTTTCCTCAAAACGGCTGTAGCACCGAGGTGAAATTTTCTAAGTACCTAGAAATTATATTTTCTAGGGCATACAAAATCGATTTTTTTATTTTCGCGGAAAAATATTCTTTGACGCAAAAATATAACAACCGTTAAAATAAAAAAAATATTTTTCAAAAATAGAGACGGGAGGGGGCCGGTGCGCTTACATATATCCACGAGTGTAATTTTTTTTGCATATTCATATGCTCCATTATGCACTGAGCAATTCAGTGAAAACCCCAGCTACCTATCTTGTTTTGTTTATTAATTAAAGGGGTTTAAATTTTAAAACTTCAAAGCTTCGCCACAGATAATTCATGAGATTCTTTAAAAAACAAATCGATAGCCCTTTTCGGGGTCTATCAATGTATGAAGTTTAAACAAATTCCTGTGGCAGTTTTTGAGAAATGATTTTTAGAAAATTTCCAAAACTTTGAAAATTTGTAATTTAGGCCCCTTAATATTTTTCAAAACACTTTTTATATCACCTCATGTTAGCCTTTATATACTATTCAGAAAAAAAAATCAATTGAATCGATTCATCCGTTTTTGAGTAATAGGGCGTTAAACTCAAAATTTTCAAAAAATCGAAGCGCCCTTCATTTTAAACCTAGCGAGTTCGGAAAAAAACTAACAGATTTGTCTTATGACCCTCTATCGTTATACGCGATAAAATTTTCAAAATTTTAATCACGAAAACAGTGATACCAAAAAAACATGCGTAACTTCCGCTTCCGGTTTCGAATTTTTTTGAAAAGCTTATTTTGTCGATGAATTTTCGATACACCCCCGCATTCCAAAGCGCATCAAAATCGGAGCAATACTTTCGGCTGTAGGAGCGTCACCCACCCACACACAGACAGACATTTTTTAAAAACCACTTTTTTGGGTTTCTAGAGGTCCAAAACGGATATTTCTGTGAAAATCTCGATTTCCAAAATTTTCATGATTCCAAGACTTCCTTATACCTATGGGTATGGGAAAGTAAAAATGAGATCTTATTGGGAAGCATAGCAAAGAATAAAGCAAAAGCGTCTGGATTATTTGACTAACTTTGTGCCGTTACGATATGACTAGTATATACGATATAATATTGTGCTAATGTATGAAATTGTCAACTTTTTGTAGTAGGCTGTTATCACGATAATTTACTTTCATACGTGGTTGTCTAAAGATATTTGTTGTTACACTTAACAGTAAATGAAATTTGAATTAATGTATAAATTGTTAATTATACCAGTATGATTAATTACAGATTCTCCTATTTTAAATTTAATTCTGCCTATATTTGCCAGAAAACTATGGAAAAATACATTTTCTAACCTATATGAACTACAGTTAGTCACACACTTTTTCTTTTGAGACATTTTTAATGATTATTTGCAATTGTCGGTACCGATGTTTATTAAAATTAGACATATAGCAATTTAAATTAGGCGCCAATATTGAAATAGTTACTACAACGCTCAACAGATGGCGCAACGATACGCGCAGATTTAATCAACAGTAATATCCCAAGTGCATTAAAATATCCGATTAAATTGTGACGTGTTCTGTCAGAATGTTTTGCTAAGAAATATGTTAAGTTAATTTGCCGCTCAACAAGAATCTCGAGTGCGCAGCACGAGGGATTATGGAGCGGAAAATTTACGAGATATATTTCTTCAGAGCAAAACATTCTGACAGAAAATCGTCAAAATTTATTCTAGTTTACATGCACGAGGGATGTTCGGCGTGATTATTTCCTGAATAAACAGATAAAATTCAGTTGGTAAAACACCTTTAATAATCATGTTAAAATTATGCATAAGCGATTAAATTTTGACACATATTTAACCTCGGTTAAATTTTGACGTTTAATTTTTTGTCATTATTAAACTGACAGAAACCATAGTGATTACGCAATATTATGGATATGAAGAAAATAATCACTTACAATACCATGAGTAGTCAAAGTTATGTCGACTATTTTTGCGGTGGTGTCACGAATGTCCATTGCGCTTTGGTACGATTAGGACGAGTGCGCTAGCGGTATATTATTACATTTTTGAATTCCGCTTAAAATTCTAGAGAAAATTTGTCTCTTGAACTAACACTCTATTTTCTACCGTTTTTGTAAAATTTGTAATTTTTGAAAATTTTTGACAAATGCTTAAACATTCAAAATAAAATTTTTGGCTAATTATAAGATCACTGTAAAAGGAAGTTGTGTGCGTGTATCACACCATATTTTTACTTCCTTTTACTACTATAAAGGAAGTATTGGATTCACCCCAAAAATTCGAAATTGAGTTTTCAACAGATCTTCACGTTTTAGAGTCCCCTGATCCCAAAAAACATATTTTTTTTTCATTGGTCTGTGTGTCTGTGTGTCTGTCTGTCTGTGTGCCTGTGAACAGAATATCTCAAAAACGAAAAGAGGTATGGCATTGAAACTTCATATATAAGTTTTGTGTACTATGTAGATGAGACAGCAAGCTTTTGAAGAAAATCGCATAACCGGAAGTAGGTGTTTACTCTTGTGATTTTTCAGTTTTTTTCGATTTTTTCAAAAACGGCTCTAACGATTTTTTTTAAACTTTACATTTTTCTTACATTTTTAATGTGTATTGATGTGAGATAGGTGATTTTCCAGTTGAATACTTCTAAAGTGGGTTTCTTTTGTTTTTTTTTTCTATTTTTTTTATTAACTCCTATTTTAAATAAAACACCCGGTATATTATTACATTTTTGAATTCACCTTAAAATTCTAGAGAAAATTTGTCTCTTCAACTAACACTCGATTTTGTACCGTTTTTGTAGAATTTGTAATTTTTGAAAATTTTTAACAAATGGTTGGAAATTTTTGACTAATTATAAGATCACTGTAAAAGGAAGTTGTGTGAGTGTATCACACCAGATTTTTAAATCTATTTTTCATTCAGTGGTGCATTGTACATTCCCAGAAGTAAGCGAATTCCATTTTTAGTAATAAATTTTCTTGAACTTTGTGGCATTTCGAAAACTTCGGCACAATCCTGTATGTCCTCACGATATTGAAGCAATTTCATAATTTTCTTCTTTCCGATCTGAAATAGTGCAGAGGTAGCATTATACCTGCTAGTAGCATGGATCAATAAATGTCCAAGTTTTTTTATGAATATAAGTACCTTCGTTTCAGCTTTTCCTTTCCCTGGTTTTAAAAAATTAATTTCTTGATCAGGTGACTTTCTTCCAATTAGAAGAATCAACAAATCAATTCCTCACCAACCACTATTGTTTTAGTATTAGTATAATAGTGTTCCAATGCAATTTTTGTAAGTACATCAGCATCATCTTGGGCTTGTTTTACAGAGATGTTTGCAGCTTCCAATTTTTCTTTTAATATAGAAATTAATTTACTTTTATTTGTATTGATTAAAAACTTGTCTTGTCGAACGGTATTATAGTGCGTAATTTTTGTTCAGACATAATTCAGTCTATACCTTTGAAACGATTGATTCTACGGAAAAAGTCTAGGGGCCTTTTTTGTGTAGAATTTTATAAACTACAATTTTTTCAGAACTACTTTCCTCGAAAAATTGATGATTTTTGAGATATTTACAAAATACTAGAATTCATCCCCTAAAAAATCCATGGTTCAAATTAAGGGTACTTTTCAGGATATGTTTAGGACATCAAAATAGTAGAGTGCGCTGTACCACCGATCTGTAGTGCCACCAATGTGGATTTGGATCCGACATTAATTGACTACTGACATGAACTACTACCGATTTGGTTTACCACCAACTTGGATTACAAACGATGTGGATTTTGATCTGACAGGAACTACCACCGACTTATGTTACTACCAACTTTTAAAGTTTGTAATAAATATATGGTATGTCACCGACTTGGTGTACAAATCGACTTGGATTACCACTGATGTTGATTTACTACCGACATGAACCATTGCCGATGTGGACTACCACTGCGCGTTTACTTGCAAACCGTTGCAGTCCTTCCTATTAATAATTTAGCAGCAACTGCAGTATCTTTATGAAGTAATTGGAATCACTAGCTGCTGAAAGACTTCATATTTTGTCAGTACATTTTTTATTCTGTAATAAAATGTCAGTATTATACTTAAACTCGTCCATAGATTTAAATTCTTTCAAAATAAATTTGACCTTGTTTGATTAGTAGTACGAAATTAAACGCAGCTGCCTGTCTTATATAATATACAGATTGTGGCAGGCAACTAGGACCATTGTAAAAGCAAGGAGAATATGCATGTGGCCGTCGTGGTGTTTAACAAACGAAGAATGAATGCACGATAGCGGTAGGTTGTTAGGATCATTATAAATACAAGGTATATATTCGATTTTGTAATTTTTTAAATACAATTACGGCCACATGTAAAGTCCCCTTGCTTTTGCTATGGTCCTAGTTGCCTGCCGCAATCTGTATAACGTTCTGATACTTACAGAATTTTAGTAAAATATGCTTACTGACCAAAATGCGCCATATGCTAATCAAACAAGGTCGCATTTCTTTTGAAAGAATTTAAATCTATGTACGAGTTGAAACATAATACTGACATTTTATTACAGTATTAATTGCACTTCCCGCAAGGTATGAATGGTCCTCCACACCAAAAGGTAAAAGAGGCTATAGATTATGAATGAATGAATGAATAAACAATTTACTGACGAAATATGAAGTCTTTCAGCAGCTAGTGATACCAATTACTTCATAGCATAATAACTTCATAGACCTCATAAAGGTCTCGAGAAAAATCCAGCTTGGTTGGAATTTTTTCGAAATTAAAGTGTAATTTTCCTGGGCTATATACATTTTCTCTTATAACATGTGTCAATTAAGAACCTTTAAGAAAATGATAGCAAATCTGCATAAGAAACGTTATGGAATAACTTCAGACTGAATTCAGTGTTTTAAATTCAGAATGTTTAAGCAACTGTGTAGGCAAGTTGATATATAAGAAATAATAAACTTGGATAATAATGAACGTAGGTCCGTTTAGAGAATAATTATTGTTAGCATTGAATAAGTTATAATTTTAAAACTTTACGGGAAAGAGGTTTGGCATTCAATTTCCTTTTTAATGTACCAACACGGTGAGTGACCTGATTTCCAATATTGTTAAGGACTGGTTTTCCTAACTTTTCTAATATTATATCGGCTAAAATTAATTTATGTTCTTCACATTTAAAACGATCACTTTCAAGTATTAGATTTCGCAAAATTTGAGAAATTGTACATAAAGGTGCCGAGAAAGTATGTAAAACAGGCATCCTTTATCTAATAGACGTGTCTCTCTGGGACGCTGTTTTATCCGGGACGCTGTTTCAGCAGCCAAACCGTAAGAGATAGAGAAAAAAGTGATTAAAGTTATATGTTTGGAATGGTCATGTCAGGTCAGGAACCGAATTTCAGTCACGTGACACTTCCGGTTTTCGAGAAATCACAAAAAGACCGTTTTTCAAATAGAACGCGTATTAAATAAAAACTGTTTCGGCCGCCAAACGTAGCTGCGACCCTCTGCGCCTTAAATCCTCGATCGGTTAGGCAACCACTTTGACACCTTCCAGGTCTGGGTGGTTGCCTAACCGATCGAGGTTTGAAGGCGCGTTAAATGAGACATTTGTCTCACTGGACTGCTAGTTATATTAATAATAAATTCTGTTATAGCGTAAATCAGGCATAGGTATAAATGGTTTAGAAGGATATCTTAAAGAGCCCTTATCATGTACATATATATTAAGTCTAATAATTTATTGCTCTTTGCAGGAGTTGATATGTCTGTAAGGCATTCGATACAACCATTGATTCTCTCTTCTATTGTTCTAACTACATATCCAGCCATCCAAGCAACAGAAGCTGATTCATGTAGTGGAGTAGATCTGGGTTTGGAAACGAACTCTCTCTTTTCGAAAATTTCTTTCTGTGATTTCATAGAGTCGGGGTCCCTCTTTCAGATGATCACTATGGGAAGACTACCGGTGATGCGAAGGGGAGGGAAATTACCGTTCAAAGATATGGGGAAACGAGTTTTTCGCGAATAACTCGCTGAGTTTCATCCCGATCGGAACAGTTCATGGGAGATGAAATGAAGGGCTCGCAAATTCAAACAAAATGAACTTTGGGTGGTCGAAATCGGTCCAGCGGTTCGCGAGATATTGCGTTTTGAAGGTCGAAAAACTGCGCCCAGAATTTCCCCACGGCGGGAACCCTCCGCGGGCCGTGTTCGCGTTTTTCGCAGAGAAGATATTAACGTAGCGACTTTATTTTTTTTCTCTGTTAGATAATCACAATCAAAATAGTTTTTCCAAATTTCAAGTCGCTAGGTCAATTAGGTGGGAAGGTGTAGGGAAAACAATAAAAAAACTTTCATCGGGGCGAACTTTTTTATTTATTGGCCGATTCGGGTCATCCAAACTGGAAAATCTTTGTTAATTTTTTCGCTACAAGATGAGTTGGGGTTGACCGAGATTTTCGCGAAAATGGGAAAATGGCGGGCAATTTTCCGATTTATAAAATTTTATTTCTTCATTTTCGCGGTGAAGGAGTGGAGTGGGAGACAATTTTTTTTGTCACCAGATTCCAATTTTTTCCCTTGAAAATGAGCTCCCTAAGTACCCGGTAGGACAATTATTAAGGGAGGAGAAGATATGAACGCGTTTTGCCCTGTAGAAGGGCAAGGGATAGGGCTAGCGACTTCGGGCAGGGCTCATTCTAAAGGGTAATCAATTCCTTTGCATGGTTTTTTTTATCGCAAAGCGCTATCTTGATTAGGGACTGCACGCGTGATATGTTTCTCAGGGGTTCCCGCTCACCGGTACACACAGACGAGAAGAGCGTGAATATGTATTTGTAAGAGAGGAGAGGGAGCGATAGGCTCTGCCGCCGGCATCTCGCGCGCGTGCAGCGCCTAATCAAGATAGCGCTTTGCGATAAAAAACTGACTTTCGCAAGGAACCTGAAAGTCCTGTTACAAGGCGAAAACACATAGATTTATTTCTTTACCATTCGGGATTCATTGCTTGGAATAGGCACAGGAGCATGTGGAACGGAAATAAGAGGGGGCATTAGATCTAGATTAAAATATAAATATAGTAAAAGCATGGTTTTATCGTGCATATCTTACCTATTTTCTTCATTTTTGGAATCGCATTCTTTTTCAAGTTTCGTCTGCCTCGTGAATCAAGAAAATATTCAGTGGCAGGGAAGTGCAATGAACACACCTTTGATCTCTCACTAGGAGGTTCAAAGTAATCTTAAATAGAAATTACAACTTGAAGTTACTAATTTATCATACATTTATCTGTTCGTTGACAATAACTAAATAATATAGTCATTTGAAATTAAATTTCTATCACAAGCCGCTACCAATGCAGAAAGGCTTAATTTTAAATCGAAGCCTATTTGTTATGAAATTTGAAAATTATAACCAGCCGCTGTTAACATAATTAGCAATAGAAATTTGTCCAAATGTTTATGCAGGATTTTTATCCACCACATCACTGGTACTTTTCATATTTTCCCCTTGCGTAATAGCCTTTATCCAGCTACAAAAATTTTCCATATTTAATGGAAATTCGTGATAGGATTAATTTTTCCTATCCCTATTTCCACACGAAGGTATACAACACGACATTTTTAAAAATATTTCACAGAAACACAAGTTTTCAAATTTGAAACGTCAAATTGTGTCAACTAGCGCCAATGGGCAAAATATGAACTACTGCAATGAATGTCAAACCCATATATAATCCCATATATATAATACACATATATTGCTGGTAGGGCCTGAAAACTTTAGAAAACATTACGGCGCCGACATAGTTTCACTTAGAGTATAACGCGTCTCGTGCGCATGCGTGAGAATTCGACCTCCGCTTTAGAAGCGAATTTTAAACTTGACCACTTTCCCATTGGGCGGACGACGCCGCCGCGCTTGCGCACAGCTCACTGTATACACGAAGGAGTTGGTTGTGTGTCTCACTTCATCGGCCAGTTTCCCACTCATAGCCGCTAGCAATATAGTAAGTATTAGATATATGTATAATCCATTCCCAAACTCGTGAACTGTCAAAACGCTGTCAAGTTGGTATCTTGTTTAAATTCTGGTTGGAACTTCTACTTCTACTGATTTTGGCAGCACTGAAATTTTTGAAATTTAAAAACTTGACTTATGTCACACTTTCTTGTAAAAAAATCTCCTAAATTCTTTAATTTTTGTGCATACTCTTCAATTGCAATGGAACAGAAATGAAAGAGGGTTTTATTATTGGAAAGAAAAAAAGGCTATAGTTAATTATTACAAGGAAAAACTTCTCTTAACTTTTGACACATGTAATATAACCTAACTGTACTATTACTAGAAATCACTAGATTCAAAGTACATTCCCAAAAAAACTGTAATTTCTAGGTACACTCAGCAAATATTTAAAAAATTTGACGTTGACAGTTCACAATTTTTGTGAATGGATAATATCTAATACTTACTAGAGTGCTTTATACTTACTATATTGCTAGCGGCTATGAATGGGAAACTCACCGATGAAGTGAGACACACAACCAACTCCTTCGTGTATACAGTGAGCTGTGCGCAAGCGCGGCGGTGTCGTCCGCCCAATGGGGAAGTGGTCAAGTTTAAAATTCGCTTCTAAAGGCGGAGGTCGAATTCTCACGCATGCGCACGAGACGCGTTATACTCTAAGTGAAACTATGTCGGCGCCGTAATGTTTTCTAAAGTTTTCAGGCCCTACCAGCAATATATGTGTATTATATATATGGTCAAACCAGGTTAGCTGGCAGGCTTTGTTTATGTACGCAGGCGACGGTTTTAACCATGGCCAACTAATATTTAGGTTAGCTTACGCTAATACAGCCGTTACAATCACCATAAAAACATGATTCTATAAAGCAGCGGTCGGCAATCTTTTGGCAGGTAAGGGCCACATAGTGGCAAAATGAAGTGAAGGCGGGCCGCACTTATTCATAATTTTGATAATACGTATACTACGTATATCGGGGTGATATTAAAAATGCGAAAACATTGTATTTCAATTTTATTAATACGCAGGAACAATGACAAAAAAATTAGGAAATATAATAAAAATACGAGAACTATGTACAAAGTATATCTACCTACATATAACTGTACTTATAAAAAATTTAGTGTGACTTTTGAGGGTGTATTTTAGTGGCTATTTGTTGTATGTTAGCTTTCATGTTTGTAGTTGAAATTCGAAGAATAGTTCTCAAATGCTCATCTGTGAGACGAGAAGCATATTTATTTTTTCTGTAACTGAGAATTTTTTTAATTACTACTTTTGTATCACATTTCAGTGGCTATTTGTTTCAATAATTTCAAGGAACTACTGATTTTGAGAAAATGGTCATGTTAATTTCTTAACATTAAACTGCAGAAGGGTCGTTTCAGAATCCATGCTTTTAAAAAATTCGCGCCTTTCTAGGTTATAATTAGAAGTAAACCCAAACACCATCTTCTGCTAAGTGGTCAAGCGGAAATGGAGCGAAAATAAATTCGCTCCCAAAAATGACGACGGCTGCCGAAGCGAAACCGAAGCGCTGTCGGTCAAGGAAGCGTTCAACGCAATCGCTACCTCAGCGCTATGCCGGCTGAACGCACCCACTCTGTGTCTGTGATATTACATACTTATTAAATGCACGCTCGCTTGAATTTACGGGCGCATGACGCAATTATTTAAATTTTATTTAGGTATATAAGACTTTTATTTACAAAACAGTCGCGGGCCGCGGGTTGCCGACCGCTGCTATAAAGCATGCCATGACAAAATCAAGGTTGGTAAAACTGAAAGCGAAACACGCTTTCAGTTTTACCAACCTTGGACAAAATGTCATTTGGCGCCACCTCTTAATCTTATTCTGAACTTTCAATCAGGGCCTACCGCGATATTCAAATTAAAAACAAATACTGCTGAATAGATAGATTTGAAAACTTGTCATATTTCAATCAATTATATCCTCAAATTCATATTGCCGTAGTTTGAGTCAGTAATTTTTATATAAACAGGTTCTTTCAAAGCTATTTAAAATGGTTAGAAAGTGGTTTATCTGTGGAAATCCAAACAAACCACATTTTGAATTTTCAAGCGATATGCAGATTCGTACCAAATGGGTCAAAGCTGAGTGATATTGTTAACACGTTGAAGGACACTAACGCTGAGCAGCGTCCTTAATTGTATCTACCAGTATAACAACGCTGCACGGCATCTAATTTTCCATATAAAATAATAGTAATCCAGTTGTTACCGTCACCACTGGTACGTACACAGTCATATCAGTGTCACACAAACACGAGTTATTTGCCCCAAACAGCTCTCTTACAGTTATCTACCTCTTTGCCCCTACTTGTGCAGAACACTGATAAGTATCGCAGTGTGTCACAACACAGCCCTATATGAAGTCGGCAACTGTCCTTCAACGTGTTAATTAATAATAAAACTAATTAAATTACCTTTATTTATAATATTTAATCATGTATTACATATATTTCTAAACTTAATGAATACTCTACTTTGTGTATTAACCATTTCGATGAGAATTCTCTAAAAGTACTTGACAAAAGTACTTGTTTGATTAAAAACGCTACACCAACTGGAACTGTAGATAATACATATTTTCCATCACATTAATTAGAAGTACCATTATGTACATTTTTTAGCAAATTTTACCGAATTTTGAAATTAATTAATAACAAGAATATTTACAAAAACCATTCAAAAGAAATCCAAGCTGAACTTATATCTCCAACCCAAATTGCAGATCTTCAGTATATGTACTATTAAAACGTTGACTTTAAAGCTAAAGCGGATTAGTGTTAATTATTCAAAGTTTATTAAAAATAAAACAACTTAAGAATGATATACAAAAAAATTGTGGCAAATTAAATGTTTTCCATAAAATATTCCAAGATGCTGACGATGGAGACAAAAAAGCAGAATTTCTTGCAAATATTGTTCTTAACTATGATAAAAAAAAGCTCCTCGTTAGTCAGAAGTTTCTATTCATATGTGTACAGTATGGAGATTTCACTCTCCTAAAGGATATCAGCACTGCAGAAACCAATTAGCGAGTTTACCATCAAAAACGTTGTTATGGTATCTTGGTGACTGTAATTGTTCAGATGAATTAATTAAGCAACGTTTAATGGCTAAAGTCGCCTAATTAACAGTTCCAGCAGAAAGAATTTGCTTCTTAATTATTGACAATATGTCAATTAAGGAGAAAGTGCGGTATAGCAGATCTGAAGATCGCATCTATGGTGTAGATAATACTCAATATACAACCGTTTGCAATAAACCTCAAATAGCAAACAAAATGTGTTATGTTATACCGGGAGATCGAGAAAGGTTGTCCAAAAAAAACTACCTTCCAAGTAGTTATCAATATTTCTTTCTAGTGTGATATTAGCCACACTGCTGTTGACAGATGTTCTCACTTGTACTGTGTGTTTACGTTTCTTTGTAAATTTTAGGTTATGTATACCCTTGAACACAACACGTTTATTATTGAATCTTATTTCCGCAATGGCCAACGCAATGAGGATAATGGAGAATGAAAATATTCAGGAAATTTATGTGTAAATGAATTCGTTATTCGGTTTCCTGACGTCGACTTTGATTACGATAATCTGAGCAGGCATGTAAAGCGTATCGTACATCGTTTCCGAACAACGGGTAGTGTTGATGCAGGAAAATCTCCTGGAAGACCAACCGTTTTAACTCAGGACACATTAGAGGATATACAGGCACGCATCTTACACAGCCCTAAAAAACCATTACGACAGTTAGCGCAACAAACAGGTGTGTATTTTTTATCCTATAAATTTTTGTATAAAAAAATTATTTTATCCGCAAACGTCACAAAAGTGACAACTTATTTGTCTTTATTGACAAGGTAAAAGTGTCACTTTATCTGCCTAAGCAGACAAAATAGCGACTTTTGCGTACTTTATCTGCCTAAGCACACAAAATGATTGCTCTCTTTCTTTCTTTCTATGTTTGTTCGCCATCTCCTCCGAAGATACTGGACCGATTAAATTGTATGATGGCTTAACATTTTGCTAATTTTTAGAATTAGTTCGTAGGCCGGTTTTTATTTTCAAAAAAGTACGAAAAAGTTTTAATTTAAATAAACCTTTAAGCAGCGGATCGGAGCATCTGTCGCCGTGGGTTATGGTGTGACAGCTGCTGTGGCCGTGTGCTATTAGCACGGGTGATTCAGTATGTTCATATATCATTACAGTTGCGCGTTATCTGAACAACAGAGGTTGGCGCAGGGGTACAGTGCTAGCCTGAAATTTACCTGAATACGTTTGTGGATAAAATAGTATAATGTTATTCGGAGTAAAAGTGACTTTATGTGGCTTAGCTGAATTATTTGCCTCACTAACGTTCGGCTAAATAAACTTCAGCTTCGTCACATAAAGTATCACTTTTACTCCTAATAACATAATCTACTATTAATTTGTAATTGCAGGGTTAAGCTATGGAACGTGTCAAAAGGCAGTAAGACAAAAACTGCATTTACACCCATATAAAGTTTCAGTAATGCAAGAATTACTTCATCCTGATTATGAAAAGCGTGTGCAGTACTGCAATTGGTTTAACCGAAGTTTAAATAACGATGAAATGCTGGATTCAAGTTTTTTTTCAGACCGGTTACGTAAATAAACAAAATTACAGGATGTGGTCTGCTCATAACCCTGGTGAATTTTTACAAACTCCACTGCATCCAATAAAGATTGGCGTTTCGATTGCTATGTCAAGGAGACGCATAATTGGCCCTGTGTTTTTTGAAGATACCGTAGCAGCTGACCGCTACATCACAATTCTAGACAGATTTATTAATGAACTTCACGATGATGAGTTACGTCAGGGACATTTTCAGCATGATTGTGCACCTGCACATACAGCCCTTCGAACACGTCAACATTTACAACAATTTTATGATGATCGTATCATTGCATTTCCTCCACGGTCACCCGATTTGACAGCCCTGGATTATTTTCTATTTGGACATTTAAAGAACACGATCTATCAGACCCCCATGCACACACTTGAGCAACTGAAGGATGCAATTACTGCCGCTACTGCAAATATAACTGCAACAGCTACAAAATGTTTTTAACAGCATGAAAGAGTTCAGTGCTGTATCAACAATAATGGGGCTCATTTCGAACATGAACTGTAATAATTACTGATTAGAGTATAATTTAATTTTGTAAAATTTAATATTCTAATTATTAACCTTAATTAAAACTGATTGCAAATAACTTCTTATTGTCATAATGGTTTTCCTATTTTGAATCTACCATAAATTGCTAAATTCATTTCATACATGACAGCAGATGTCTATGATGACAGTTGGAGGATGTAAATATTGATATACTCGCTGTAGAAAGTAGTTTTTTTCGGACAACCTTTCTCGATCTCCCGGTATGTAAGTACATGGATTGTCAACAAGATACATCATTCCAGCATGATATTTTTTTCATTCTTTAAGAATTAATTACTTTTACTCGTTAACAATGAGAGTACTTAAGTCTTCTTACTGACTGTGGTTTCGTTGTTCTAAGAATCGTTGCAAATAATTTTTAGATTTAGATTTTTTGTGGTGGATTTCTAAAAAACTACATGGAACATCCTTTCCTAAAACCTGTACATGATCTGCAAAATGGACTACCTTTCAAGCCTGTACGGTACTTAATGAAAAAGAATTTGTACTCATCAGATTTTGAAAAATAGTATATTACAGTACAAGTGGAGAAACTGAGAATTTCGCTCACGCATTTGCCAGTTTTGCACACGAGCCGCCAGGCGAGTGTGCAAAGGCAAATAAGTGAGCGAAACGGTTTCTCCACGAGTGCTGTATAGCGTTTTGTTTAATCCTGCACTTATAATATCTAAAAAAATTCTGCAAATACAATTTTGATATGACAAACAAAAATTATTCAGTATAAAAAACGTAGGCAGGTTGTGTTGTTACGTTGCTATGGTTTGTTAATAACCAAAATTTAAATTGTCAATATTTTGACGCGTGGTTCAGTTTCCTGAATTTGCCTTATTAAATTGCTACAAAAATGGAGCAAACTGAAGAATTTGTTGTGCCCGACGACGTCCAAAAAGCTGCTGATGCCGCTACATTTCATTTGTAGCCAGAAAAGTCAAAGGGAAGATACATGAAAGAAATGGAAAAATTTCGTGAATGGATGAAGGCAAAAAAGGTACAAGTGATAACTGAAACTGTTGTTGTAGCCTATTTTAACGGCCTAATTGAGAAGTATGCATCTTCTTCGTTGTGGTCAACCTATTCAAGTTGAGGCAACAGAAAATTCCGTGACAGAAGGTACTGCAGGAACGGGAATCGTTGAAGCACATCAATTTTCCACTTCTGGCATTTTTAATGGAAGTAACCCAGTTTTCCAGAATTGTGTGGTTAATTTCTATACAAATAATTAAACAATAATGTAGTTAGTGTTCAAATAAAGTTAAAATGTTAAAAATGTTGTATTTTATTCTGGGCAGTGACAGTGGGCGAAAAATTACTTTCACTCACTACTTTCGCCCACCCGTTGCCATAAAAACAATCTGTGTGAGCAAAACAAATGGTTTCTTGCTTGGTATCTTAGGAAGAAACCACATGTTTCTATAACAGGATTAAACAAATTAATATTTTACATGCTGTTCAGATTTTTTCACCCACCGCCACTGCCTCTTTACAATTTTTAAAAGAAGCAGGACAAATTGAACTTCAAAATGTCAACAGCATCTACTGTGGAATGTTTAAAAAGCATATACGACTTTTTCCAGATTCATAATGTGTGTAACAGAACAATATCTGCAAAAATTAGATAGCAGCACTGCACCATTGGTTCATGTTTCTGACGAAAGACTATTGATTGGACGTAATACTTCAGAACTATATCGATTCTATGCAAAATTCTTCTGCATCTGTTGGTTTGCAAGGTTTATCCAATGAAAGGCTCACGTCTTGAAATTGACTGCTAAAAGTACATCATTATACATCGCATTTTTACTTGAAGAAGCTGGTTTTTACTATGTATTAACAGGTTCATTTAGTTCGGATGCAGTGGAAGCAATGATTTCACACATGCGATAGAAAGCTAGTTCAAATTACGCAACAAATGCTTGAATTGCTGGGCATGCTCTTCGTCTGCTATTACGCTGTGGTATTATGAAGACTTTGCATTACTCAAAAATTGCACATTATAGTAACTTCACCAGTTCTGCAGCATTTCCAACTACATCAAGCATAACTGAAAACGAAGATGTCGAATTACCTGCACATTTAACAGTTAAAATTCAAGATCGTGCAGACTTAAATTATCCAAATTCTATGTTTGTAAGTATTACAAACATTTATTTTTAAACCGTTTATAACCTAAAAAATATCTTTAGTAAAGACAACAACCAGAACCACATTTAGGTGCTCTATTTCACCAGTTGATGGCGCCAAAAACCAGACGCGTTTACAGTCGCTTTATATGTAACCAAGAACACTATACTAAGGACACGCAACTCCCGTTTCGAAGCGGACCGCTAAAAGCTGACAAGTAAGGCGGCCGTGGTGTACATTTATTCATTTACAAAACTCGTGAACTGTCAATGTCAAACATTTGCTGAGTGTAACTGGAAATTCGGACCATGTTTTAACAATTAATAACACACTTGAAATTCACTCCATTGGATTAACAACCGTAAACTGACTTTCAACCGAGATTACAGGTTAATTTAGCTCGCTTCCAACTCTGGAACGACAGTACACGCTGTCGACAGCGCCGGGACGGCTGTCCCCGACATAAGGGCCGCTTTTATATACAGCCGTTATAGGAAGTTCCATCTCCTTAGTATAGTCTTCTTGTATGTAACAGTCTGGCCATATATGGTCACGATTCCTATTGGTGCCGCCATTTTATGTCTTGCGTCATTTTGACAATAACATTTAAATTTCAAAAATGTCAAAGTCACATTTATTCAAATAAAATAAGTTGACATTCAATCAACAAAAATCGTTTAAAATGCGAGTACATAGTTAAAAACTGATCATAATTTTTAGAAACAACTAGAACTATAATTTATTAACGGTAAGCTGACAAGGTTTAAAGAAATTTATCAATTTCAAAAATTTTCTTCAGATGTGAGGTATTGCTGTGCAGTCGGATGCAAAAACAAATCTGAAAAATGTGTGCTAACGGAAACTTTCCTTAGGAATAGGAACAGACAGAACTTATGGACAAAAAATTAATAGAGGAAATTGGTACCCGAATGGAAATTCAAGAATTTGTAAAAAGCATTTTGCAGATTGTATCTGTGAAAAAGCATGAGTTGGTGGCAAAAAAGACTTAAGGATAGGATGATGTTCTAACATTATTTACTTTCTCATTGTCTGCTTCGGAGCCTACAGCTATTGAAAATACCAACGTCTTTATAAACAACTGGTCAAATTTTAAAATTACATTAGCCGTCAAAAAAACTGTGTTTATCGACGTTTAAATTTTAGGTATGGAGTCTTGTGCATTTGACTGCAAAAATAGGTCTGAACATGGTATTAAGGTGAAAAGCTTCCCTAGAAATAAAAAAGCGGGACTTGTGGTCAAACAGGTTAATCGAGCATATTAGAATAACATAAAAGGTCAGAATAGAATTTAAATGTAAAAGCATTTTATATAAATTTAATAAAACGCATATTGTTGATGTAAAACATATTGCAACTTTTAATCAATTAGAAAAGTTTATAATATCCAACGTCATTGGTGTTCGTTTAAGAATAGCTGAAACGAAAACAAAAAAGCAAAATACACAACGAAGCAAATACTGCTGTACTTCTGTGGCAATGCACAATGTAGGCTATATAAATTAAGTGGGAAGTTATGAAAAATAATTTGTTGCGTATTAGACTGTATACTGTATAGTTTTGGGATCACTTTAAGTTCTGTAGATTTATTATTATTTATGTGAGCACTAACTGTAAATAAAATTTATAATATCTCATTGATACGACATTGTATTACTATTTAGTCATATATTTACTTATACTAAGCATTTATTTAATTAAACTATTTTCCAACACCAAAACCGCCACTGCTTTTGACCCGCCACTGGAGGCGGCCATATTATGTCTTATGTCATAAGTGACATTTCATATGGCCATACTGTTGTATATAAAAGGACTGTAAACGAACGTAGAGATCCTGTATATAGTTTACTAAGAGTTGGGCAAACAGCCTAATTTGACATACATTTTTGATCCAAATTAGATATTTGACATATGTCGAACCAAGAGGTTATGAGAACCAATCTTGCCAATTTGCCTTTGATGGGAGAGTTTTCAGAGTATTGATCATTCGTAGGATCTCTAGAACTGACTATTAGTAATATACGGCCAATTTAGTTATGATTTAGATTTTCATGTGTGAAACTATCAGTCGTAACATGTTACAAAATATGCAAAAACGGCACTTTTATCACACATGCCTTGCAAAAAGTGATCCAAACCAATCAAAATGTATTCCGTTGTTTGCCCAACTCTTAGTAACCTATATACAGGGTCTCTAAACGAACGTAATCACGTGCGCCATCTGTGATCAAGCTCTGAAACTATGTAATACAGGGACCTGTAGGTGGGGAGTCATATATAGTGATTTTACAGTTAATTGTGTGTAATTGTGACTGTGTCGGACTGCTGATAAGACTTATCTAAACCGCAAAATGACGTGTCTGCCGGCGCTCGATATCAATCAGCGTCGAGTTAACAGCAAATGGGATTTCCAACAATGGGATTTCAGTAATCAGTTGGTGGCTTCGGATGATGCTGATAAGAAAAGAAGATACCATCGTCGTAGTCGTCGAAAGGGACAGCAGCAGCGATCTAAAACAGGCGGATTCCTTCCGTTTTTAATACCTCTGCTTGCGGGATTATCAACTAGAGGTGCAATACCTCTGTTGGCGAAATTATTAGCTGCCGGTGTTCTGGGCCGTGACGCTCTTTGCATTAATAATAATGTGCCATCGTCCGCCACAAGTTCGTTTAGATTTTGTGATTTTTGGAGAAATCGATCATTTTAAATTGCATAACTTTCAGAGTGCGTGCGATAAAAATTTGGAAATATTTTTTACGATTAACGATGATGATGTAGTACCACGTCTGGCAAAACTTAAATATAATTTTATATTCGAAACTACTGTACAGTTACAGGTATACAACTGGACCGGCGGCGGCGGCGGCGGCGGTGCAAAAGTAAAGAGAAAAGAGCTAATAGCCTGTTTAAATTTACATCGTGATCGTAATTGTTCGAGCATTACAAAGATAAATAATATCGATAAAAATCAGATATTAAAAATAGTCCAGAAGCTGTGAGTTATATGTGAGATTGATTTAAAAGTAAATGGTATCGTAAAATCTGATTAGTGTCTTCGTGGATTTAGTAGTTGAACGACCACCACCACCAGCAGCAGCCATGAAACTTGTAGTCGATGTGCAGGGGTTCAATACAGCCGATAAAGTCTTCACACCAAAGGAATTGGCTGCCTACAATGGTAGCAGTGTAACCCATTATATTTTTAAGCCGCCCTTTGCATTTACTGCGTTACCACCAAGTTTGCAAAAACAAGCTCAGTGGTTGATGAGGTATCACCATTGCATCGATTGGAACGAAGGATTTACTCCCGCCTATCAATTTCCAGCCATCTTACGACGTATACTACGCGATGCTGATGTAATATATGTAAAAGGACGTGAAAAATCGTTGTTTATAAAACAATTTACTGAAAAGTGCGTACTTGAAGTGGAAGAGCATCCTAAATTTAATTTAGTTCAACCGGCTTGCATGTATCATTTAAATCCAGAATGTTATTGCGCTCTTTCTAATGTATATCAGATATATAATAATTATGTAAAGGATGTTTAAATACATGTATAAGTTATACTACGAGTTTTATTTGTGGAATAACCCCCCCCCCCCCAATGAACGAAGGAGCAGGTGGAGGAAGCCGTCAAAGGTAACAACAACCGCAGAACAGTGTATAAATGAGCATTCTAAGTTTGAAAAAATTAGTAATCGTATTGAAGTGGTAAGGCAATGATGTCGTCGTCGTCGTTGCTATCTGCAATCTGTATCATCATTATAGCATGCGGTGACGTAGTCGTCGTTGCTAACAATAATGGAAATAATTCTGACGTTGATTATAATGTTGTACATTTTCTATATCGCTATGGATATTTGGATGTATCTAATGAACAGCAATTGCAATTATTAAATATTAATTCGCCAGAATATAAGTTAGCTCTAACGAAATTTCAAGAATTCTATCGATTTCCAATCAACGAAGGAAATTTAAACAGCGAAATGGAACAACTGGTGGAAGAAAAAAGATGTGGGGTTCCAGATATTAGCACATACGTGCTTCATCCTACGAAATGGACCACAAATATTATTACCTGGAATTTTCATGGGAAGAGCAACGAAGAATTAGTAACATCTAAAGCAGCATTTGAACTATGGAATCGATATACGAATATAACGTTTAAACAAACAGATCAGAATTCTATGATTTTAATCTCGTATCAAGCAGCTCGCCATAGGTATCAAGGAAAATCAGAAGTGTGCACTTTCGAACTAGCCGGTGATTCATTCGGACACGCTTATTTTCCCGACGGTAAAAACAGCGTGGTGGAAATTCATATTTTAAAAACCAAAGAGTGGTATGTTGGAACGGGAATTTTACCTAATGGAAAGATAAGTTTATATACTGCTCTGGTTCACGAAATCGGACACGCTTTAGGACTACATCATTCGCCTATTAAATCCTCCATCATGTATCCCTATTATTCGAGGGGAAGCGAGGAGAAATTCAACGTATCAACTATTAAACTAGATTATGACGATAAATCAGGTATTCAAGCGTTATACGGAGGAAACATTATAAAACGTAAACATAAAGAAAAACGACTACATCAGTGATTCCTTCTACTACGACTACAAACAAAGCAACGACGGCGGCGGTAGAAGCAGTAACGGCGAGAAAAGCAGAAAAAACAGCACACTTGTGTTCGTTAGCTAAATTTCTCAATACCTTCCTAATTGTAAATGAAAAGCTGTATATATTTTATAAGAAATACGTATGGATCATTCCCTTAGAAAGTCGAAAATATAACGATCCCGAATTAATTACCGATTGGTTAACGTTTTTACCGAGAAATTTTACAGAAATCACAGCTATATATCAACGTCCAAATGGAGATATAATCTTTTTTATTGAATCAAGTATTTATATTACATCGTATCCGGGATTTAAACTTTTAAAGCCTGCTTTTCCCAATACGGCTTTAGGATTAAGACGTTCGTTAAAAATTAACGGCGCTGTTAATACGAACGCAGGTCAGACCTATATATTTTTCGATAGCCACTACAACCTTCTATTAAACGAATGCACGTTTCAATATATCAGATATGGTTTGAACAGTATAGTGTTTCCGGGAATACCGAATTCGTTTAAATCCGTCTTTAGATATATAGATGGGCACATTTATTTCTTTAGCAAAAAAGGCTTTTATAAATACAACGAATTCACAAATATCATAACAGAAGGTGGCAAAAAGAACTTAGACATATTCGGAATAAATTGTCCACGAGAGAGCATTCTACAACAAATACAGAAATTATTAAGCAATTTAATGTCTTTACGAATGGACGACGACGACGACGATGACGACGACTACAACGACTACGATGATTAGTATTGTGCTCTTCAAGTCTACATATTTAAATGAGAAATATAAATTTTAGTTGCATTCGTTCAATTTAACATTGTTTCTTATGGAAAAGTAGCACAAATCACGTAGAAAACAGGGGCCCCCGGAAGTAATAGTTCCGTTGTCGGTACTTGTAAACAATTATAAAGATTATTATTAAAAAGTTTCACTTTTGTTACAATGTTTTCCTCCTCCGCCTCCTCATCCCCCTACTTGGGTGGTTGTGATTGTATTCGGTGCAACGATATTCAATCGTTTTTGAAGCGCGCGAAATCAAGACAATCGTCAATATTTCCTCCTAATGATGTTGATGATGATGAGCCTGTAGCTAAAAGAACAAGAGGAAACTATGACGAGTGTAATTCGTTTTACCCCGTCAAAAACAGTTTCCCTGTACCTGATTGTCTGTTGTTGAATAAATGGGAAGATACCATGGATACTAATGACCAAGAACAACCGGCGGAGGATCTTAGAAAAAAGCGTTCAAAGCAAAACGATGATGATGACGATGCCGAGTCTTCAACTAAAAGAATAAAAACACACTACCACCACCCTAATTCGTTCTTCGAAAACAGTGTAGTAGTACCACCTGATTATGGATGGGAAGATGCGATTGAATTTCCATTGGTGAGAGATGGGGAGACGGACAACGATGCTAACGAGGAACAACCCTCGACTCCTACAAAAGTTATTAAATTTGATCACGTGATAGGAAATGCGCAGTACTTTCTCACAACAAATAGTTGGGAACATAAGAAAGTTGTTACCGTTGGCTTTAATACACAATGTAACAGTGAAGGTTTAAGTTTGGAACCAGTAGTACAAGTCTTATGCATCAGATGCATGGATATAGCTGAAACTGATAAAGCTATATGTTTAAATCAGTTTCAATGGCAACAATTGCTACAATTACAACCAGAAATAACGGCATACCTATTGGAATACAATTATAAGCCGGCATTTTTAACAGACAAGTGCAGTGTCATTAAAGAACTGATACAGGGTAGTGAACATCAGTGTCGATTAATGCTATCAGAATTTAAAAGATTGATTGAATTACAAGATGTGATTAATTATCGTCTTAAACAAGCAGATGTCTATGAGGTAAACAAATTTATTAATATCCTGATACAACAAACTGCGCACTACGGTCAACAATATACCGATGATGGAATTCTACAAGATGCTAGAATGCTGTTAAATACAGAACTAAGTTACAAGTCCTATGAAATACTCTGTGTTCTGGAAATATTGAATTTACATCGAAATCGTTTTCTTATTGCAGTCAAAAGATTACGTAAGCTATGGTGTAATCAAGCAAATGCTGCTGTCGCTGCTTCATCAGAAATTACAACAACATCTTAATAATCTTAGTGATTTACGTACAATGCTGACAGTGTGCTCTATAAAAAGGAAAACATTTGAAAAATTTCGTCTATTATCACTTGGGAATTCATGATGATGAATCTCACATCGATAATCCTGCTTAGTTTGCTTACACCTGAAAAGGAATTAATTGTAAGTAAACCGGTCGCTGCAACGAGAGCGTACATTTATCCAGAATTCGGAAATGGAGACCACCGGCCTCAAACCAATGAAACTTTAGCATGGCCCGCTAAATGGCTTCTTATGACAATGGACTATTTTTCGAATGATCATGAATATTATGTATATCGTATAAATTTAAGTAGATTTAAGAATAACAACAACGAAACATTTCTATTTTATAAAATTAGATTTAAGATTAACCATAATGTAACAGAGAAAACTGATTGGAGAATAGAAATATGGAATTTAAATAATTCTTTCAGTAGTATAGATGGTGTTAGTTTTGAATGGATAGCGCCACCACCTCATCCTAATGACGACAGTTGTCAATTAGTAATTATTGTTCTTGCCTATGTATTATCGGCTGTATTATTCGCAACATGTATACTAAGTTTTATTTTGTTGTACAAAATGCGGCAATAAATGTATAAAATATCGGTTGTTGTTTTTCCTTTTATTTCTCTTCCTCTTCGAAAAAAGTATAAATAGAAGTGCTATATGACGCATGCTCCTAAATGACGTTAGTACGAGGACGTTGTAAGAAGGTAAAAAAAAATAAAACTTGTTTTCGTCGAAGAAAAGCTAAAGCTGTTAAAGGTAGTGGTATAGTTAACAGTCTAATCAATAATTTACCTTTTGAGCTTTATTTACCTGGGAATTATCAGTATTGTGGGCCCGAAACGCGCTTAAAAGAACGTCTTGCGCGAGGTGATCCCGGTATAAATGCGTTAAATCGTTTATGTAAACAGCACGATATTCAATATTCTCTTAATCGAGATAATTTGGAAGCTAGACATAGGGCAGATAAAGCATTAAAAGAAGGAGCCTGGCAAATATTCAATTCAAACAACGCTAGTTACGGGGAGAAGGCCGCTGCTTGGCTCGTTACAACGATAATGAAAGCTAAACAGAAATTTGGAATGGGTATGATGAAGAAGAAGAAAAGAAAGTCTCGCATTTTAAAATTACCTAAAAATGGAATGGGAGGACTTATACCGTTTGATATTAATCAGTTGGCGGCTTCGGCTGATGCTGTTAAGAAAAGAAAATGCCGTCGTCGTCGTCGAAAGGGACATCAGCAGCGACCTAAAACTGGCGGATTTCTTCCGTTTTTAATACCTCTGTTTGCGGGACTATCAGCTGCCGGTGCTCTGGCCGGTGGCGCATCTGGCATAGCGAAAGCTATAAATGATTTCAAAGCAGCTAAAAAACCAATGGAAGAAGCGAACCGACATAATAGTACCATGGAAGCTATCGCCTTAGGAAAAAAATTAGGTGGCGGCGGCGGAAGAAAAACGAAAAAAAAAGAGGGGAGCCAAGCACCCTACTACTACAAAGAAGGTCGGAGCAGCTCTATATTTAAAACCGTATCCAAAAAACTAATTAGATTGCCTCAAAGAGCGTTATCGGATTCAGATTTAATAAAATATGCGTGACGACCTACCTAAAACACCTTGGCGTAACGAGAGCGGTATTGTAAATTTGGATAGTGCAAAGGGGATGGGAACACACTGGGTAGCATATAAAAAGCGCGGATCTATAGTAAAATATTTCGATAGTTTTGGTGATTTACAGCCACCCGTGGAAATTATTCGAATTTTTAAAGGTTGTAGAATCTTTTACAACTACGAACGAAAACAAAAATTTGATACCGTTATTTGCGGACATCTATGTCTGGATTTTCTATATAAATAGCGTAACTTAAGCTCATCTGAACATTAGTTATGTCTCTGTTACTCTTACTAGAAGGAGCAGGTAATATACTAGAGGCATCTTATCGATTAGATCCGAAGAAAAGTTATCTGGTTGCTCTGAGAGGATTTTACGGATGTAATTCTATTAAAAATATTCACGAGGGAAACGACAAATTTTATTACAAAGACGATAAAGGTACAAATCGAACTATACATATACAACACGGTTCATACGAAATAGATCACCTTAACGAATATTTAGAGAATCACATTAGTCCTAAAGGTAGTTTTCGATTGTGGGCAAACAATTCTACGCTGCAAGTAGAATTTAAAAGCGTTTACGAGGTGGATTTTTCACAACCAGATTCTATTGGGCGTATGCTAGGTTTTAAACCTTTACGATATCAAGCGGATAAAAAGCACGCTTCCGAATTAGACATTCAAATCGTTAAGCATACAAACGTATACGTGGAATGTAACATTATTAAAGGAGCGTATCGTAATAATTTACCTGCTCATATTTTATACGGCTTTAGTATAGGTGTAGAACCTGGCTATCTTATGGATGTTGTACCGTTTAGTCCTATATGTTTAGAAGCAAGTGTCGAAACAATACACAATATAGAGCTGCGTTTCGTCGATCAAAAGGGTGAACTTATAGATTTCGGAAACGAATTGGCGAGTATATTGCTTGAAATCAAAAAAAATGGGGATCGATTTTAATAACCTTAGTAGTAGTAGTAGTAGTAATTACTGTCAAAAAAATTTTCAATCACGGAGGAGTACAGTCGCGACGAAAAAGTATAAAAGAAGGTATGGATCCAGCGTAAAGTTTAATAGGTTTCAAACCAGAGTCAAGCTTACACGTCAAGAACGTGACTTCTTAAGTCATCAATTGGGACTTGAAGTGAAGAAGTGAACCACACAAAATGTCGAATAAACTAAACGTTTTCGGTAAAATTAACTTTGACGAGTCCATCGAAAAAGAAGATTTACATACGTATCTGCCGTATGGCAATGCTACCTTTAATTATACCGACGAAATTAGAATTTTAATACAGAGCCAAGATCTAATAACCGATGTGTGTGAAAGTTTTATCTATGTGGAGGGTAAAATTGCTGTAACTGAGAACTGAGAATTTTTTTTTAAATTTAAGTAACAATTTCGCTTGTTTCCTATTCGATGAGATACGTTATGAGATAGGAGGACAAAAAATTGATGTTTGTAGATTACCAGGTATCACCAGTGCGATTAAAGGATATGCGTCCTATACGACAAATGAATCTAGTGCATTAGCACCGGCTGGATGGCAACCGGCAACAAACACAACTTTGCAAATACAACACCGTATAGATGAAAAGCAAAAGAGTTTTGCGGTTGCAATTCCTCTAAAACACATTTTTGGCTTTGCCGAAGATTATAAGCAAGCGATAATAAATATGCGCCAAGAGCTGATACTCATACGATCTCGTACCGATTTAGACTGTTTCAGTGGAGATACTAATACAGCAAAAATAACCCAAACGAAAATTCATTGGAAAGTTCCACATGTATTATATGTAGCGATGCTGCAAAATTAAGCTTGTATAATCGCATCAATCAAAATGCCACAATTTCTGTTCCTTTTCGACAATGGGAATTGTACGAATTACCTGCACTCAGGCCTTCGCAGACAGATGCTTGGCCTATTAGAACGTCCAATCAATTGGAAAAACCAAGATGAGTTACCTTTCAAAAAGGTCAACGAAATAATCATACCGCTAATGCTACTGATTTTATTCACAGCAACCTCACAAATCTTAAACTTCATCTTAATTCCGACACTTATCCATATGAAAATTGGAATCTGGATTTCAACGCAAATAAATATTATATGGCGTATTGTCAATATGTTAATTTTCATAAAGCTTTTTACAATAGAGCAGATAGGTCAGTGCTGCTGGAATATGATGATTTCAAAGAGCGACCGATATTCGTAATCGATCGTTCTAAACAAAAAGAAAAGCTTAAGAATTCTACCGTTGACGTTAAATTAGAAATGGAAGCGCGTAGTGATTTTCCAAACGGAACTGTAGCTTATTGCTTAATTCTACATGATGCGATTATCGAGTACAATCCTCTTACCGGCGAGGTTAGAAGAGTATAAATAATAACACGCTCTACGTTAGCTGCATCATTCGTTAAAATGAAGATAGTCAAGCAACAGTATAAGTTGCCTGTAGAAAACTTTGATTTTTATAATGATTCTGCGCAACAAGAACAGCTATCTCATAAAAATGGTCCATTGTTACCTTCCAGCATCAGATGTGGTATTTGCGGACCTAGCGGGTGCGACAAGACGAACGCTATGATCAGTTTGCTTCAAGATTTGAATGGATTAAAATTTGAAAATGTATATGTTTATTGTAAGTCTCTATATCAGTCAAAATATCAATTTTTAGCGAAAGTTTTAAAACCGATAAAAGGATTAGACTATTATACATTTGAGGAAAATGAAAGTATAATTTCACCGGATAAGGCAAAACAAAATACGGTAATAGTTTTTGATGATATAGCATGTAGCGAACAAGATAAGATTAGAGATTACTTTAGTATGGGAAGACATAAGGGTATTGATTGTTTCTATCTCTGTCAGACATATACACGCATACCTAAACATTTAATACGGGATAATTTTAATTTGTTAATTTTGTTTAAACAGGACGATTTAAATTTAAGACATGTATACAATGATCATGTGGGTGCAGATATGGACTTTTCTAAATTTCGCAACATTTGTATAAAGTGTTCGAAAGAGCCACATAGTTTCATTGTTATCAGCAAAGACAATCAGTTGCAGAACGGGAGATATCGTAAAAATTTTGAAAACTATATATACGTGGTGTAACATTCGTTCGATTCACTAATCGACAGTATCAGCTGTATGGAACCTGTTTAGACCTGTTTAGACCTGTTTAGACCTGTTTAGACCTGTTCTAACCTGTTGTAGACCCATTCGTTCCATTCACTAATCGACACTATCAGCTGTTTAGACCTGTTGTAGACCTGTTTTAACCTGTTTGGACCTGTTTTAACCTGTTGTAGACCTGTTTTGACCTATTTTCTGACCTGTTTTCTGGTCTGTTTTCTGATCTGTTTTCTGGTCTGTTTTCAGACCTGTTTTTTTACCCGTTTCTGACCTGTTTTTCAAGCTACTGCTACAACAATGAATCCTAAAGATAAACATTTAAAGCGAAAACTAGTACAAGTACGTAATACAATCAAACAGAAATATGATGCGCTTAAAAGAGGAAAGTTCTATACCGAAAAGTTTTTACAAACCACGTATAAGCCATTACTTCAGCCGCTTAAGGAGATAGTAGCCGACGATAAAAGCAAAACAAAAAATCTTAAGAAAGAAGTAAAACAGCAGCCTAAATTATCTCCACCGTCAACGCCGATAGCGTCTCTAAAATTAATGCTACCAATAAAAAAACCACCGTTTATAACTTCAATTCCGATGAGTACTACAGTATTTCCATCATCATTTACACAGACTTCTCCCACATCGGTTATCGCAGAATCGCAGCCAGCTAGCGAAGAAGAGCAAATTGATGATTACTCTACTACTTTGTTAGATAGCTCTGGTGGCGATTCGTTTCTAAATCAGTACGACCCACTGCCAAGGGAATACGTAGAAAGGATGATACATGACACGACTCATCTTACCGACACGACTTACGGCGTTAAATACGATCCTGAAACTGATAATTGGGAAATCGGCGATAGTCCAATAGATATACGCGGTAAAAATCTCGTTATTAAAGGTAATGAGTACGAAGGAACACCTGGATTGTATGAACTGCTGATAATGAACAACCCCGATCTTAATTTAATCACTCAGCAAGATAAAGAAAACTATAAAATATTATGCTAAGTACCAATGCTCATAGACGAGAATATAAAACAACAGGTCAAATTAAAGGAACCCGATTACCCAAATACACAAACATTTTAAAACCACTGTTAGATAAACCACCTGAAGGTAGAGGAGGAATAGGAGGAGGAGGAGGAGGTATCATCAAATCAGTAAGACATAAAACGAAACCGCTCTTACGTGGTTTATATAAAGAGGTTCCTACCTTCATCGAACATAAATTTTGGAACAACGTACATGAACTGATTGATGAGTTGCAATTAAAGTGGTCTGAAAAATTAATTGGCCATACTGGTCATGATAACGATATAATATCTATAGTTGAAGAATTATACGAAGCCGGTTATATTGAGAATCCTTCGAAAAGCGTAAAATTTTTAAAACTCATGCAACATCATGCCTTTGGTAGGTATTGATAAATTTGGACGTCGTTACCATTCTACACCGGGCGGTGGCGTTAAAAGAGGTCCACCCGGAATCGGATTCACTCTAACGTCAGACAATCATTTCAATATAGAGAAACGCAGATTGCTTAATGTTCAGCATCCATTGAACGAAACCGATGCGGCAACCAAAAAATATGTAGATAATATTGCGAACGAAATTAAAAACAAATTAGAAGATAATCTTAAAAGTGCCGATAACAAGTTTGCGGACTTGCTGAGGAGTCAATACGAAACAAAAACAAATTGCTTAACAGTTAATTCTAATACTGCCAGTTTCGGCGCACGATATAAGGTTATCAGTAAAGTTGATGCGCCCAAGAACGACTATGACGCTGTAAATAAAAAATACATTGAAAGTAAAATTGACGATATTAATAAAGATTTAAAATTATTGGAAAATACGGTTCGTCGATATAAAAGCGCAAACCTCTCTACTGCAAAACAGTATGTAGATGACGCAACATCTAAAACTTTCAAAGACCTAAGCGAATTATTAGCTACTAAAATACGCGAAAATTGTATTACTCTGGACGCAGACGGTAATTATTCGGCTGATAAGAAGAAAATAATTAAATTAGCCGAACCCGCATTATTTGATGATGCTATTACTAGAAAATATCTAGGTTGGTTTATAGAAGGTCAACTGAAACCGATACAAGATAAACTTCAGAAACTATAAGAGGATATTGATTTAAAGATTCATCAACTGCAAGACTGGACTACTGATTACATACTCAAGAAGAAGTAGAGTTGTAATGGAACAAGTCATTCGCGAATTATATAAACCAGTCAGACGAAATTTTCCACGACGTAGAACTATAATAAAGGGCTACGATGATCTTTGGCAGAGCGGTTTAGCAGAATTTATTCCCTATTCTAGATTCGAAATTTCTATGGTGTCTACCGGTGAAGGCGAAAACTAGCGGTGAAATAGTTCGAGCTATGAAAGATATTTTTAAACAAAGCGGTAGAATACCGCGTAATTTGCAAACTGATCTCGGTAAAGAATTTTACAACAAAGAATTTTCAATATTAATGAAACAACATAATATCAACCACTACTCGTCGTACAGTGTAAAAAAAGCAGCAATTGCTGAACGCGTTATTAGAGCAATTAAAAACAAGCTGTATAAAAAATTTAGTTTACAAGATAAATATCGATGGATCGATATATTAGCTGATATAACGGACGAATACAATAACACTAAACACCGCACAACAAAAATGAAACCCATCGATGTTACTCCCAAGTCAAAATTATCTGTATATAGTAACTTAAAAATTTTCGGACCTCATCGCTTAAAAGTTGGCAATGTAGTTCGAATAAGTAAATATAAAAATGTTTTTGCTAAAGGTTATATAGCTAATTGGTCAAATGAGCATTTTAAAATTGTAAAAATTTCGATAACAAACCCTGTTACATATAAACTGGAAGATATGACAGGTCAGCCTATACTTGGAGGCTTCTACGTGTACGAACTTCAGAAAACTCTTCAACCCGACGTTTATTTGGTGAAAAAGGTGTTACGACGTCAAGATAATAAACTCTACGTTAAATGGTTGGGCCTGCATGAACCCTCCTGGATCAAGTCTACCGATATTATGAAGAAAACTCCACTGTCAGGTTGACCAAGCGGCCTAAGGTGTTGGATTTAAGCTCCAATTCCCTAATAGGGAGCGTGGGTTCAAATCCCACACCTGACATCTTTTTTTATTAATTAGTTATAAGTTTTGAATATCTTAAGTTTAATGACATGTATTGATAGTTAATCTTAAGTTTAATGACATGTATCGATAGTTAAACAAATAAAATATAGTTTTTCAAAAATAAATGTTTTTTTCTTACCTTTACATGGCATCTCAGCTTACACTTTCACCCACTTTCAGAGCTTCTGAATATAACATCTCATCTTAATACAACCACTCATCATAATTTTTATTCGCATATTTTTCTTAACTAATTTTGTTAAATAAAACTCGTAGTAGTCTTTATACATGTATTTAAAAGTAAAGACGCATATTACATATAATAATAAACAAACATTAAACGCAAAAGCACGCATATTACATGTGTAAATAAAGCAAAACATCATAAATTTACGAATTTAAAGAATAATGACCCCAAGGAAGGGTATCTATATGGTTTTTACAAATGTACCTTTTATCGTCACAATTACTAAGAGCTACTTTTGTTTGTTTTATACTGTATACACTATGTGGAGTCGACCTAATTACTTGTTGATCTACTAACACCACGCCCTTATCATCAGCATCATCGCCATCAGCATCGTCGCTACTAAACAAACATTTCAAATAATCCTCAAAGCATAAAGTCTTTTTAACAACTCTAGATACTATCCCTTTTGCTTTCTTAACAGGGTCTTCACCGTCTATAAGGAAACTATACATTTTTGACTTTAGGCCGACAAATTCTGTAATAATTTTACCGTTAGCCTCATCTTTCATTATACCAACGACTTTCTTGTTTACTCTAGGAATGTTATAAATGTTATTTTCAAGATAATCGGAAGTATCGAATTTATCGATGTCCCGCTTCATGATTTCATAGATATCGTTGCCAGTTATCTCGTAGATAAGACTATCGGTATCTGTATACAGTAATTTACAATCTTGATAGTTGAAATTATGTAACATGTATTCATAATGGAAGTTATACAAATAAGTCTTACTTATATCTAATATACACATGCCTACATATATAGGCTTCTTAAAAAATATTTCTAATTTTTGCAATTCGATGGCTACTAGATTTTCATTAAATATTGATCTGCTATGAAAATTTGGTTTAGATATATAATAATCTGCTCCGTATCTACCATCCCATCTGGTAATTAACTTAACAACTTTATGTTTGCGCACATTCTCCATAGTTTTGCCGAACACTGCATTATTCATCAATTTAAATTGGTTTTTTTCGAAAGTGTTTCTTGCATTTGTTCGAAGCTTTGTAGTAAATTCAATATATTCTTTCAACCAAGCTGACTGTGAGAATGATAATACGCGCCATACTTTTGTTATTTTTAAGCCTGCAGCTATAACTTGTTTGGGGTTCTTATAATGAATTACGTACCGTTCCTTTTTCTTCAACGTCATTAATTTTGGCAGCTTTGATTGTTGTGGAATCGCATGCTCAGAGCACATCGGTAAATCAGCGTGAAGGTCATGTAAATCATTAGGATATTCTATATCCACCTCTAATATATAACCCGTTGGAGATTGATCGCTAACGCTTGTAACATCAAACATTTCAATTTCCTTAGGTGTTAGAAAATGGAAATTACTATGTGGTAAGTATTGACTCATTGCCCACCCGTACAAATTGTTGACGTCATATTAAACGATATATTTTGAGGGCTGTGTCGGATCATAATCTACAGGGTGATACTTATTGTTTGCTTTCGAATGTCTTTTAGAACATTGACTTATACCACCGCGAATTCCTTTTTCAATAAACAGCAACATATCTATGTCAGAAAGGAGTTCGAGTTCTACTTTCGTAAATTTTAACATGGCATTCCATGTATAACCTGGAAACGTATAAAAATGGGCGGGATCTAGTCCGTAAGTTCTATAAGAACTCGCTCGAAAATTTTCAAACACATCAGCTAACAAAAGAAAATCAGTTTTTAAATATAAATTCAAGTAATCGTTTAATGTTGAACAATTAAATGCATTCCAAACTTCAACGGCGTGTGCATAATCTTGATCTGAAATATGAGAATTGTTTAGCTTATTATAAAAATCATTTTTGTTTGGTAAATGTGTTTCCAATAGCACGTCGATGGAAGTTATGTAGTCATAAGGAAATATCCCTTTGCGTCGCAATAAAGACAACTGATATTCGTTTAGCCTTTCGTTTTGACTCTGTAAAATTTTAAAATCGATTACATCCAAGTACGAAGCTAATTTTTCTAGACTGGAATTTAAAAACCTAAAAGAATCTATAAACCTGAATTTTAATCCATCTGCATCGTCTACTGTTTTCGTAAATGAAATGTACCTTTCTTTGTTCTGAGGTAAAACATAAATTTGACCGGGAAAAGACGCCATGACATCCTTAATTAGGAATGATCCATCGTAACCACTAAGATTATGATACACCACCGGTATAATGCGATCTATTTTATAGTTTAAGTTACAACTTTGATGAGCTGCACCTCTAAATTTAGAAGTTAAATAACAGTGATCTCTAACCTTAACATCGCTTTCCGAAAAAGATTCTTTGCAGATGTGGCAGACGGATGCTTCGTAATACTCACGTTCTTGTGACTCTGATAGCGGTTCCATAGGGAGGATAGTTTTAAAATGACAATTTAAATCCAAAGCAATTTTATGTAATTTCTTACTAAACCACTGCAAACAGTCTAATCCAGTATATGATTCATAATATGACAATGATTGATTATAAGTGCAATGTAAATAAAAAGCTATGCTGCAAGCTTCATGTTTTTGATATTTTACGGTAGACTTCTTTCTACCATCATTCCCACCACACACAATATTTATAGGAATTAGACATGACTCTATATCTGAATACAGTATAAATGGGGCCATCTGTTGATATTTGTAATTGGTAAATTTCAACTTTTCTCCAGGGGATGGCAGATTAATTCTACACTTATGTAATTTCCTACAATCTAATTCGTGTAAATTTAATTTTTCCTCACTACTAAAATAATTGAGACATCTATCGCAAATAAATTTTCTACTTTGAGTTTTATTTAATTGCATGCTTACTAACCTACTTAAAATTTTTATCCAGCAAAAATGCATATTTTCACCAGCTTCTGAGTTTTCTTCGGACAGCATAAGAAGGTTGACGTGTTTTATCTTCTTTTCTAAAGTTAAATATGCAGGGCATACACTATAACCGAACTGATTTTTGTTCAACACATATACATTTACCGATATATCGGAATTATTGTTTTCAAAACAGCGGAGTCTTCGTTAGTTTCATGGGAAAATCGATGTTTTTAACGTTTAACACGTTTGCATAATGTGGGTAAGAGGAGACTCGAGCTTTGTTGTTGTTGTTGAGAGTAGTTGGATAGAGAGCTGACACTATTGCCCATGCAAAACACATTTGATCGTTATTTTTAATGTTTATCACGGCATGCTTTGCTTTAATAGATTTAGGCAGTTCAATGTACGACGATGCATGAAATAGGTTAGAACAGCTGTTTATGTTGACAGCCAGAGATACAATTTCCGATAATGCCCATCCACTTTCTCCTTCTTCAAATTCACTTATTTTGTTAAAAATGCAGTCTTTCACTTTTTCGTTATAACATTTTGTTAAATTTTCTTTGCTGTCAACGTGTTCTTGTAAAATTAAATTATTGGGAGTATTAAAGTATTTAAGGTCCGTTATAGTAATACCCTTGAAGGTTTTTACAAATTCGCCACAAAACACAGCGTTAACTTTTATAACACTTGGTAGTTTTTTAATGGCGTTTTTAATGCGAGATGCAACAAGATAATAGGCATCTTCCAGAAAAACTTCAACTTCCTTATGTTTTAGATTTACCACAAGTCCGGTCCTGATTCTGCATTTAAAAGCAGACTCCACCTCTTCCCAATGTATTCGATCATTTCTTCTTGTTCTTTCTGTAGTACTACTCGTGCCAGTTTTCTTTTTCCCAATTTGAACCAGTAAATTACTTAATAATTTCTTGTAGCACTTAGTGTGTCCAATAATTGTTTCCAGTTGACGTTTATGACCGATGTTTAAATTATCCCGTCGAATAGCTTTCACCAATAATCTAATATTACACTTGCAATGCTTCAATAACATTTCCACATTCCTTGGGGACGACGACGATGATGATGACACGCCTTGACAAGAATTTTTAACTATTGTATCATATGCATCTTTCACAATTTTTAACATAGCACTAGCAGTCTGTGCTTCCTCCATATTGCTAATGCGAGTGCTGCTGCTGCTACACTGCTCAAGATGCTGTTGTTGTAATGTTCTTTATTGTAATTGTTTATTCTTCCTCGCTAGATTCAAGTATTTCGTGACACATTAATAGTCTATTTTCCCACTCTAACTCAATATCTGCTATACATTTAACTGGTAATTTTAATAATCTTATATAATTTAATTTTGGTATTGCAGCACTAATAGTTAATACACATAAATCGTATAACGTAGAACTACAATGCATTTTTGTTTTGCCTCGTTTATCTTTTCCTACGATAATGTTATTTTGCTACGAACCGTTTTTAATCTTGCTAATAATTGTTCCAATTGGCATTTTCTATTGTTGTTGCTTAATGGGTATAAATGTTTAATTACCTTAAGCTGTTTTATTAATAGCTTTACCAGATTAATTTTATCATTTTTTTCTTGCTGCTGTTGGTTCTGTTGTGATTGTTGAAGTTGATTTATTTTATCTTCTATAATTTGCGTTTTCTCGTGAACTTGCTCGAACAAATAAACGTAACAGTTTTCGTTGCACCATTCCACTCTTTGAGTCCTTTCAAACATATGAGGTTCACCACAAAAAAGCCAATGTTCGAGTCCATTACAAGTCTGTTCATAGCGGTCATCCTCACTGCCATCGGATAAAATTAAAGGAAGCATCGTAAACAATATTCAGAAGCGAAGCGAAGCGAAATAAACGAATAGATGATTATGCAATTTCGATAAATTTTAAGTGGGAAGCACCTCCTGCTTCGATTCCCGTCATCACAAGTGCCAACTTTTTTTTATTGTTAACATCTTCGATATCCGCGTCCGTGATCAGATCTACCATTCGTTTTGGCAAAAATATGGAATGTTGAGCAGTTTCACAGATTATACCTCTACCAAAGCGTGTCTTGACTGATTTTATTAGAGTAACTGCGTATTCTTTATTTATTACCATGTCGGATGCGTTTAAAACGGGTTTGTTTTCCATCAATCCGGCTGCATTTATTTTTTGAAGATCCATCTTGCAGTTATTCTTGGTCGCCAACATAAATTCACACACAATACACATTCGTTTCGCGACGACGACGACTACCCGAAAACCGACGACAATCTGAATGGAGCTGAACTGATGTTGCTATTTGCTGATGGTCTTTATATAGCAATCAAGTATCTACTATTTGAATCAATAAATTTTCCATTTTGATAATGTTAACCGGATTCGTGGTTGACTCCAGAGATTTTGGCTTTCCTACAAGATATGCACAAGCGGAAATTCGGTTTCTAACATTTATCGTGGTTTCCTTTTGTGATATTTAAAACCGGATTCATGGTTAATTAGCGAAATATTGGTTTTCCGGCAAGATATATACAAGCGGAAATTCGGTTTCTAACATTTATCGTGGTTTCCTTTTGTGATATTTAAAACCGGATTCGTGGTTGACTGGAGAGGTTTTGGTTTTCCTACAAGATATAGACAAGCGGAAATTCGGTTTCTAACATTTATCGAGGCTTCCTTTTGCGATATTTAAAAACGGATTTGAGGTTAATTAGGAAAATATTGGTTTTATCTTTTGATTAAAACACATGACACATATTTAATCTAACATAACTTTTGTTTCAAATAGTCACAGTTAGCTTCCGATCAGCGTCGCGTTAACACCATGGAGCACCAACAACAGCAGCAGCAATGGGATTTCAGTATAACTAAGTTTATACGGGAAAACCCTAAACGTGAACTATTCCTTCACCATCCCTACGAAGGATATCAAGTGTGCGAAGAGGTTGATAACAACAACCCCTACGTATACGCCTGGCGTATGGGTGATGAATCAATATTACATGTAATATTGCTGAAACCGCAGAGAGAATATGCGGAGCATTGGAGGAGGCTTCAGCTGTAAATGTTAAATGTAGGAGAATTTCAAAATACAGAAGACCTGACGGAAGCAATACGAATTAAAGTCCAACAATTGCAAGCCAGCTTGACAAATGTTCATGCACCTGTGCAAAAGAAAATTGAACGTCGTCGGTTTACAATTGTTAAAAAGACAGCCTTTTTCAAGGCTACATAAACGCCAAAGTCTTGTTCTAAAAAATATATAGGAAGATGATTATTTTTACAGTGCCGATAATACAGTTAACTGTAAAATTACGTTATATTCTCTAATGATAGATGTCTCTCTCTCCCTACCTACAGGTCTCTGTATTACATAGTTTCAGAGCTTGATCACAGATGGCGCACGTGATTACGTTCGTTGTTGTTTTCGCGCCAAGTCCTCTTATCTCAACTCTAGCTGCGGTTTTTCTTATCTGCTGCGGCTTATCGCTTCGTGCTGCTGCTGGCTTACGCAATCTATTTCAATATTGCCGCCACACCCAGGCAGGCGGCCGGTAATACAGTTTACTGTAAAAACAAATTACCGGCGCCGGGGGCCGGCACCGTCACCCGGGGCGTAGCCCCGAAAGGGGGCCCTCGCAGAGCCGGCGGACCCCACACACACACACCTCCCCCCGAACCCCCCACCCACACTGCGCTTGCGCACAGCTACTCGGGGCATGGGGGCCCTCCCGGCGCCGACGAACATGGGGGCCCGCGGGGGCGAAGCCCCACAAAATGGCGACTAGGGCTGCGCCCCAAAATCGCCTCGGCCACGTAGCTTAGCCGAGTTCAGAACCACCGGAAGTGTCCCAAAACCCGTGTTGCCTATCTACTCCCGAACCTTGCATACTTTTTATATATTTATTATGAAAGTCTTGATTTTAAGTTAGTTTATTCATGACGGCTCTACCAGAACAAACGGCTAAGCTTCTTTTTCAACTAAAATGGACCAAGCGCGGAAGATGGTTGTATCGCCGGAATTTGTCCAACGCCTTAAGTCTGGCGATAATGCGGAGAAAAATATATTATCTCAGCTTGATGACGAAATGCAAAAAGTTTTAAAGTCCAAATTAACTGAACACGATAAATGGGGGCAGTACAACCAAGTGTTACAAAGATTCCTTCATTTCACAAACCAGGCACAGCAGCCAATCAAAATACCTATTGAAACAAGCAGTAACAGCCTATCAAATAATTTTGTGCGATACATTTTATAAAAAAGTGTAAAACATTTTCAAAATTATGCTTAGATATAACTCTAAAACTGTTTTACATCATTTTCGTTATTATAAATCGTTTTGTAAAACAAAATGTGATAATTTTTTAAGTGAGATGATGCGTAATTGCGTGATTTTTATTAAATTTTCATCGTGTGTTAAATTAAAATGTCATTTTTTGCATAATTTATGTGACATGATGTCAGTTTTTGTAAAAATGTATGTGAGATGATGTGTGATTGCGTGATTTTTGTTCAATTTTCATCGTGTGTTGAATAAAAATATCGTTTTTCGTATAATTTCAAGTGACATGATGACAGTTTTTGTATAATTTATGTGACATGATCTCGATTTTTGTAAAAATTTATGTGAGATGGTGTGTAATTGTGTAATTTTTGTTCAATTTTGAGTTAATTTTCGTAATAAAAATGAACAATGAGCCTGCGTAACTGAAATTTTGCTTATCGAGATGCTTGTGGTAGAAGATTTTTCAATGGAATTGTTTGTTTTGATGGTGTCAGAACATTTTTTTCAACGAAATTGCAAGGTTTTATTCAAAATTATGTTAATTTGTGGTCAACATACATATATTTCCATCAAAAGTACAAGAATTTTTGAATTTTGTTTATCGAAATGATTGTGATAGAAGATTTTTTCAACGAAATTGCGATTTCTTTTAATTTTGAACGATGCATTTTATAAAAAAGTGTAAAACATTAACAAAATTATACATAGTTTATGTAACATAATGTCGATTTTGTAAAAATTTATGTGAGATGATGTGTAATGCGTGATTTTTGTTTAATTTTCGTCGTGTGTTGAGTAAAAATGTTGTTTTTTCTATAATTTCAAGTGACATGATGTCAGTTTTTGTAAAAATTTATGTGAGATAATGTGGAACAGAACATTTTTCAGCGAAAGTGCGTGTTTTTATTTCAAATTTATGTTAATTTGTGGTCAACATGCATATATCTTCATCAAAAGTATAAGAATTTTTGTAATAAAATGCGCAGCGAGTCTACGTTACGGCAATTTTGCTTCTAGAAATGTTTGTGGTAGCAGATTTTTTAATTAAAGTTGTATAAAAATATTGTTTTTGTCGTTTTTGGTTAGAACTTTTTCAACGAAATTGTGTTTTTATTCAAATATTACTAAAACTGCAACAAGTTAGAGCAAATTTATGTTAATTTGTTGTCAACATGCATATATTTTCATCAAAAGTATAAGAATTTTTGTAATAAAATGCACAGCGAGTCTACGTTACGGCAATTTTGCTTCTAGAAATGTTTGTGGTAGCAGATTTTTTAATTAAAGTTGTATAAAAATATTGTTTTTGTCGTTTTTGGTTAGAACTTTTTCAGCGAAATTGTGTTTTTATTCAAATCTTACTAAAACTGCAACAAGTTAGAGCAAATTTATGTTAATTTGTTGTCAACATGCATATATTTTCATCAAAAGTATAAGAATTTTTGTAATAAAATGCACAGCGAGTCTACGTTACTGCAATTTTGCTTCTAGAAATGATTGTGGTAGAAGATTTTTCAATGAAAGTTGTGTAAAAATATTGTTTTTGTCGTTTTTGGTTAGAACTTTTTCAGCGAAATTGTGTGTTTTTATTCAAATCTTACTAAAATTGCAACAAGTTAGAGTTACGTAGTTTGAAAATGATTAAGATATCATATCGATGCCTATCCACGCCAAATGCTGTTTTTGTAGAGAACTTGAAACTGAGCTAGCATGAGTTCTCAAAAATTTGTAAAAGTGCACGTTTGGATATACTGCTGGGCCATAATTATGTATAACAGCAATGAGATATCATAAACAAGCAAATACAACGCTTGAGTAAGAAAGAGATAGCCATACGAAAAATTATATTAGTAGGCATGTTTATAGTTGACAAATGTCATAATTAAAATTAAGAGTCAAGCCTTCTCGAATATTTCCTACTATGTTTATCTCTTTCTTACGCAGGCAATACGTGTTATCTTCTTGTTCATGTTATCTTATTGCTGGTATATATAATTGTGGCCGAGAACTGCAACTTGACTAAAGTTCGTAGCGGATAACCAATAGAAAGCCAGCCCCGGGCTATAACGTCTTTTGTAATTACACATAGCGGCCAAATCATGTCGGTGCCTGCGTTTTCAATGCAGACTCTAACGGACAAATAACTGTTAGTCAGTCAAATATTAGCGCGAAAATTGAAAATGACCGCCGCGTAATTTAATCAGAAGCTAATGCGTAATTTAATCCGTATCACGGTACTACGGGTGAAAAACAAAAAGCTATAGAATTCAATGAAGATTGTGTGAGATAGCATCCGATCTGTTGGGGCAAATTATAAAAATAAAGTAATTATTTCTATTCATATAGCTTTCAAATTTCGACGATCGAGCGGAAATTTCCAGCTATATAGTAGGTAGGGACAATGGAAATCTCGATAGCGCCTCACTAAAATGATAAAAATAGACGAATTATTTCTAGCACAACCAGTTACAAATCTAATTTAAAAAAAATTGTATCAACCTTTAAACACAATAAGCTACACAATCCCATTCTTATAATTGATATTTTTGAAAAAATAGTTTGTTTTAAATTCTGGCAGCGTGACGTCAGAGCAGGGAAAGTATCTTTACGTTATACACATAAAACCTTCAACATCTCGGTGGTGCTGAGGCAGTGACGCTTGCAACTAATTTGGTGAACACGAACGTAGAGCGTTCGAATCCAGCTCGTCCAGATTTTTTTTTAAATATATACAGCCCTTCTGTGAATGCAAGGGAAAGACAACCAACGCCAGATCAGGGAGACGGAAGATCTACCAGTTTGAAATTCAAATATTTCCGCAAAAATTAAAATTAAAACGACAACCGCGAGAAGTGCGCACGCAGAAAACCAAGATGGCCGACACCCCGGGAAGTTTAAATTAAAAAAATTGAACTTAGAAAAAAATCTGAAAAATTTCCTATAGTAGGTAGGGACAATGGAAATCTCGATAATCCATTCATGCGCGCCGTCTCGTAATTCCGGAAGCTAATTAAAAATGGCCGCCGCGTAATTTAATCAGTAGCACATATGTAAATTACATATCAAACTTCATATGTAATTAATTAGATCAAAACGCAAAATTAATTAGATCAAACCGCGAAATTAATTGGGTCAAACCGCGGATTTAATTAGATTAATCCGCGGATTTAATTCGCGGAATTAGGTCAATTAATTTGATTGCTCCAATTTAGGTGCCGCCATACCACCTGTAGGTATCGACGTATCGTCCTCCTCTTCCTCCTCATCGTTGTCGTCATCTTCGTCTATGACGCTATTTTCGTTTTCTCCTCTTTCCGCGATATCTTCATCGTTGTTATCGACTTTAGCTTTTTTATCTTCTTCATTTCCAAAAATTAAACTACCTGAATCGTTATCCGGTTCAATAGAACGACGATTAATAATAATAATATTCTCATATTCCTCTTCGTTGCAGCCGATGTCGATATTGTCATCGATAACGTCGTTATTTTTAATAGATTCTATAATTTTATCATCACTCTCGTTAACATTCATTTTTCAAGCATCTAACAAAAAACGAATATATAAAAATCGAAGGTGAGTTATAGGAGCACTATTTAAAAAAATCTCTTCTATTCTATTATATAAACATGGTCATGTCTACTTCCTCTAAATCTTTACGAAAACATTTAAATATAGGTTGTCGTGGAGATTTGCGTTGTAATGTAATTTTATCGGCTATTATATCGACGATTGTTCGCTTGTTAAAGAATCCGTTTCGATCAATCAACAAATCAATTTAATTTCGCGACAAGTCATTAAAACCACTGGCTACTTTACAAACGATTATAAATTTTTCATTGCCGTCGTAATAGCCGCATTCTAAAATACCATATAAACCGTTTTTATCTTTCAAAGCTCTATGCTCGTATAACGAGTACTCCTCTTTAAGGTCTTTTATATGTAGCCGTTTTAATTTAAACCAACCACGACGATCGCTCTCGTATCGTGATTCTGTCGACTTTACCATAAGATCTTCGCCTCCTCTTTTAACGATTTGATCAAAAGTAAGTTTCACTTGATCGACGTCAGATATCGATATACTCGTATTTACGGGGTCCCTGAAAGTTTACAGACAAAAAGTTGACCGAAGGGAAAGTTTACCGAAACACAATTGGCCGAAAGGAAATTTCCGAAATTATAAACTCTTATATACCGGGTGGTTGGTCATACCTCTGAACATAGGCAGTTTACATGGTTTATCAATCACGGTTATGCATATTCCTGCTCATCATTTTTATGGGGAAAAATGGTAGTGGTACTAAATTAGAGAGAATAATTTTCCGCTTCGTTTAGTATTAAAAATTTATTGGAAATGCTAATTGTGCATAAAAATATTAATTTTAAAATTTAGATATTCGCAAATATGGGCTGCCGCGCTTTCCAAATACGAGTGGCCGCGCTTGTTAAAAAACAAATTTACTATAGCGAGGAGAAGGTGTTTATTATTAAAACTATTTATGCTGGCAATAGTTTACGCAAAGTTAGGGGCTTATTCTCGATACAATTTCAAGATAGCCCCATTCCAACAATTGCGACAATACAAACTTATGTGCAGAGATTCGAAATGACAGGAAGTGTAGCAGCTAAAGAAAGCAATGGTAAATAATTAAGTTCATACAGTGTATGTGTTTATTGATACTATTTAAATGTATAATATTGTAGGTAATCGAGAAAGTCGAAATGATGATTTAGAGCAGTGATTCCCAAAGTGGGCGATATCGCCCCTTGGGGGGCGCTGAAACGATCCAGGGGGGCGATAGTAGCCTCTGGTGTATTTGGGGGCGGTGAATAAAAATAAGGGGGCGGTGAAAGCTTAAAGAATGAAGAGAAGATAAGGAGATTTCGAAAAACCATTAGTACATATTTCATCTGTTGTGTAACATAGTGTAACATTATTTTCCAAATAAACACACAAAATGCAAGTTACAGATTTATTTATTCTATGAAGACTATTTACCATTATTAAATGTTCTTATTCTTCTTCATACCATTTGTTACTTTATTTATCCAGTCTGTTTATTATCCGTTTTTTTAATTTTACTTTATCACATCCATTAATACACCATCCAGAAAGTAAATACCATTATAATAAGGGGTTTTTATTATTCAAATCTGCTTTTACTCAAAATACAGGTTAAAAATTCAGAAAAGATTTGTTTATTTTAAAAATATAATTTTCTCTAGCAATAATAACTTATACAAAATTTCTATATAGTATATTTTATTATAACATTTCATAATTGACTTTTTCAGATAATCATTTGAGTTTGGCTTACACTTTAGTTATTCCGATTGTCAGTTAATACCTACAAATTAAAATCTAAGCTCTGATGTTACCAAACAACTATCCCAACTAAATCAACTTATATCCTCGAACCTTTTTAATAAACTATAAACAATTCTCAAATATTTATCTTGTACTTTTAGTGTATAAATCCTTCCTAGTACTTTTTAATTGCTAATTAATTTATTCTTTCAAAATAATTTTCTACCTAGAAATACCCTTATAGATAATATTATCAGTCCCAAAAAGCTACCACTACAATATCTTTCTGTTTATTCGCTTAAAGAATGTAGATTTCCAGGGGGCGCCGAGTAATTTTTTTTCTAAAAAGGGGGCGGTAGGCCAAATAAGTTTGGGAACCACCTAATCGAACGACTTCGTATCCTGATTGCCGTCGATTTTTAAATTTTAGAGACCCAACTTTCTATAAATGTATACGCGTTGGAAAAGGCTTTTCAAAACAATGTTGCCAAATACGAAATTGTGGGACCTCTGTACTATTCGTCACATATAAAAGAAGACGGGCATATAAATTTGTTGCTTCTAACTGACGACGAAGGTAATAGCCACTACTGTTGGATCTCGGATTTGTCTAGGTTAGTTTCACAGCAAATAACGTCTAGGACCAATGCGAAACAAGTTTTGTAATGGTTGTCTAAATTACTTTCGCACCAATGCCCACCTGGAGAAACATAAGCTTTTTTACTGTAATCATGTGTACACAAAGTTTCCTACGACAGAGTTGATCACGGATAAGTGTGGGGAGGTGAGGCCCCAGAACATTCTTAAATTTGATAATTATCAAAAGCAATTTAAAGTGCCCTATGTTTGCTACTCAGATTTCGAAGCGGTTTTATCAGCTGTCGATGGTGGGAATCAGGAGCCGGATCGCGAAAAACCATATACGGTCAAAACGTGCGAGCACAAACCGTACTCTTTCGCGTATTATTTGAAATGTTCTTTTGATGATACTCTATCCAAATTCGAAATTTATAGGGGTGAGGATGTTGTGGACGTGTTTGTTGAGCGTCTAGACAGAGACGTTCGCGCGCTATATTCCAACAGTTTGAAGCATGTTGTGCCCCTCAAGCCTCTGGTTCCGCAAGAAATTAAACATGTTAACGATGCTGTTTCATGTCATATTTGCAATCGTCCTTTTGGAGAGGGAGACGTAAAGGTTCGCGATTACGACCATTTGACCGGAGACTATCGGGGAGCTGCCCATTCCAAATGCAATCTAAATTATAAACTTCCAAATATTATTCCCGTATTTTTTCACAATTTAAATTCCGATTCCCACATTTTTGTCAAACAGTTAGCTCAAAATAACGAGGACCTTGATGTCATTCCGGAAAATAAGAAAAAATATATTTAATTTGGCAAACGTCTTTGGGTAAATGAAGTCATTGTTGACGGAAAACGGAAGAACGTTTTTATGCAAATTCGATTTTTAGATAGTTACCGATTTTTAAGTGCTTCTTTGGCATCGCTGGCCGCCACGTTGTCGGATGACCAGTGTGTTGAAATTTATAAGCAATTCGGACATGACATCAAATTCGAACTGATGAGACAGAAAGGTGTTTTTCTATTCGTATCTGGACTCATTTACAAAATTAAACGAGCCGGCGTTGCCCACAATCGCCCAGTTTTATGATCATTTAACCGAGACGCATATTACTGAGGTCGATTACGAGCGCGCCGTTAAGGTCTGGAAAATTTTCGAATGTCAAACGTTGGGCGTGTACTTGTGTCGGGGCGAAATTGCCAACAATAAATTTGCGGGTAATTGTGATGCTTCCAAACCCACTTCTTTTATTGTTTATCTAGATGCCACGAATTTGTACGCCCATAGTATGAGACAGTTTCTACCGCAAGGTGGTGTTTTTTGGTTGACTGACGAGAAAGTTGATAGTTTTGACGTATTTCAAATTTTGGACGACTCAGATACTGGGTACGTGTTGGAAGTTGACTTGCGGTACCCCGAAAATTTACATCATGCTCACAATGATTTGCCCTTTTGCCCCGAGCAATTGGTGCCTCCGCGGGGAAAATTTAAAAATGCAAAATTAATTCCAAATTTGTATGACAAACACAATTATATTATTCACTATAGAAATGTGAAGCAATGCTTAGAGGCTGGTTTGGTTTTAGTTAAAACACATAAAATACTTAAGTTTAGACAATCTCCTTGGCTCAGATCTTACATCGATTTAAACACAAATATACGTACCAGTCTGACAATGAATTTCACCGAAATTCGTCTAAACTAGCTAACAATAGCATCTTTGGTAAAACCATGGAAAACGTGGACAAAAGAGTTCTGGTAAAGTTAATTAGTCATTGGGAGAAAATTGGTAATAGAATGGGAGCCGAAGCTTTGATATCGAAACCTAACTTTAAAGATAGAATTCGGTTTGGGGAAAATTTAATAGCAGTTGAAATGAACAGAACGTCGGTTTTATATAAAAAAACCCAGTTATGATGGCTTCTCTGTTTTAGATCTTTCGAAAACGGTAATGTACGATTTTTATGAAAAATTTTTGAAGCATAAATACGACCTTAATGTGTCTCTACTGTTAACAGACACTGACTCTTTCATCTTGGAAATTTTTACTTAAATTTTTTACGCGGTTTGATACATCAAATTACAAGAATGGTCTGCACGGAATTCCGAGAACCGAGTCTGTTGTTGGGAAATTTAAGGATGAGTACGCTGGGGTGGCTGTGTGTAGCTATTACGGGGTCGGTGCAGAAACATACTGTGTAAACTATGTTGGTAAGGAAAACAAAAAGGGAAAGGGAGTTAGAAAGAGTGCTGTTCGGAATCACCTCACCACCGAAATTTATAAATCTGTAGCCGAAAACAAGAAGGAAGTTGTATTTTGTCAAATGTATGTGTTTCGTTCCCGTTTACACACTATGTACACCAAATTAATGAATAAGGTTGCGCTTTCTTCGCAAGATGATAAACGTTTTCTTATTCCTAATACTACCAAAAACTTAGCGTGGGGTCACCGTGACATAGATGATTACAGTCGTCTAGACGCCTTGCTGCGCATTGCCGAAACGATGACGTAGCAATATGTTCGCTGAACAGTATTCATTATTACTTAACAGCAGAGGTCCTACACAGCGAAATATTTCTTGTTCTTTGTAGGTTTAGTTATTGTATATAACAATTATAGCATAGGTGGTGGTAGGTTAAGAATACTAGCTTGTACGATATAGGTAGTAAGTTAAATTTTACGACAAATGTCATTGTTTGGGTTAGCATTACCAAATATATTTGTTATTCAACACTGTGGTCACTCATGTTCAGCATTTCCCATAATAAATTACTGTAAAACATAAAAAGTTGTTTATTTAAAGAGAATAAATGGTAGTAAAACAAAAAAAGTGTTTTATTGAAAGAGTTCTATAGAATCATAGTAAGTTATACAACATTGTTTTTGGATATCCAGGAATTGTGACGATTATCGAATCCCAACCACTTTACGTAAAGCTGATTATTTTTCTACTTCAACACCTTTTCTACCAGGTATACGTCCGAGTGTTTGGTTTTCTGTAATTCGTGCTCGAAAATCCACCTTTGATTTCCTGTCCTTCCTGATCTATGAGTCTGTAGGTGGTAGGGTTTGTAAGTCGCACTGTGGCTATTTTGAATATTTTGTTGCTCTAGCTGGGTGTGTAGCCCTTGCTAAATATCGAACGATATTTACTAATTGTCAAGATCTTTGGTTGTATAAGTCAACGGTTTCTTTTTGAACATCAATTCGTAAAAGCCAGGAGTGCCTTTGTATACTATTCTATTGCCGTGATCTGTAATAACCATGCCCTGACCCTCAAAAGTAAGCTGTTTATTCCCAATTGCAAACTTATCAGTGTCTATGTCCCATCGAATTCCATAGTGGAGATCGTACTTGCTCTCTGTATCTCGTATCATTCCCTCGATATATTTTCTAGCTAACCCTGAGAACTGTTCCAGGTATTTCCTTAGAACTTCCGGTTCCATTATTTGTGGCACGGTTTCCCTAGCCTCTGCTACCGAACTTTCAATTGCCGCTTCTTCTTGAGCTTCCACCTGTTGCTCCTCATCCGGTAAACTCTCATACAATACTTCTCTGTCAAGGAATCTAGGTGTGGATGTTATCAACGCCGAAGTCGACGGTCCGGGAATGGCAATGTCGGGGGTTGACGCTCGTACGGGGGTTTTGCCATTTCTCGGACGGGGTAGAATAGACGGTGTGGACAGTCGCCGTTTGATGGTTCTCAGCATGGGTCCTACCGCACCTTCTTGCTGTATTGTTTGACCACCTTCTTGCTTGATGGATGTTAGCAATTCCGTGAGTGGTTGGGAAATTGGTTTAAATTGCTCGGCAAGAACCGTCCGCGATTTGGCGATATCTGCTTTTAAAGTTTCATATTTCTGCCTGACAGCCGTTCTAGCTTTAATAAGATCGCTTACTAACCGTTTGTCCATGTTGCTATTACTCTCGTTGTTCGTAGACTAATAATTTGTACAGCAGTGGTCCATGCCTATATAGCGAAATAACTGTCGAACCCTTTTCTATAACGGCCGGCGTTGGTTTCGCTTTCTTTGTCGATAACTAAAAATCCATGATCCAACAGTACGAACATACGTTTTTAAACTTTTCGAATTAGATGTCTGTGTTTACATGATCATCGTAAATGTGTTTAAGATTGGTGTAGTCTTGCCGGAATACGATTATGATATTCGCATTATCTCGCACCAGTTGTTTCGGGATTGATGAGTAAGTCTGACAAAGGTAAAAACAATCTACATTTCAATGACGTCCGAAACTAAAATAATCTCTAATTATGCTTTGAGTATCGCACGCCACGTCATCAAACACCATAATAGAATTTTCTTTCGCCTCGTGTGGTTTCATAACCTCACACCCCTCGCTGAATTCGTAGAATCCGATTCGTTTTAGTGGCTCCAGGAGTGTCCTCAGATATTTATATTTAGGTTGGTCGAGGGTTTTGGAATACAAATACAAGTTTTCAAATCGCAACCCATTGGGGTGCTCCAAAAGACTGATCATCACATTGGTTTTCCCAGAGCCGGAAGGGCCAATAATCACACCCCTTTTACATCGGATACCCAGTAAAGTGCTGTGTCGTCTGTACCTCTGTGACATGGAATTTACTGTATGATTTACTACCGCCAGCGAACATTTTTGTTTCACAAGTTTGACGTTCTCCATCGTTTTCGGACGAAGACGAACTAGCTTCTAACCGCGTTGTGCTAAGTATATATCTACCCCTTTGAGCTTCACGCCGTCAGTCGCTCTTCGACGAGCGTTTGTTTAAGATTAGTTGTACTAGACGTAAAACTCGTAGTCGTCGTCGAATCGTAAGACGGAAAGGTTGCGGTTTGTTAAACACCCTTATTGACAAGTTGCCCTTTGAATTACATATACCAAGTTACACGTTTTTAAGACCTGGTACTTGTTTAAACAAACGGCTTTCTCGAGGTAATCGAGGAAGAAACCCTCTGGACGAGGCTTGCAAGCAACACGACATCGCATACTCACAATCTAGCAATCTTTCGACACGTCACGCTGCTGATAAGGTTCTTGCACAGAAAGCTTGGGAACGCGTTAAAGCAAAAGGCTCTACTCTTGGGGAAAGAGCGGCAGCTTTTGCTGTTACAGGGATTATGAAAGGGAAAACCAAACTTGGCATGGGAGTTTCCCGGAAACGAAATCGTACAGAACTTCTTATGGAAGTCCCCCGGAAACGAAGACGTACACTACTTATTGTCGGTATTGCGCAAAAATTTGGTACGGGAGTATCTCGAAAACGGAAGTGTACACAACCCACTGGTGGTGTAAGGGTCTCCCGAAAACGAAGGCGTACACTACCTATTGCCCGTATTACACAAAAGGTTGGTACGGGAGTATCTCGAAAACGGAAGCGCACACAACCCACTACACACTCCCGAAAACGAAGGCGTACATCACCTATTGAAGGTATTACGCAAAACTTTGGTACGGGAGTATCTAGAAAACGGAAGCGTACAAGGTGTAGTAGGCGTAAATGTATTGAAGGCGCTGTCGTTTTTAAATCGCGAAGGAAACGCCGAATTCGTTCTAGAGTAGTGCTTGTTTCCAAGAGAGGAGGTATATTGCCGCTTGTACCCATACTTGCTGCATTAGGAGCATTGGGGTTCCTCGGAGGCGGTGCTGCAGCAGTCGCTAAAGCGGTAGGGGACTCAAAGGCTGCTAAAAAGGATCTCCAGGAAAAGGAGCGACATAACAAAGCTATGGAATCTATTGCTCGAGGAAAAGGGCTATATCTACGACCGTATCAGTCAAAAAACTACCGCTGAAGCTACCGCGCCGCGCGTTGACGAACATCGATATTGCGCAGTACGTTAAACGCTTAGAAATTCCCCATTTTAGGGGAATATTTATGCGGGATGCCCTACCCGACAAAATTCGTCAACAAGAATTTGGTGTTACTAACTTAGACGATGATGTTGGACCTGTAGGTCGCTTACAACCTCCTCCCGAATTAGTAAACTACTTTCGCAGCGACGGTAGCAACAACACAATTATGTATAACACTAATAGATATCAAGAACTCACATCATACACATGCGGACATTTGTGTCTCAAATTCTTGTATAACTTTGCGAAACCGCTTTTGTCGTCAGTTTAAGTGTTGCGCTTCATCATGTCCAGTATATTCACTGTTACGGGCGATTCATCTGTTCTTACTGCTTCTTATCATAGCAGAAAATTAGAAAAAATCCCCAACACCTCTTCAAGAATGGCTTCGATTGAAAGATGCACATTATGAAGAAGACTATCTAAAAAGCGAATTGCTTCAAGTGGTGAATACTTTCAAAATAAATTATAGTGGGTATAAAATTGAAGAAATTACAAATTGGAAGAATGTTAAGATTCTAAGGCTTCCACCCTACCACTGCGAATTAAATCCGGTTGAACTGGTTTGGAGTGAGGTCAAAAAGTATATAGGTGCACATAATACGAATTTTAAGGAAAATATCGTACGCAATTTATTCGGCGAAGCTTATGAGCGAATCACACCAGAGAAATGGCAAAACTATATAAGGCATGTAATAAAAACAGAAGACAAAATGTGGGAAATCGACCGTGTGATGGACGATATAGAACCCATTATTATAAATATAAATTATGAAGATTCTGATGATAATAGCGAAGAGGACAATAATTATAGTGAATAATCAAAACCAAAAAAAAAAAAAAAATACATTAATTAGTATTCTTCTGTATAAAATTTTATTAAAAGCCATGTTTACATTTATTTTTAAGTATGTTACAACAAATTGTATGATCTAATTAAAATTATTTTTATTTTAAATGTCTAAACTCAATTATTTTGCATTATATGCTGCTCTTTTCAAATTGACGCAGAAGCGACAAAAAGGGTTTACTTCAACAAGGTATTAACAAATAAGCCGATTGCAATACAAAAAGGGAATTTATTATAATTGACGTCTTCGTGTTCAGTTTTAAGCGACTTGCTGGGGAAATATGGCAATACTGTAGCCCTATCCCTGTACACTGCATAGTCAGAGTGAAACGAGCTATAGCTACTCTATTTAGAATTAATTATGCCGTTTATATTTTCAAAAGTTTCAATTTATAAAAATTATAACACTTGAAACTCTTTCAGGGCTTTGGGTTCGATTATCTAGTCGCGTTGTTATGTAAATTTGATTTTCAAATATTTTTCAACGGTGCATTGAAATTACTTGTCACCTCTCATGTCAATTCAAACGTCGACAACCAATCTCAAATCAAATATGACAAATGTTCAATTCTGTTTGTATACTATTAACTTTATATGATACGGTAAGTAATTGTTTATAATTAATTGCACTTTTTAAATTGTCTTTTATTTGCTTTAGCGTTGATAGAACAAGATTACTACCCACCTTGTATTGCTCTTATATCACCTCCAATATAGTAATCCTTCTGACATCAGCAGCTTGGACCCTTTTCTAGTCCAGGTGTAATGTCCCGCTTACGAACACTGACAGTCAACTCCTACTGACCTACAGCTGTCAACACTCCACTCCCGGCAGCTACCAGGACAGACCGTGCCCCACTCTGCTCGTGTACCTGCTACCTTCGTGTATCACCCTCCTTCAAACAGCTCTCTGGCAAGTTATCTGTCACAGATAAACTCCAACTGACACACTTCTTCCGTAGCTCCAATATTTACCAACCTCTGTCGTCAGTAACCAACAGAGTACCTCCGATATGGTCCTCCCCCTTGCTATACCCCTTGAATGGACCCTTTTGCCTCCAGAATGTAAACGAACTCAGCACTCAGCAATTCTCAAACTTATGTAAATCCTTGTCAATTGTTTTATTTAAAATAAAGCTATTTCAATCTAAATCTTTAATTGTTTACTTATATATTAACTCTTCTTGTATTTATATTTAGTTTTACCATCTTCCAATTCCCTTCTATAACTTATACTTTATTTCTCGTACCCACTTATTGATATTTCACTTCTATATTAACCACGTATATTTATTAATCACCCCTTTCAATATTTCCAAACACATACATTAAAAACAGGGTAACATTTCGATATTTAATCAGACCAAATTTTAAAATTACATGTTTTTTAAGTTGTTTTTTTCTAATTATTAGAACAAATTTGCTTAACTACCATATTCGATTCTTAATGCCTTGTATATTATAATATCATTTGACCCTTACCTACTTTAAATTATTTTCTTATCAGAATCTGCATCTGTCATGATCGATACTACTATTTATAAACTTTCTAAATTCAAAACACATGAAAAACGTTCAATAGTTATTATTCCCTTAATAATTTATTCCAAATTATATTTATTTAATAAACTTATTTCAAACATCCTCTACCTTTTGAATTCCCAAATTTCTTTTATAGATCCTAAATTTATTCAAAATCCGCAAATAGTGTATCATAACAATACATAGGGTACCAAAAATAGTCACAGTAAGATGCATGGGAAAATAAGAAGAGGAAAGCCAAAGAGAGCATAGAGAATGTGTGTCGTGGAAGATTTACAGAAACTAAACATCGATAACTGGAAAGAGCAAACCACCGATAGAAATAGATGGAAAAGAGTTATTGAAAAAGCCAAGGGCCTTAAAGACCTTTCCAGTTGATATAATGTAATGTAAAAATAATATATATTGCACTGGTTACACTTAGCTGTGTTTTTAAATGAGCAGAACTTTCAAATTCTGATGTAAATGAAGTATTTTAATTACAAATTGCCCTCGTTTGTATAATGATGTCAGTAATTACTTCTTTTAATAGCTTCTGAAAACTTTACAGGGGTGGGTTCCGTTATCTAGTTACTTGTTTCTAAAAACTTGATTTTCTAATATTTTAAAATTTCATTTAAATTATAAGTCACAACTTATGTCAACCAAATGTCAAAAAAAATTTCAAATTCTAATGACAAATTTCCCAATCTTTTGAATGGTACACTATAATATTAAATAACTCAGTAACTTCTTATTTGTTAATTAATTTCACCTTCTTAACGTCTGTAGTTATTTTCTAGTTAGGATCTGATAAGAAATCACCCATCTTGTATTTGATTCACCCAACGTTCAAGACAGCAACCTATTCTTGCTCAGCAAACTAGACCCCTTCAAGCTCCTTACTGCAATGCTCCGCTCACCGACAGACTACTCGTTCCAATTGTCCAATATTAGCAAACCCCATACTCCTGTCAGAAACCAGCAAACCTGGACATCCACCTGCCACAGTCAACTGCTACCTGGAACGCTCTTATTCTTTCCGATGATACCCCCTCGGAAGCTCCACTCAACAATACATATGTTGACGTAATCCCATTTTACTTTTGATATATGTCAAATGTAATATCATAAATCAAGCTAACCCAGTATGTTCCCTTAATACTTTACTTGTATATAATAATTCTTCTATCCATTAGTTTTGTCTACCATTTTTCAATAATCTTCTTTAGTTAATTCTTCTCTTGTCTTAGTCTTTTAAAATTCCATTTTGAAATCACCACATAGATTTGTTTTAATTATCTTTTTTACCCTAACCAAAATTACATAAAAAACAGGGTTATCTTCCATGTTTTAATTATACCAAATATTAGTTTACTACATTTTTCAGTTTGTTATTTTTTATACTGAAAAAATTTCCTACTACCTCATTTTTATCTTTATGCCTTCTAGTCTAATATGTATTTGAGTTAAACCTACTTAATCTAATCTTATTTCGAAATTAACATTTGTCATTTTTAAACTATATTTTATCCAATTTTATTTTTAACTTTAATCCACCTGTAATTTTCTATAGATTTCAGATACAAATCTGCCTTATTCCTGAATAAATCCAAACCATTATAATATCCCAATTTTTAACAAATTTTAATTCAAACCATATAAAATTTGTATCATTACAATATACATAGAGCATGACAATGATTTTACAATTACAACTATTGCAAGTGCTTTTTATTTTAGATGATGATACTCTTAAAGGAAGGAAATGTATTCCTTTCTGTTATTTTTACTAGACGATATATAATTTTATTGTAATGGTATTATTTATTTATTCTAAATTTGCATTCCACCTCGAGGATAATTAACGCAGGTATCTTAATTTATTTTAAATAGCTAGTATTCGCTAGTATTACAAAAATATTAGATTTAATAACAATATAAACTGCTCAAGGACAGGTCTAACGAGTAGCTTCAGAATGTGTAGTTCAAAACGTGACCACCGAGCTTCTGTAGATGGCGCCAAGTGGACAAACCGCCACTGTGCTACAATGCTTGGAAATTTTGCAAAGTGGAAAGCCAAAACCAAATAGCGCATGAAGGTGCTCGGGACCTTAGCAACAACTTTGCCCCCTTTCAAAATTTCGATATCTGTAGCCGTTCGAAAGTTACAGGCGATCCGGACGGACAGACGGACGGACAAAACGTTCGCATAAGTACGCTGAAGCTACTAATAAGAGAATTTACTTTATTTTTCGTTTAGTATTTATTAAGTAGTGTTCTGCAAATATTAGATCCACCATGTACAGGGTGTTCAAAATTAATTTTCACTTTTTGTGAACTACACAGTTATTGTTCTCAATTTTCTTTCACGCTTTGCTTCACATTAGCTATGTCGTATTTTGTAATAAGATTAATTACTTTATTTTTCTCCATTGAAAGCAGACATCAATTGTCCAACCTCTTTTTATTAACATTAATTTGATGTAAGTCAATGCCAAAAAATGATGTTCAAATGCAATGTGATAATTTTTTCATAACCAATTCAAGCGTTTTCCTGTCTGCTTATTTTTACTATTACTTTTTACGAAATCGTATTGTTCTTATTGACTAAATAGCCTGATTATGTAATATATGTTATCCCATACTTTATGCCCACGTTACATAATGTTTAAAAATAAATCTACGTATAAATTCTAATTGCACAATCAACTACATTAACAATGCGAATTAAGATTCTTTATAACTAAACCCTTCACTGTCCGCTATGCTTTATAGTCTGATGAATCATGCCATATTTGAGAAAAGTAACAATTAATAAATAATCAACACAACAACCCTTCTTTTAAATTCAAAATTATAGAACAAATAACACCCGTCTTCAGCCGAAGATAAATAATACAATAAAGAACTAGATACCCCTATCTTAATATCGTCTCAATATATAGGATTTTATAATTTAGGTCAAATTTCCTTGCGGTCAATTGTGTTTCGGTAAGCTTTCCTTTCGGTCAAATTTCCATTCGGCGAACTTTCCTTTCGGTAAACTTTCCTTTCGGTCAACTTTCCGTCAGTAAACTTTCCGCCGGTAAAAAGTTTTCGGTAAACTTTCCTAGATCCGTATTTACGATTACGTTGAACGTCTCGTCAATTATAGTCTTTAATAAATTGTATCTTTCGAGAAACGATTTTTCCATAACCGACACGTTATTTATATATTGCACGTCGAATACGCGATATGACTGTTCGAGCTTAGACCTTAAACCCGTGTCGCATATAGGTATTATATTTTGTCGCGTTTCGTCCAAGTAAACGCGTTCTTCATCCAAAACGTAGGAAAATATATTAGCTTTGAGTTTTATATCGAACCCCGTAACCGATATCGGTTTCAACGTTCGCGTATACCAAACCATTAACCCTCCAGTACCCGTTCAAAATTCTAAGACATCAGTACCCGCACCGGTCTCGCAGACCGACGCCCCTCTGCCACCTCCATAAAAATAATGAGATATCTTATGGCATTAGTTTCTTGTTCACTAACGTCTTCATAATCAGATATTTCCTGTTCAGTGTCACTGTTCATCTCCCTAGTTTCCAATAAATTATCTTCGTCAGACGATGGCACATCATTATAAAACGCGTTGTCGACATCCTCCTCCACTATTATATCTCGCATCTTCTGTTCTAGTCGCGCCTGTTCTTTCTCATAAAATCTGCCATGACTATAATAATGTTTTAGTATAACAGTGTTACTAAAAATGCAGAAAATACTTCCTTCTCCTCACATTGGTCGTATATCAAAGGTAAAAATAAAAACAACTCGGGTACCCGCTTCGGTCTCTGAAACCGAAATTATAAATAACTTTTTTCTACTCCTTTATTAGTAAATTGCTCATTTAGCACTGTTTACTTGATTAGTAAATTCGTTGTTACAAACAGTGTTACGTAATGATAATGACTAACACGTAATTTTTTTTATTACGTTACAGTTAGCTTCTGTTGTTTGTACGAAGCAGTGTAGGGATGTGACTGCAGCCGCCTAATTTTTAAAATGGTGTGACAGATGATTTGACAGTTAATAAAATATTTCTTTTTCGTTTAACGAAATGAGTGTGACCGTAGAAAAAGTATAGTACGCAACTCGGGCTATAGAGCAATTACACGCTCGTGGAATTACACACGCGCCGCTACGCGGCTTGTGCGTAACTTTTCCAACTCGCGTGTAATATGCTTCCTACAGCTCTCGTTGTGTAATATACTATTAAACCACTGCACGCACGAACTCAAAACTGCATACGGATCTTCAATGGCAATATATAGGAAGGTAGTGAAATGGGCGGTAAACTAACGCTAGCACATTAAGTAATATACTGCATCATGTGTTTGCTCGGTCTCACAGACCGTAAACGGGTACTGAAGGGTTAACGACGCACGATTATCGATACTACATAATAAACGTTTTCCGTCAAATTTCTCCTCTAAATAAAACACACCATTGTTTAGTTTTTTCCAATTCATAGAACGAACGTAGGAAAGCGCCTAATTGTGGACTGTTGGGGGCCATTTTTTGCGTAAACAGCACCGTATTTACATCGGGGTATAAACACTGAGTCCTTCAGCTTTTACACGGCACAAGTGTACAATTGCGTTCAGGTATGAAATTATTTAAAATCGTACGGTCTTTCCAATACGGCACACTTATTATTATAGTGTTTGTTTTTTGTAGCACTTCTATAAAATCGTTTAGGACGTTTTTATTCACTTTAACACCTGTTAGACATATTTAGTTCCCACAGCGGAAATTTCAAATATTGCAGGCTTGGGTTATTTAACGTGTGTACTTTCCACTCCCACATCCGGTCCTCGCTATTGAGTTTCTGGAAGGTTAGAACTGTAACACCTGGACCCTTCTTTTTAAGGGATTAATTATTAATTTACCTCGGATAAGCTCATTAGTCGGAAACAGAGTTCAAACGTACTTTTCAGCCACCATACGAAGTTAACAAATACTCAAACAGAATTTGTTGTATACACTTTTATTTGTTTTAACTATGTACAAAATAATAAAGCATGAATTAACGAAAATAGGAGACTTTCAATCAATTTGACAAATGATAAATTACAATAACGGCGCGAGCTGCCCCTTCGCTTGCCGCAACCAAATTCGCATGCGGATGAAAAATGGACGTCAACGGCTGGAGAGGCTTGCTTCGGGCGTTTCGGGCCTGTTCGGTACTCTCGGACTTACGTGGACCCGCGCAGTGGCTGCGTCGCAGGAAACCGCTGTCAAAGTTCTCACCTCGTGTTTCTGTAAACAATCTACACATTAAATCTATCAATACACTATTTCCACCCTTTCCGGGTGACGACAATAGGTTGAAATTAGAACCCCGGGAGGGATGCCGTGGAGCGGGAGGATTTATCCAAGCCCCCTGGTTCTCGTGAATCTGATGGTGGAAGCCTGCACGTTCCGGCGAAGTGCCGCAACTTTCAACAAATAACAGGTAAATTTACATTTACTTTACAAGAGTGGCATGTTTCTATTTGGCCGGCGAAATGCCTAATTTTACAATGTAACGGTAGCCAACGTTTATGAAGTTACGGGGGTTTCGGCGAGCTCGCAAATTAATATTTGCAGCCGGCGTAAAAGTTCGAGTTCGAGCGGTGCAGGCACTCGATTTCAAAGCGGTCCAAAATGTATCGGGCTTTATTTCATTAGGGCCGTATATTTTGACTGGGAAGAATGGATGACATCTAGATATTCATTTTGGCAAGCCACTAGGTCAATCCACGTTAAACAGAGGACAGGCAGGCGGATTTTCACCACTGAGTCGAATTCTGTTTAGTGGCGAGTGCGAGATGTTTCCCAAAATAATTCACTAGGTCAAATCTACTCTCGGGGAAGTTAACTAATTAATAAGTTGCTGACATCCAGGCGGATTTTCACCACTGGGTCGAAACAACTTATTATCTAGCTTGCTAAGTTCGGTCGGGGTCTCCTGAAGGGAGCTGGTGCTAGCAGGAAAATCTCTCTGTCGAATGCCCTCCACAAAAGCTTTTATATGCTGCGCCAAAGCTTATGAAGAGGGGATTCGGCGCTTCTAACCTTTGTTTCGATGCCCGGGCGGGCTTATCTGCTCGGTACAGGTGGAGGGTCTTGATAACGCTACGTGAGGATGACGACTAAATTTGATCATATTATTTAATATGGATTTTACCAAATTTAAACGGAAGCTGGCGTTACACATGATGGTTCCTCCGGGAAAAAGAAAGCGCTTGGTGGACATCTCTTCCGAGTAGGTCGCTTCTACATCGTAGGGAGGCACTTGGAGCGTCTTCAGGATAGACTTGGGGATTGCGGTATCAATTCCCCCGGTCCCCCAGGTGCCTGAAGGATGCAGAACTACTTCTTTAAAGTTGGTTAACGCCGTAATTTAAGGCTTCTGGTGGATTAAGCCCAGCTGAATGGCGTTCTTCCTGGACATTCTCAGAAAGCCTCCTCCTGGTAGTTTGAGTCGCATTGTACGTTGTCGCCGGCGTCGTCTGGGAGCTCTGGCTGGGTTCGCCGTCTCGGGGGGCAACAACAGTCCTGGCATGGCTGGCGACAATTCTGGCTCCGGCAATTTCATTTGTTGCAACTCGTGGAGCACTTCGCCGAGAAGGTCGTCCTTCTCTAGTGGAATCACGGCCTCGGTGACAGAGATGTCGGAGGGCTTCTCCGGGTGGAGCTCTGGCGGGGTTTCGGTTGGTACGATGAAGGCCTTCCTGACTGGCGACGCCGTGGAGGGCGTCTTCGGAGTACGAGACCCACTGGGGGCGCCTGGATCAGCGGGTGGATCTTGCGTCTCCAGCTTCTTTGGAGTAGTGGTTAGGCCTTCTGAAGGCTCGCCGAACAGCCGTCTAAACTTCAGAGCCAACTCTTGGAGTTCTGCCTCCAGGTCAGGGCCGAGCTTAGAGAGCGGGTTCTCACCTGCAGGCTCGCTGGTTTTTCAGGATGCGGCTTGCTAGGCTTTTTCTTCTCTGGCGTGACTGTTAATGGGGAAAGCATGGCCGGGACCGGACTCCACCTGGGTAACGGAGACCATTGTTCCTTGGATGTCATCTCCTGCGAGTCGTAGGCACGAGGATTCCAGGAGCAAATCTTCTTCTTGCCTTTTCGTGGTTTGGAAATCTTGAAGGGCCATGGGCGTACATTAGTTTTATTCTTCACTGGCGGCATATTTAATTCTCTCAGGAACAACTTGAACATTAATGCCAGGGCTAGGGGCTGACCTTTATATACGTGTTGTCTCGATTATTACCCCTTCCGGTTCTTTGTAGGTGGAGGGACAGTTATCTATAACCGCACGATTGCAGGTGTTTACTAAACATTTTCCAGAAATGTTTTCACTACAGATGCGGGGTAAATTTTGGAAAAAAACACTTCTGGCAGACGGACTGGAAAATTACTGGAAGGCTTTCTTAATATCCTTTACGTAGACTCTGCCGACTTTCCTTCGGGTTTGGGGATCGCTGAGTTCCACTATTACAGGGGAGATTACTTTTTTGATGACGTAGGGTCCGGCATACTTGGGCGTCAACTTCGCCGAAATCCCTTGAGCGGCATCCGAGAGGATTCTATCTCGTTTAAACACCTGGTGGCCTACCTGGGGCCGATACTCACGTCTTCTTAAATTGTAATGGTGGCTTTGTCGCGCAAAGGCCCTGGCCAGGTTGACTCGCACTATCGCCATTACATCTTCTAGTTTTTGGAGTTGCTCCCGGTATAATTCCGGAGTAGGAGCTTCTTCATCGGGGTTGAAGTCGGGCTCCGTCTCTCCGCGTAGCGTGCGTGGCGGCAACATTTCTCGTCCCAGGTTCAGGAGGGCTGGGGTGAATCCTGTTGATTCGTGTTTAGCAGTGTTGAGGGCGAACATTATTTCCGGTAGCCAAGCGTCCCACTGCTTCTGATTCCCTCGGGCTAACTGCGCGATGATGGTTCCCACTACTTTGTTAGCTCTTTCCACCGGGTTGGCCTGGGGCGTATACGGCGGTGTCAGCCGATGCTGGATGCCGTATTTCTTGGCCAATGCTTTAAATAATTTGCTAACGTACTGGGGTCCATTATCTGAAATTATTACTCTGGGTGTGCCAAATCTATAAATGATTCTTTCTTTCAGAGCTTGGCTCACGGCTTTGGCGGTAGCAGTACGAAGGGGATGGATCTCGATCCATTTGGTGAAGCGGTCCTGAAAGACTAAAAGCCACGCATTCCCTTTTGAAGACCTGGTGAGGGGGCCGATCAAATCTGGGCTGATGGCTTCCCATGGACCTCGAACTCGAGACCAAAACATCTTTCCAGCTGGTTGCTGTTGGGGAAGCTTATATTGTTGGCAAGTTGCACACGTGCGTACGTATCGGTGAATGTCTTGTTGCATCCTAGGCCAATAGTACAATCTTTGTATTCTAGCTGTCGTCTTGGTCACCCCCAGGTGTCCGGCGGTGGGATCATCGTGGGATTCCTGCAGGACTCTATGTCGTTGGGGTCTGGGGACGCACAGCTTCCATTCGGGTTGGAAGCCTTCAGCTAGGTCTTCACTTACATTCGGGAAACTCCGATAAAGGTTGCCTCTCTCGAGTTTCCAAGTGCTAAACTTGACAGGGTCTCTTCGCACTAGTCGAATCATCTTCCGCGTCCAGGAACATGGGGCGGCGGGTTCCGGGACGGCCATGGGGGCGAGGTGATCTTCTGGACCTCCTGGGGCTCGGGACAATGCATCTGCCACGTGGTTTAAGGCTCCAGCCCGATACTCGACTTCGAAGTCGTATTGCTGGAGCTCCAGGGCACACCTGGCTAGACGGGCTGAGGGATTGGGCAGGTTCCGTAGCCATCTCAGGCTACGGTGATCGGTCACCACTTTGAAGTGGTAACCTTCAAGGTATCCCTTGAATTTCTTTATCGCGAAAAGGACGGCCAGACATTCTAACTCAGTCGCGGAATACTTTGTTTCGGCTTCGGTTAGCGATCTGCTGGCGTAGGCGATGACTGTCTCTTGCTTCTCCAGCACCTGGGTAAGGACAGCTCCCAATCCCGTGGTGCTAACGTCAGTCTGGAGGACGAAGGGAACGGAGAAATCGGGGCAAGCAAGAATCGGGGCTGAAGTTAGGGCTCTCTTCAGCCCGTCCAGGGCTTCTTGTTGTTTCTCGGTCCAAACAAATTTGGTACCTTTTCGGAGGAGCTCGTTCAGGGGGGATACGATTTGGGCGAAGCCAGGAATGAACTTGCGGTACCAGGAGGCCATCCCTAAGAAGCGCCTTACTGCCTTTGGCGTTTGGGGAGCGTCCATCTTCGTGATCGCTTCCACTTTCTCAGGATCGGTCTGTATTCCGTTTTGATTTACAACATGTCCCAGATATTTTAATTCTGGCTGGCAGAAATGACATTTCTCCGGCTGGAGTTGAAGGCCGGCGGAGCGGAGTCTCTGAAAGACCACCTGGAGCTGCCGTAACTGGTCCTGGAACGACCTGCTGACGACGATGATGTCGTCCAAATAACAAAAGGCGTGGGGCTCGAGTTCTGGACCTATGACCTTGTCCAGGAAACGTTGGAACGTGGCTGGTGACGACTGAAGGCCGAACGGTAAAACTTTAAATTGGTATAATCCCCTCCCTGGAACGGTGAAGGCGGATATGGGGCGGCTTTTCATGGCAAGCGGGATTTGCCAATAGCCGTGCTTTAAATCGAGAGTACTTATATACCTGGCCCCACGAAGCTTATTTAGGATACCATCGATGAAGGGTAGCGGATAGGCGTCGGCACAGGTGGCCTCGTTCACCTTCCTGTAGTCGATGCAGAATCGGTACTGTCCGGAAGGTTTCTTCACTAGGACTACCGGAGAGCTGAAAGAACTGCTGGAGGGCTCGATGATCCCATCCGCAAGCATCTTATCTACCTCCTCGTTGATGATGGCCTGCATTGCTGGGTTGCGTGGGTAGTACCTCTGCTTGATGGGCCCTCGGCCTTCCTTAAGGGTGATCTGGTGTTCCACTAGGGTAGTGGGTCCGCTGGCTGTGGGGAATTTGTCTAATTCTTCCTTCAGGAATTCGTCTAGTTTTTCAGCCTGGGTGGCTGACAAGGATTTAAGGGTGGCGACGCCTTCTGAGTCCCTCCTAGCATTCAGGGCGACTTCTGTTGATCCGAGCGACATAACCTTGGAGGCGGGGCGTATGACGGCTTCGTACTTGGTCAGGAAGTCGAGTCCTAAAATTACGTCGCTGGAGAGGGTATCCACTACGTGGGCCTGCAGCGTATAGGGGTTTTCTTGGATAAAAATAGTGATTTCATATCGACCCTTGGTGGTGATCATTTGGCCATCGGCCAGCTGGACACGGTCTGGGTGATGTGGCTTGTTGACTACCCCTTGTTGCCTCAGGAACCTCTGGAGAGTTCTTCCCATATAGGACTTAGCGGCGCCCGTGTCGATTAGGGCGTTGAACGTTCTTTCCTTGAGGGCTATTGGGAGGAACAGCCGGGCATCTATGATGGATACTCGCGTTGACGGGTTCGGTTCTTGTTTGCAGAAGTTTTGGACCCGTTGGAGCCACCTGGACCACTCAGGGGGTCGGAGTCGGTGGGTGGAGGCCCTGGCCTTCGGGTGTCGAGGATGCCTCACAGGTCTCGACGGCCGGACGCGTTTCCCGGCCGCTTGCATGGGCAATCCCTCGTTAGGGTACCTGGTTTACCGCACCAGGAGCAGAAAAGCTTCGAAGGTCTCTGGCACTGGAACCTTTGGTGGCCTCGCTGTCCACATTTCCAGCAATTCTCCGTGCGATTATAGGCTGTGCTGGTTGAGGGGGTGGGGGACTTAGGGGTCGATGGTGCACGGTGATTATCCTCTGGGGTTTGTAAGGACGACACGGTGGGTGTCTTGAATCCCTGGGTGCACGTGACCTTGGGTTTCCCTGGCTTGTACGCCGTTTCGGACATGTAGGCCTGACTTGCTGTGGGGGGTGGTTGGAACGCCGCTTGCTCCAGCTGGAGGGCTTCGAATTCCTCCGCCATCTGCACCAGCTCGTCCAGCCTTTGGAAGTCCTTCCTTCGTACATATAATTTATATTCAGGGCGGAGATTTTCGTAAATACGTTCCAACTGCTCGTGTTCCCTGGTGACTCCAAACCGACGTAACAGCGTCTGGAGGGCTGTGACGAAGTCGGCCACGGATTCCTTCTGGCCCTGTGTCCGGTTCCTAATTTCTTCGGTCATCCGGAATTGGAAACGTGGGGGTAAATACTGGTTGTGAAAAGCAACTACGAAATTATCCCAATTTCTCCATCTTTGCTTATTATTTCTGACCCACAATAATGCCTTTCCTTTGAACAGCTCGGGCAAGGCGGTGAGGACTTCCTGCTCCCGGAACTGATAACAGGTTGAGAGTTCCTCAATCCTCTCTAGAAAAGAAATGGGGTCGGTGGTACCGTCGAACTTCAGGCCCCATTTTCTAATGCTGTTGCAAATTTGAGCAATATTCATTCTGGGTGGATCCGGATTTTGTCCCCGTTCTTCCTGGTGGTCATTTTCGCCTTCTGCGACGTGACGCTCCTCCTGCGTGTCATCCTGGGTGTCGTCGTCATCGTCGTCGTCTGCTGTCGCGGCTCCTTTCAGGCAATTCGACACTCTTTGTCTTAATTGTTGTACAGTGCCTTCTGTTTCCAGGCCTAAACCTGCTGCCAGCCCTCGGAGGTCTTCTACTCGGAGGGTGTAGATCCAGGTTACTTTAATCTTCGGGGGAGCCGGTGTACCATTGCCATTTCCGTCGTCCATGGCTCTTGGAGATTAGGTTTGGTACGAAGAATTCTGAAATATTAAACTACACAGTTTTAATCGGATATTTTCTAGCTTTTGCCTAGGGCGCCAATCTAGCGGACAAGAATGGGTATTTGTTACTTATGTATGTGTGTCTGAGTTCACGTTCCTGCTCCGGGCGCCATTGTAACACCTGGACCCTTCTTTTTAAGGGATTAATTATTAATTTACCTCGGATAAGCTCATTAGTCGGAAACAGAGTTCAAACGTACTTTTCAGCCACCATACGAAGTTAACAAATACTCAAACAGAATTTGTTGTATACACTTTTATTTGTTTTAACTATGTACAAAATAATAAAGCATGAATTAACGAAAATAGGAGACTTTCAATCAATTTGACAAATGATAAATTACAATAAAGGCGCGAGCTGCCCCTTCGCTTGCCGCAACCAAATTCGCATGCGGATGAAAAATGGACGTCAACGGCTGGAGAGGCTTGCTTCGGGCGTTTCGGGCCTGTTCGGTACTTTCGGACTTACGTGGACCCGCGCAGTGGCTGCGTCGCAGGAAACCGCTGTCAAAGTTCTCACCTCGTGTTTCTGTAAACAATCTACACATTAAATCTATCAATACACTATTTCCACCCTTTCCGGGTGACGACAATAGGTTGAAATTAGAACCCCGGGAGGGATGCCGTGGAGCGGGAGGATTTATCCAAGCCCCCTGGTTCTCGTGAATCTGATGGTGGAAGCCTGCACGTTCCGGCGAAGTGCCGCAACTTTCAACAAATAACAGGTAAATTTACATTTACTTTACAAGAGTGGCATGTTTCTATTTGGCCGGCGAAATGCCTAATTTTACAATGTAACGGTAGCCAACGTTTATGAAGTTACGGGGGTTTCGGCGAGCTCGCAAATTAATATTTGCAACCGGCGTAAAAGTTCGAGTTCGAGCGGTGCAGGCACTCGATTTCAAAGCGGTCCAAAATGTATCGGGCTTTATTTCATTAGGGCCGTATATTTTGACTGGGAAGAATGGATGACATCTAGATATTCATTTTGGCAAGCCACTAGGTCAATCCACGTTAAACAGAGGACAGGCAGGCGGATTTTCACCACTGAGTCGAATTCTGTTTAGTGGCGAGTGCGAGATGTTTCCCAAAATAATTCACTAGGTCAAATCTACTCTCGGGGAAGTTAACTAATTAATAAGTTGCTGACATCCAGGCGGATTTTCACCACTGGGTCGAAACAACTTATTATCTAGCTTGCTAAGTTCGGTCGGGGTCTCCTGAAGGGAGCTGGTGCTAGCAGGAAAATCTCTCTGTCGAATGCCCTCCACAAAAGCTTTTATATGCTGCGCCAAAGCTTATGAAGAGGGTATTCGGCGCTTCTAACCTTTGTTTCGATGCCCGGGCGGGCTTATCTGCTCGGTACAGGTGGAGGGTCTTGATAACGCTACGTGAGGATGACGACTAAATTTGATCATATTATTTAATATGGATTTTACCAAATTTAAACGGAAGCTGGCGTTACACATGATGGTTCCTCCGGGAAAAAGAAAGCGCTTGGTGGACATCTCTTCCGAGTAGGTCGCTTCTACATCGTAGGGAGGCACTTGGAGCGTCTTCAGGATAGACTTGGGGATTGAGGTATCAATTCCCCCGGTCCCCCAGGTGCCTGAAGGATGCAGAACTACTTCTTTAAAGTTGGTTAACGCCGTAATTTAAGGCTTCTGGTGGATTAAGCCCAGCTGAATGGCGTTCTTCCTGGACATTCTCAGAAAGCCTCCTCCTGGTAGTTTGAGTCGCATTGTACGTTGTCGCCGGCGTCGTCTGGGAGCTCTGGCTGGGTTCGCCGTCTCGGGGGGCAACAACAGTCCTGGCATGGCTGGCGACAATTCTGGCTCCGGCAATTTCATTTGTTGCAACTCGTGGAGCACTTCGCCGAGAAGGTCGTCCTTCTCTAGTGGAATCACGGCCTCGGTGACAGAGATGTCGGAGGGCTTCTCCGGGTGGAGCTCTGGCGGGGTTTCGGTTGGTACGATGAAGGCCTTCCTGACTGGCGACGCCGTGGAGGGCGTCTTCGGAGTACGAGACCCACTGGGGGCGCCTGGATCAGCGGGTGGATCTTGCGTCTCCAGCTTCTTTGGAGTAGTGGTTAGGCCTTCTGAAGGCTCGCCGAACAGCCGTCTAAACTTCAGAGCCAACTCTTGGAGTTCTGCCTCCAGGTCAGGGCCGAGCTTAGAGAGCGGGTTCTCACCTGCAGGCTCGCTGGTTTTTCAGGATGCGGCTTGCTAGGCTTTTTCTTCTCTGGCGTGACTGTTAATGGGGAAAGCATGGCCGGGACCGGACTCCACCTGGGTAACGGAGACCATTGTTCCTTGGATGTCATCTCCTGCGAGTCGTAGGCACGAGGATTCCAGGAGCAAATCTTCTTCTTGCCTTTTCGTGGTTTGGAAATCTTGAAGGGCCATGGGCGTACATTAGTTTTATTCTTCACTGGCGGCATATTTAATTCGCTCAGGAACAACTTGAACATTAATGCCAGGGCTAGGGGCTGACCTTTATATACGTGTTGTCTCGATTATTACCCCTTCCGGTTCTTTGTAGGTGGAGGGACAGTTATCTATAACCGCACGATTGCAGGTGTTTACTAAACATTTTCCAGAAATGTTTTCACTACAGATGCGGGGTAAATTTTGGAAAAAAACACTTCTGGCAGACGGACTGGAAAATTACTGGAAGGCTTTCTTAATATCCTTTACGTAGACTCTGCCGACTTTCCTTCGGGTTTGGGGATCGCTGAGTTCCACTATTACAGGGGAGATTACTTTTTTGATGACGTAGGGTCCGGCATACTTGGGCGTCAACTTCGCCGAAATCCCTTGAGCGGCATCCGAGAGGATTCTATCTCGTTTAAACACCTGGTGGCCTACCTGGGGCCGATACTCACGTCTTCTTAAATTGTAATGGTGGCTTTGTCGCGCAAAGGCCCTGGCCAGGTTGACTCGCACTATCGCCATTACATCTTCTAGTTTTTGGAGTTGCTCCCGGTATAATTCCGGAGTAGGAGCTTCTTCATCGGGGTTGAAGTCGGGCTCCGTCTCTCCGCGTAGCGTGCGTGGCGGCAACATTTCTCGTCCCAGGTTCAGGAGGGCTGGGGTGAATCCTGTTGATTCGTGTTTAGCAGTGTTGAGGGCGAACATTATTTCCGGTAGCCAAGCGTCCCACTGCTTCTGATTCCCTCGGGCTAACTGCGCGATTATGGTTCCCACTACTTTGTTAGCTCTTTCCACCGGGTTGGCCTGGGGCGTATACGGCGGTGTCAGCCGATGCTGGATGCCGTATTTCTTGGCCAATGCTTTAAATAATTTGCTAACGTACTGGGGTCCATTATCTGAAATTATTACTCTGGGTGTGCCAAATCTATAAATGATTCTTTCTTTCAGAGCTTGGCTCACGGCTTTGGCGGTAGCAGTACGAAGGGGATGGATCTCGATCCATTTGGTGAAGCGGTCCTGAAAGACTAAAAGCCACGCATTCCCTTTTGAAGACCTGGTGAGGGGGCCGATCAAATCTGGGCTGATGGCTTCCCATGGACCTCGAACTCGAGACCAAAACATCTTTCCAGCTGGTTGCTGTTGGGGAAGCTTATATTGTTGGCAAGTTGCACACGTGCGTACGTATCGGTGAATGTCTTGTTGCATCCTAGGCCAATAGTACAATCTTTGTATTCTAGCTGTCGTCTTGGTCACCCCCAGGTGTCCGGCGGTGGGATCATCGTGGGATTCCTGCAGGACTCTATGTCGTTGGGGTCTGGGGACGCACAGCTTCCATTCGGGTTGGAAGCCTTCAGCTAGGTCTTCACTTACATTCGGGAAACTCCGATAAAGGTTGCCTCTCTCGAGTTTCCAAGTGCTAAACTTGACAGGGTCTCTTCGCACTAGTCGAATCATCTTCCGCGTCCAGGAACATGGGGCGGCGGGTTCCGGGACGGCCATGGGGGCGAGGTGATCTTCTGGACCTCCTGGGGCTCGGGACAATGCATCTGCCACGTGGTTTAAGGCTCCAGCCCGATACTCGACTTCGAAGTCGTATTGCTGGAGCTCCAGGGCACACCTGGCTAGACGGGCTGAGGGATTGGGCAGGTTCCGTAGCCATCTCAGGCTACGGTGATCGGTCACCACTTTGAAGTGGTAACCTTCAAGGTATCCCTTGAATTTCTTTATCGCGAAAAGGACGGCCAGACATTCTAACTCAGTCGCGGAATACTTTGTTTCGGCTTCGGTTAGCGATCTGCTGGCGTAGGCGATGACTGTCTCTTGCTTCTCCAGCACCTGGGTAAGGACAGCTCCCAATCCCGTGGTGCTAACGTCAGTCTGGAGGACGAAGGGAACGGAGAAATCGGGGCAAGCAAGAATCGGGGCTGAAGTTAGGGCTCTCTTCAGCCCGTCCAGGGCTTCTTGTTGTTTCTCGGTCCAAACAAATTTGGTACCTTTTCGGAGGAGCTCGTTCAGGGGGGATACGATTTGGGCGAAGCCAGGAATGAACTTGCGGTACCAGGAGGCCATCCCTAAGAAGCGCCTTACTGCCTTTGGCGTTTGGGGAGCGTCCATCTTCGTGATCGCTTCCACTTTCTCAGGATCGGTCTGTATTCCGTTTTGATTTACAACATGTCCCAGATATTTTAATTCTGGCTGGCAGAAATGACATTTCTCCGGCTGGAGTTGAAGGCCGGCGGAGCGGAGTCTCTGAAAGACCACCTGGAGCTGCCGTAACTGGTCCTGGAACGACCTGCTGACGACGATGATGTCGTCCAAATAACAAAAGGCGTGGGGCTCGAGTTCTGGACCTATGACCTTGTCCAGGAAACGTTGGAACGTGGCTGGTGACGACTGAAGGCCGAACGGTAAAACTTTAAATTGGTATAATCCCCTCCCTGGAACGGTGAAGGCGGATATGGGGCGGCTTTTCATGGCAAGCGGGATTTGCCAATAGCCGTGCTTTAAATCGAGAGTACTTATATACCTGGCCCCACGAAGCTTATTTAGGATACCATCGATGAAGGGTAGCGGATAGGCGTCGGCACAGGTGGCCTCGTTCACCTTCCTGTAGTCGATGCAGAATCGGTACTGTCCGGAAGGTTTCTTCACTAGGACTACCGGAGAGCTGAAAGAACTGCTGGAGGGCTCGATGATCCCATCCGCAAGCATCTTATCTACCTCCTCGTTGATGATGGCCTGCATTGCTGGGTTGCGTGGGTAGTACCTCTGCTTGATGGGCCCTCGGCCTTCCTTAAGGGTGATCTGGTGTTCCACTAGGGTAGTGGGTCCGCTGGCTGTGGGGAATTTGTCTAATTCTTCCTTCAGGAATTCGTCTAGTTTTTCAGCCTGGGTGGCTGACAAGGATTTAAGGGTGGCGACGCCTTCTGAGTCCCTCCTAGCATTCAGGGCGACTTCTGTTGATCCGAGCGACATAACCTTGGAGGCGGGGCGTATGACGGCTTCGTACTTGGTCAGGAAGTCGAGTCCTAAAATTACGTCGCTGGAGAGGGTATCCACTACGTGGGCCTGCAGCGTATAGGGGTTTTCTTGGATAAAAATAGTGATTTCATATCGACCCTTGGTGGTGATCATTTGGCCATCGGCCAGCTGGACACGGTCTGGGTGATGTGGCTTGTTGACTACCCCTTGTTGCCTCAGGAACCTCTGGAGAGTTCTTCCCATATAGGACTTAGCGGCGCCCGTGTCGATTAGGGCGTTGAACGTTCTTTCCTTGAGGGCTATTGGGAGGAACAGCCGGGCATCTATGATGGATACTCGCGTTGACGGGTTCGGTTCTTGTTTGCAGAAGTTTTGGACCCGTTGGAGCCACCTGGACCACTCAGGGGGTCGGAGTCGGTGGGTGGAGGCCCTGGCCTTCGGGTGTCGAGGATGCCTCACAGGTCTCGACGGCCGGACGCGTTTCCCGGCCGCTTGCATGGGCAATCCCTCGTTAGGGTACCTGGTTTACCGCACCAGGAGCAGAAAAGCTTCGAAGGTCTCTGGCACTGGAACCTTTGGTGGCCTCGCTGTCCACATTTCCAGCAATTCTCCGTGCGATTATAGGCTGTGCTGGTTGAGGGGGTGGGGGACTTAGGGGTCGATGGTGCACGGTGATTATCCTCTGGGGTTTGTAAGGACGACACGGTGGGTGTCTTGAATCCCTGGGTGCACGTGACCTTGGGTTTCCCTGGCTTGTACGCCGTTTCGGACATGTAGGCCTGACTTGCTGTGGGGGGTGGTTGGAACGCCGCTTGCTCCAGCTGGAGGGCTTCGAATTCCTCCGCCATCTGCACCAGCTCGTCCAGCCTTTGGAAGTCCTTCCTTCGTACATATAATTTATATTCAGGGCGGAGATTTTCGTAAATACGTTCCAACTGCTCGTGTTCCCTGGTGACTCCAAACCGACGTAACAGCGTCTGGAGGGCTGTGACGAAGTCGGCCACGGATTCCTTCTGGCCCTGTGTCCGGTTCCTAATTTCTTCGGTCATCCGGAATTGGAAACGTGGGGGTAAATACTGGTTGTGAAAAGCAACTACGAAATTATCCCAATTTCTCCATCTTTGCTTATTATTTCTGACCCACAATAATGCCTTTCCTTTGAACAGCTCGGGCAAGGCGGTGAGGACTTCCTGCTCCCGGAACTGATAACAGGTTGAGAGTTCCTCAATCCTCTCTAGAAAAGAAATGGGGTCGGTGGTACCGTCGAACTTCAGGCCCCATTTTCTAATGCTGTTGCAAATTTGAGCAATATTCATTCTGGGTGGATCCGGATTTTGTCCCCGTTCTTCCTGGTGGTCATTTTCGCCTTCTGCGACGTGACGCTCCTCCTGCGTGTCATCCTGGGTGTCGTCGTCATCGTCGTCGTCTGCTGTCGCGGCTCCTTTCAGGCAATTCGACACTCTTTGTCTTAATTGTTGTACAGTGCCTTCTGTTTCCAGGCCTAAACCTGCTGCCAGCCCTCGGAGGTCTTCTACTCGGAGGGTGTAGATCCAGGTTACTTTAATCTTCGGGGGAGCCGGTGTACCATTGCCATTTCCGTCGTCCATGGCTCTTGGAGATTAGGTTTGGTACGAAGAATTCTGAAATATTAAACTACACAGTTTTAATCGGATATTTTCTAGCTTTTGCCTAGGGCGCCAATCTAGCGGACAAGAATGGGTATTTGTTACTTATGTATGTGTGTCTGAGTTCACGTTCCTGCTCCGGGCGCCATTGTAACACCTGGACCCTTCTTTTTAAGGGATTAATTATTAATTTACCTCGGATAAGCTCATTAGTCGGAAACAGAGTTCAAACGTACTTTTCAGCCACCATACGAAGTTAACAAATACTCAAACAGAATTTCTTGTATACACTTTTATTTGTTTTAACCATGTACAAAATAATAAAGCATGAATTAACGAAAATAGGAGACTTACAATCAATTTGACAAATGATAAATTACAATAACGGCGCGAGCTGCCCCTTCGCTTGCCGCAACCAAATTCGCATGCGGATGAAAAATGGACGTCAACGGCTGGAGAGGCTTGCTTCGGGCGTTTCGGGCCTGTTCGGTACTCTCGGACTTACGTGGACCCGCGCAGTGGCTGCGTCGCAGGAAACCGCTGTCAAAGTTCTCACCTCGTGTTTCTGTAAACAATCTACACATTAAATCTATCAATACACTATTTCCACCCTTTCCGGGTGACGACAATAGGTTGAAATTAAAACCCCGGGAGGTATGCCGTGGAGCGGCGTGATCACGGGAGGATTTATCCAAGCCCCCTGGTTCTCGTGAATCTGATGGTGGAAGCCTGCACGTTCCGGCGAAGTGCCGCAATTTTCAACAAATAACAGGTAAATTTACATTTACTTTACAAGAGTGGCATGTTTCTATTTGGCCGGCGAAATGCCTAATTTTACAATGTAACGGTAGCCAACGTTTATGAAGTTACGGGGGTTTCGGCGAGCTCGCAAATTAATATTTGCAGCCGGCGTAAAAGTTCGAGTTCGAGCGGTGCAGGCACTCGATTTCAAAGCGGTCCAAAATGTATCGGGCTTTATTTCATTAGGGCCGTATATTTTGACTGGGAAGAATGGATGACATCTAGATATTCATTTTGGCAAGCCACTAGGTCAATCCACGTTAAACAGAGGACAGGCAGGCGGATTTTCACCACTGAGTCGAATTCTGTTTAGTGGCGAGTGCGAGATGTTTCCCAAAATAATTCACTAGGTCAAATCTACTCTCGGGGAAGTTAACTAATTAATAAGTTGCTGACATCCAGGCGGATTTTCACCACTGGGTCGAAACAACTTATTATCTAGCTTGCTAAGTTCGGTCGGGGTCTCCTGAAGGGAGCTGGTGCTAGCAGGAAAATCTCTCTGTCGAATGCCCTCCACAAAAGCTTTTATATGCTGCGCCAAAGCTTATGAAGAGGGGATTCGGCGCGCGTCTAACCTTTGTTTCGATGCCCGGGCGGGCTTATCTGCTCGGTACAGGTGGAGGGTCTTGATAACGCTACGTGAGGATGACGACTAAATTTGATCATATTATTTAATATGGATTTTACCAAATTTAAACAGAAGCTGGCGTTACAGAACTTCGGAGAACGGCAAAATTTATCGGGGGGCGGAGTACTAATTAATTTCGAACTGACGTCGCTTGGGAAAAGCCGTTGGAAATACAGAAATATCCAAATGGCATGATTGGTTGGATATTCAAAATCAGGGTGTGCGATTGTTAGTTTTGAATGTGAGAACGGCAAATGGGCAGTTTAGTTATACGAACGTTTGAAAATATGAGTTAGTCATTTCAACCCGTACAGACGTTACTATTTCAAATTATATATATTGTATTAGCAAGTTGTTGTGTTTTATTCCTGACGACAGTAATCAGAAGTGAGATTATTGTAACAATTTTCAGACGCGGGATCGCGGATAATTTACGGTAGTAATTATTCGATTTAAGGACTTACGACGGTGTGAAATGATTCCGTTAAGACTCGGGCGTGTGGATTCACGCGAGTATCGATTGCGAGTGAATCGCGAGAGTGGGTTGCGAGTTATTCGCGAGACTACGCGACGAGTGAGTCGCGGAAGTAGGTTGCGAGTGATTCTCGAGAGTACGTAGCGAGTGATTCGCAAGAGTACGTGGCGAGTGATTCGCAAGAGTACATGGCGAGTGATTCGCTAGATTGGCAGTGAGCTGCTGTATGCAATTGAGATCGGGAAGAGCTACACTGACAGGCGACGCAGAATCAAGCGGTGCTGCGGGTGCGAGCGTTACACCGCAACAACAGGTGGTTACGCTTGAGAAGCTGTCCAAAATTTTGAAGCAGCTGAATCCGCAAGGTAGGCAAGCATCGTCTACTAGGTCCGCGGGAGGAAGGACGACGCCAGCAGATGGAAGTTTTTGTGTGATGCCTGATCTAAGCAAAAGTATAAGAATGTTTGATGAGCAGGGTGGTGCCACGGAAGCCGTGAACTGGATCGACGACGTCAAGTCGATGGCAGGTCGACAATTTTGGGGAGGCAGCATTTTATTGGAAATGGCTCGCCAGAATTTATCTGGCAGCGCTCTTTTATGGTACCGCTACGAGCAGGAGAAAATTCAAAACTGGGGAGATTTTGAGAGCAAATTCCGGGAGAACTTCGAGGATAGACGGAGTCTAACCGAGAAATTTAAGGAAATGTCGCCGAGAATGCAGGAAAAGGAAGAGAGCGCCGTCGATTATTTTTATATAAAAGTACGATTATGTCGCGGCCTGGGTCTGAATTTTTCCGACATCAAGCCGTTGATTCTGGATGGATTAAAATGCAGGAGAACGACACGAATACTTTGCCATATCCGGCATGATAGTGAAGAGGATCTATTAAATGATATCCGTGTGGACGAGTTGTCGCGAAGGCAAGAACGGTCGACGCCAACGGGCATTGCAAATCATAATGCGAGGCAAATAATCAAATGCAACCGGTGTCAACAAAATGGGCATATAGCGAAGAATTGTGTTGTTAATAATTCTTCTGTAAAGACAAGGAGTGCTAAGGACGAAGTGACGTGTTACCGCTGCAATGCTAAGGGACATTACGCGAAGGATTGTGCAAAAAAACGGTTTACAGACAAAGTGAAATGTTTTGCGTGCGGAGAAGACGGACACATCTCGCGCTTTTGTTCAAAATCAAAAGTACGGGCGACGGATACTGAAACGCAGCGGGATGTGCAGCACGTCGAGGCACAATTGCCTAAACTTAAACATTATAAGGACGCAAAGGTTAATGGAACCAAAATTCAGAGTTATGTCGATCTTGGCTCTCAGGTGTGCGCGATTCGGGACGATCTTGTGCCGAAATTAAAACTGGTTTGTAACTGGAAGGACTGTAAACAAATTGCAGGTTATGGAAGCGCCACGACGCAGACTTTGGGGTCAGTGGAAGTGACAATCGAGGTGGATGGAGTGAGCGCTGACGTAAAAGTACAAATCGTGCCGCGGGAAGTGCAGTAAATTCCGCTGCTTATAGGACATCCATTTACTGAGTAAGAACAAAATATCCAAATTGTGAAAACGGCGAACGAGTTGATTATTACCGAATGCAACTCGCGAGAAAGACAACCGCTGAAGGTGGCTCTGTGGGCGAAGGACGCTTGTGTTATACCGGACAATTTTTTAGGGCATGTTGCAATACGGTCGGATGCTCCAGTGACCGATTTATGTGTTGAGGGTGACATGCGTGAGATCGGAGGTCTTGTGCCACGATGTGTTGTCACCACTAATAGTGCGGGAGAAGCTGTGCTGCCTGTGCTAAACATCAGCGACGGCGACGTCATCATCGACGGGGGCCACAAGATAACCCGGGGGGAACGTTGTGTTGAATGCACTCGTAGACGCGAAGTCAACGAAATCCCTGTGGCTATGGAGGAAGTGAAGACGGACCTGATGGGAGCAGACGCTGAGAAGGTGCTACACCTCGTGGACGAGTATCGAGATTTGGTGGCCAGAAACATGAAACAAATTGGCTGTACTAATCTGGCGGAAATGGACATAGATTTCACATACGAAAGGCCAGTAGTTTATCGACCATATAGATTATCGCATGGGGAGAGACAGCAGGTACGGGACATCATCGCCGAGCTGCAGGAGGCCGACATCGTGGATGAATCAACGTCACCCTTTGCCAGTCCAATTGTACTAGTTCGGAAGAAGTGCGGATCTGTGCGAATGTGCGTTGATTATCGAGGGCTCAACAAAAGGACGGTCAAATAACATTGGCCCTTGCCGAGGATTGACGATCAACGTGATCGATTCGGAGGCCAGCAGTACTACACTTCCCTGGATTTGAAGTGTGAGTACTATCAAATTCCAGTGGCAGAGGATTCGCGGGGTGAGACTGCTTTCATCACACCCGATGGAGCGTACTCCTTTAAACGAGTTTGTTTCGGGCTTGTAAGTGCGCCTGCAGTATTCCAACGTTTAATCCATGTAGTATTTGTAGTAATTTAAGGTATGATACTGCATTAACGTATTTGGATGATGTAATTATTCCATCAAAAACTGTCGATGAGGGGTTGGTTAAGTTACACGATGCATTTGACATGTTTAGGGACGCGAACTTGACATTAAATTTGGGAAAATGTAGTTTCTTTATGTACAAAATAGAATATTTAGGTTTTACTATTTCGAGTGCCGGGACTGCAAAGCTAAGGGCAGTCGCAAATTTTTCGGCCCCGTCTAATGTACATGGCATTCGTTCGTTTTTAGGATTGACTAATTTCTTTAGGCGATTTATTAATGGGTTTGCCACAATTGCCAGGCTACTTAGCGACATTTTAAGGAAGGGTGTTGTTTTTGTTTGGGGAGAAGCGCAACAGGGGATTTTTGACAAAATTAAAGTTTTACTGCTAAGCAAACCGGTGCTTTGTATTTATGATCCGGGGGTTTATACAGAAGTTCACACAGATGCTTCGAGCTTAGGATTAGGCGCCGTGATTTTACAAAAACAAACGGACGGGACAATGAAACCGATTTCTTTTTATAGTCGTAAAACTACACCGAAGGAATCTATTTACAGTAGTTACGAATTGGAATGTTTGGCCATACTTGCGGCACTTGAAAAATACGGCGTTTACCTTCTAGGTATTCTATTCGCAATTAAGACGGATTTTAACAGTTTAAAATTGCTAGCCAACAAGCGCGACATTAATCCGCGTATTGGAAGATGGTTTCTTAAATTGTTGGAGTTTAATTACACTATAGAGTACCATACAGGGAAACAAAATCGGGTCGCGGATGCGTTAAGTCGGAATCCACTTGAAGAAGCGAGGGATGAACCTATTATAACGGGGTTACCTGTGTTGGGAATTAAAATAAGTACTGATTGGGTGGCCGCCTTGCAACGAACGTGTTCCGAAGTTAAGGCCGTATGTAGCAAGTTGGAGCAGGGTGATAGGACTACCCATGAAAAATTTGTACTTTGCCACGGGAGAGTTTATAAAACGAAAGGGGGTATCTGGCGTTTATAGGTACCAATAGAGCTGAGATATGAAATCGTAAGCAAAGCGCACAGGGAATTAATGCACTTAGGGATTGATAAAACACTAGCCCCTGTTAAGGAATGTTATTGTTTCCCTAAAATGGAGGACTTTGTCACGAAATATGTAAATAGGTGTATTAACTGTTTATTCTTTAAAACGCCGCGGGGCAAGCAATAGGGATTATTGCACCCTCTCGAAAAGGGAAAGCGCGCCTTCCAGGTCGCTCACTTGGATTATCTCGGTCCTTTCCCAAAGTCAGTTAGAGGTAATAAACTTTTGGCTGCTTTAATTGATGGGTACAGCAAGTAGGTAGTATTAAAAGCGGTGCCAGATGTAGGTGCTGCATGTACAATAAATGTTTTAAAAGAGTTTATAATGCATTACGGTAAAATGGATAAACTAATTACGGACAGGGGAACAGGGCTAGTGGCCGAAGTAGTTGAGGACTTTTGCTCAAATTATAATATACACCATACGCGAATATCAACGGCCAGTCCAAGGACTAATGGACAAATAGAACGGGTTAACGATATGTTGACAACATGCATCGGGATGAGTACTGAAAGCATAGAGGGTTCGGATTAGGATAGCAAAATTTTTGAGATACAGTGGGCACTTAATAATTCGGTCCACAGTGTTACCAAAAGAACTCCATTCAGTATTGTTTATTCTACTCAGCGGGATGGATTTAGCATCAATTTATTGACGCGCGAGATAAGGGAACTTAATGAGCAACACGCCAATGTTGAAATCTTACCGCCGGTAGAAGAGTTGTTCGAGCGAAATCGGATCAAAATGGCTAATCAATTTAACAAGGGCAGGCGGGAAGCTCTAGTATATAATGCTGACGACATTGTTCTAATTCGAGCGGAACCTCCAGCAACTGGTCAGAGTCGAAAGGGTAAACCGAAATATCGGGGTCCCTACGAGGTAATCAAACTCGTTGGTGACGATAGGTACTGTAAGAATGGGGCCTTTGAGGGGTTATATCTTACGTGAATATGTTCATATATAAAGGTTGAAATAAAACTCGTGTTTGCTTCATGAACCAATATAATGAACTCTCTAAACTTTGTTTTTAGGATCGTTACCTACACCATATATCTCTTTCAACTATGATCCGTAACATTACCCCCCCCCCCCCCCCCAAAAGAAGAGGGAGGGAGGCCAGGTAGGAAAACTAATATAACCCCGTATGAGAGTAACAGGATTATATTTAGCTACAAAACCTCCTGGATCTTTTCAACAATCCTTAAAAACTAATAACAATAACTCATAGCAATAAATAAAGGTAACAATAAACAATAACACAACACTACACATGCACTGCCACTGGTCACACGAGTCTGGGTCGTTGATCGAGCGTCTCTTTCTACTTCCGAGATGAAAGCTGGAAAAGATAGAAAAAAAGGCAAGCATGCATGAAAAAGTAAAAAAATAAAAAGCAACAAACAAATAAACACATGGAAGCGTGGAAGCTTTGTTTATCTAAAAAGTAAGCGGGGTCAGCCGAATGAAACTGACTGTCTCGGTAAGTCCTTCCAGTGACATGTAGTTATTTGTGTTGACAAACTTTAACAAAACTTAACTAGGTTCGCAACTGCAGAAGTGTGCGAGGTCCATTGCATGTGTCCTCTCAAGCAAGCAACCGATGCTTACGATTGATTTTGCGTATTTGCAGGTTATATCGTAGTGACCGGCCGGCAGTGCCCGGAGAAGATGCAAGACCGCACACGAGTTACTGCTGCATGCACGGACCAGGGTAGGTCATGCTTGCATGCCGGCAGCGACGGCAGGCTGCGAACGCCACTGTGGATGTGCGAAGGTTAACAATTGACCGAGCACAAGGGTTTGCTGCACGTACCAGACCAGTGTAGGCCAAGAAGGCATGCGAGCAGCAAGGGCAGATTGCAGTTGAAACTGCGAAAGTGGCCGATAAACGAATGCGAAAGCGCAATGAGACGGCAGTGCATAATTGCACGGGAGAGACACCACCTTTGATGAACGGGGTGTACCGTGAAAGATTCCATGTGGTGCACAGCGAATATTGTTGAGGAGGGCTGTGGAAGCACATCAGGGATGGAATCGAAGGGAGTCCGTTCATGTATGCTGGTGGTGTTTCAGATACGTCTAAAATCCGTTGAAGCGCGTGTAGTGCCCGCTGTGAGAAAGAGGCTGAGGCACGCGATCTAGTTGGCGGATGGGAACTGGAGATAACATGCTTGGGAACTGCGCATGCAAAAGTGTCGATGGCTGTGCAGGCATGTGTGCCAAGAACGGTGCACGCGCATCCAGTGCCCGCCGCACGCCGCGACGTGAAAATGGGCACTCGCACGCACGCAGGACGCACCTGGTCGACATGTGCCATGGATGTGAGAACATCGAAAGCGGAAGGGGGCTGTGCAAATCGTTAACAGACAGACAGACAGCCGTTTTACGGAGAATTTTGTGAAAGAATCATCTTTGTTCGAGATTAGAAGATCAGATTCATGTCGCTACGGTCGGCAGCAATGTGTGCACATGTACCGAATCGTGGACGGTGCACGTGAACAAGTTAGGAGAATTGGAAACTCACTGTTCGCTGTTTTGAAAATAATATAGTTGATAGCACTTGTGCCGCGCTACTTACGAGTTGTGTGTACAAACGCAGCTGCTATGAAATGTCACTTTTGGCAATTGTCAAAAAGGCTAGCATTTGAAGGTTGTGGAGTAATGTGCAAAGAATTTTGGTAACCGCACTGACAGGAGAACTGCACAGAACGTCTCAGGGGCGTGCAAGAAATGACAGAAGAATGTTTATTTAGCGGTAATTCGGCTGATTTGAATTGTAAGTGACATTTAGAGTTAATAAATGGAAACACTTAGCTTTAGAGGGGTTGGTCGGTAGCGCTCGCCGTGGCAGAAGACATCCGGGCTAGATCCGGTAGATGGCTTCGCAGTTCGCAGGAAGGCTGCAGGGAGCACGATAGTCGCAGAAGTTGACAGCACCGCTATGCAGGCAGAGGGGGTTCTGAAACTCGGTTGTAGCTGCGGTAGTTCACACAGGAACCGGTTGCTTCAGAGGATGGAAGGTATGATGTCCATCACACGTTCAGGGGTCACCATTTGTAAGAATGGGGCCTTTGGGGCGTTATTTCTTACGTAAATGTGTTTATATATAGAGGTTGAAATAAAACGCGTGTTGCTTTATGAACCAATATAATGAACTAAATAAAATTTGTTTTCGATTGTCACCTTAACAACACAAACCAAGTGACAATCGTAACAGTACCTAATACAAGATATCGAGGGCAAACAACAGAGCGGCAGATTTTATAAAAGGATTATTGCAGTAGATAGGCTAAAACTTGTTAGTGCAAATGCAGTCCCAGAAACTTAAAGCCGCGTAGTAGTCTAAGAATTTTAGATTAGTCTGTATTTTGCTAGAAGTAGGTAGATTTTAAGGGATATTGTATATATTTATGTTTTTCGCTCAAAAGAAGGAAAGTGAAGTGAAGTGAAAGTGAAGGGGGTAGATGTTCTGAGGAAGTTATTCGACCATGCATCTCATAGCGGTGCATTAGTGTTTGATTTTTGTACCTTTTGTAATTGTTTTGTTCTTCATAATATTGTTTGTGCTAATTTGATGATAATTTGTTTGTATTTAGTAATTTTAGGTTAATGGCATGTGACTTAGCGTTTTAAGTTGTTGTTTTTACATAGTGTGCGTTTGTTAGTGAGTTGAATGTGGAAATAGGTATTTCGTGGACGAAAATTCGTCAGGAAGGGCCAAGCTGTTAGACATTTTTAGTTCCCACAGCGGAAATTTCAAATATTGCAGGCTTGGGTTATTTAACGTGTGTACTTTCCACTCCCACATCCGGTCCTCGCTATTGAGTTTCGGGAAGGTTAGAACTTCGGAAAACGGCAAAATTTATCGGGGGGCGAAGTACTAATTAATTTCGAACTGACGTCGCTTGGGAAAAGCCGTTGGAAATACAGAAATATCCAAATGGCATGATTGGTTGGATATTCAAAATCAGGGTGTGCGATTGTTAGTTTTGAATGTGAGAACGGCAAATGGGCAGTTTAGCTATACGAATGTTTGAAAATATGAGTTAGTCTTAAGCAACATTTCAACCTGTACAGACGTTACTATTTCAAATTATATATATTGTATTAGCAAGTTGTTGTGTTTTATTCCTGACGACAGTAATCAGAAGTGAGATTATTGTAACACACCTTTCTCAGCATTATTAAATCCCGCCAGATTTATGACATACTCCCGTTTACTAAAATTTCCAGTAAGTTTTCGCGAGTCTTTCACTATTTCCTGAAAAGTGGCTCCTGGTTTAAAAACAACTTGTACTACGACTGAAGTATCTTAGCCCACTCATGACCGTTGCTATCGGTTAACATTAAGACTTTCCGCTTTTTATTGACCATTTCATTTGCAGGTTTTGTTGTGCGATCTCACTCATTTTTAGAAATTTTTATTGGTGGAGACAGATTTCTTCTTTAATCGACGTCTTCATTGTGTCGTATGATTTTTAATTTTGCTTTGCCATACGGTCTAAACAACTGATCAAGACCGTTTCTAAATTTTTGTACATATTTGGTTAGAGAGGTAACTTCTTGGCGTAGCAGTTTATTTTCCAATAAGTCCATTTTTGTGTTAAAAATTTTTTTTTCTTCTTTTTGAGTACGCTGTTTGTTTGAGATTGTATATACAGTTGTGCTGCTTTTTTTTACCCAAACTTATTTTTTTAAGTTCTGTTTTTAATTCATTACTATTGAGATAACCTACTTCTTTATTTATTGTTTTAATTATTTAGTCGATGATTACAGACTCAAATTAACAAAAACTGTTGCCCTACACTGGTTACACTAACTTAAACTTTACTTAATGATATATGTACTTGTTTGCAGTCACGCTTCCTTTTGTTTGCTGACAATTTAAAGATTTTAAGAATGATTACTTCTGAAACATATTGCAAAGGTTTACAAACTGATTTGTCCAACCTATATGCTTGGTGTATTGAAATGATATGCATCTAAATATTATAAAATGTAAAAATATTACAAGTTTTGACACGGGGATTCTGTGTTTCTTTGCGAAAGCGTTAAGACGTGCTACATCGCAGTCGTAAGTGAATGAAAGATTAAAGTGCATTTATTTAACGAAGCTGTTGTCTTGAAATACCAACTTAAAGCAACATAAATCGTAAGTTATTTTTAATCTTAACAAAATAACCGAAAGTATAAACAATGAGAGCCCAATAGAAGTTCAATCGCAAAATAAACGTAAATCTAATTCATTAACACCTCCAATAAACGAAGTGCAAAAACGCTACTCGTGGACACCAAATATACCAACACATAACAAATACAACTTACTAGCTAATCTAGAGTCGACTCAAATGATAACCCCGATGATAATCACAATCAACACAACACAAATGCAGGCAACATAATTGAAACCTCGATAACAAAAACAAAACTACCGCCCATTTATCTTCATAACGCCATAAACCATATAGCAATGACCGCAGATATCAAGAAACTAACAGCCGGCAAATTCACAACCTTTTGCAATGCAAACACACTAAGAATAAACTTAACTAAAGAAAATGAGTACAGAACCTTAACAAAACACTTTAAGAATAACGAAATTAAATTGAACACGTTTCAAAATCCAAACAACAAACCTCTCAACGTCTTGATTAAAAATGTACCGTTATCTCTAACAGAACAAGAAATCTTTACCGAATTTAGTAGCAACTCAATACCAGTTATTAAAGTTACACGCCTACTAACTAAAAACAAGCAGCCGTTACCAGTTCGTGCAGTGGACCTAAATGATAACAAAGATGCTAAAAAGATATTATTTCTAAAAGGTTATTATTCAATTGTCACCGTTGAACTGAGAAAAAAGCCATCAAACATCCCCTAATGTCACCGCTGCCAAGGTTACGGCCACACCAAAAACTATTGCACGCTAGACCCACGATGCGTGAAATGTGGAGGAGACCATCTACATCATCAATGCAAAAAAAAAACAGAAGAAGCACCTAAGTGTGCCAACTACGGAGGCCCACACCCTGCAAGTTATTGCGGTTGCAGCCACCACGTCGAGATAATGCAAAAACGAATAAAAATTATTTGGTATAAGATACAATAGATAGTAATTTATTATACAAGACGATAAAGTTAAATTTTATCCACGAGTGAATCGTTTAACGTCGAGACGGAGTCAAGACGTTAATGATTCAAGAGCCACAGCCAAAACTAAAATCAAGTTAGTTTTCAACCGCCACTTTGGCCTTTGTCAAGCACAATTTAACCTAATATAATAAATGTCAAAATTTTAATGAAATAATATGATGTTATATTCTCGAAATTTGTGGTCGTAGAAAAAGTATAGTATGCAACTCGTTTTATAAACTTATTAGTCACTCTTTTATTAAACACTCGCTCCGCTGCGCTTTGCTCGTGATTAATAAAACTCGTGACTAAAGTGACGTTTATAAAACTTGATACATAATATACTAGTATCCACCCTTGATGTTAAAGTGCTACTTTATCCACCCTTGCTGTTAAAGTAAAACTTGACCTTTTGTTTTGAGTTGATAAAAGCACACTTTAACATGTGCTATAGAAAAAAATTATTTTGTCAACCCTAGCCGATTATATGCAGACCAAGTACGAAATCTTACAGCAACCACTCTCAACTCTAAGAACGTCGCCGGAGGAATAGCTATACTCATTAAAAAGAAAATGATCTACAATCCTATCGCTGACATTGATAACCTAACCCTAGAAACAATAGGATATGAAATAAAATTAAACGAACAAAACCTCACATTAATAAGCACCTATAGACAACCAAACAAGAGGTTGGTTGAGGAAGACTTAAAAGCTACATTCAACACAACCGAACCACTCTTAATGATTGGAGACTCCAACTGCAAAAATCAAATATGGGGATGTAGAGCAAATAATCCTGAGGGAATCAAGATGGAAAGCTACGCGATAAAATATCCTTCCAAATAATAGCTCCTGAGAAATACACCTATTATCCATACCGTAGCGATCATCTGCCTGACATACTAACATTGCATTACAGAAGAACTTCGACAAACCAATATACCAAAATGTAGTAGAAGAGCTCGACTCAGACCGCTTACCGGTAATAATTTCGTTTATCAGCACTCTACTAGTGGCACAGCCAATACCAAGACTTATAAACGGGGTAGTAAACTGCGAATACTTCCAAACCAATATTGATGAACAGTTGAAGTGTCCAACTAACCTAAACAATAACGAAGACATAGACAACGCAATTTCCAAGCTAACAACATCAATAACCAATAGCGTGCATAAAACAACACTAGCTTCCAAAACGAATAAACCACCATTATCTACCAATACAAATTACAGAACTAATAAAAACAAAAGTCAAGTTAGGCGAGAATGGCAGAGAAGCAGAAACTCTGAAACAAAACGCCTACTAAACAAGCTAACGCATAGCTTAAAACGCGAATTGGAAGAGCTCAGAATCAACACATATCAAAAATATGTTGAAAATCTTCAGCCAGGCGACATTGGAATGTGGAGAGCTACCAAACGTATACTAAAACAACGCGAGGAAATTCCAACTCTAAGTGTAGAAAATGCAACACTTACCACCGACGAAGAAAAATCGGCAGCCTTCGCAGCTCATTATGGAAAAGTATTCAGTCCAATAACTACTTGCGCTCCAAATCACGCACCATACATAATTAACCATATTGAAACTAATCTTCCAGTGATAACTAAACCGATAGTTCCCACTACCCCCCAAGAAATTAAAACGATAATTAACAATTTCCCAAAGAGAAAATTCCCTGGACATAACCTCATAACCAACTTAGTTCTAACACAGCTCACCATTACATCCTTAGGTTACCTCGCAACCACTTACAATACATGTCTCCGACAAGGATATTTCCCAAAAGCATGGAAGCATGCTCATATACTAGTATTTCCCAAGCCGGGTAAAGACAAACAGATGATTAACAGCTATAGGCCAATAAGCTTGTTGACTTCACTCTCGGTAGTCCTAGAGAAGATCATTCACTCCCACCTAATGAGTGAACTGACAACACTCAACATATTACCAACATTCCAGTTTTGCTTCAGGAAAACATATTCAACGAAACATTAACTACAACAAATATCCGAAAATAGAAGAGGGACTTGAAAATAAAAGCTACACTGTAGCGAATTTCATTGACGTAGCCCAGGCCTTCGATAAAGTCTGGCTCGAAGACTTGGAAGCAAAATACTCAAGATCGGAATAGCCAACTACCTAAAAGCAATAGTTTTCTCTTTCCTAGAAAACCGAACCTTTGCTGTACTCATCAACACCATAATTTCAAAAACAAAGTCCATTCAAGCAGGCGCACCGCAAGGAAGTGTGTTGGGGCCGCTGTTATTCAATATCTTTACGTCGGACATACCTACCACAGAGGCAACCTTAGCGAACTTCACGGATGATACTGCAATCCTGGCACAACACACCTGTAGGCTGCTGCATGGATCCCATTTGCAGGTTAGTAGAATTTTGCGAAAACGCCATGTGATTGTATGCAGTTGGATTGTGGTGGATTGATAACAATTATAAATACAAAAGTCAATAAGTAGATAGGCCTGCGGCCTCACTTCAAGTCGATTCCGATACCGCAGCGCTAGACACTTCTTCACGCTTCGGAAAACAGACACGGACTATATTACTGTATCATAATTTTTTATCTTACCATGGCTGTTCTAGGTGAAATATGCATCCTGTAATTTTGGCGTCAGGAAATATTTCTGCGATACTCGAATGAATAGCTTGTTTATAATCAACAATTATGGTTTCAGGGTGTAAACACAAATCAAGTTGGATATATTTTGAAATCAGCGTTTGAAATAATTGCGTATATGTGGATTTCTGCTTGTTTTTTAATAAGCAAAATGCCACTGGAACGTATCGTTACAATACACATGAATTGTGAATAACTACGGAAAATACTTTGCAGAGTACTCAAATGTGCCATCCATGTAAAAAACTTCTTGCTGGCACATAAATTCCAAATAGCTTGCGAATGATAAAATAACAATTTCTGCATTTACGTCGTTGACCAACAAACATTTCTCAGCTTTTGCCGTATTGACGTCTATTGAATTTAAACACTCCTGAATTTTCCTCGAATTCTTGGGTAACTTAGAAAACTATCTTCGTCTTTGTTTTCTCATATTATTTCTGACGTAAGTGATATCCTTGCTGGTGAGGGACTCCAACATTTGTGGTTGAAGGTATCCTTCTCGATGTATAATTTTGGACGGTCTTTCGTATGCCGATTCCTCCGGTTTTCCCTTTACTTGATTGCTCACTTTTTGTCTATTTAAATCTTTATCTACGACCACTACTAAAAGTGGGCCTTTTAGCGCTAGTTGTTTCACTAAAAGTGACGTTTTATAGTTTAGCGTGGTTAAAGAAATGAGCTGTTTACTTTAAGCGCATCTGTGGTATAAAGTGAAGTGAGGTTATAAAACTACAATTTCGAACTGGAAGTGAAGTTGTAACGTTATTCTAGTTACTTCTTGCGTTACAGGTAAAGTGTTTTTGAAATAATTAAAGCGTTATGTAACGAATACAGTTAGATCTGTAGTATTAACAATTACCTTTCGTAACTGACCTTGACAGTACTGGCTGAGCAAACATTCGCCCGCGCGCCAAGGCCTACGGTTTATTATGACAAATTATAAGTGGCGTAGATGCAAACCTTTGTTAAATCGATATTTATGGATTAATAACAGTAAAATTAAGGTCGTAGATAATAGCTATTTATGCAACAAGTGCTAAAAGTCGACGTTTATGCACGAGACATGAAAATTATAAAACGAAGCCGAAGGCTGAGTTTCATAACATGTCTCGTGCATAAACGACTTTTAGCACGCGTTGCATACAATATTTTATCTACGACCTTAATTTTACCGTTATTAATCCATAAATATCGTTTTAACAAATGTTTGCATCTACGACACTTCTAATTTATGCCATAATAAATAGTAGGCCATGCGCGGGCGAATGTTTGCCGAAGCCAGTGCTGTCTAGGTCAGTTACGAAATGTAATTATTAATGCTCCACATCTGAGTGTATTCATTACATAACGCTTAAATTATTTCAAAAACACTTTACCTGTAACGCAAGAAGCAACTAGAATAACTTTACAACTTCACTTCCAGTTCGAAATTGTAGTTTTATAACCTCACTTCACTTTTAGCACTAGAGCTAAAAGTAAACAGCTGATTTCTTTAACCACGGTAAACTATAAAACGTCACTTTTAGTGAAACAAGCTAGCGCTAAAAGGCCTACTTTTAGTAGTGGTCGTAGATAAAATATTGTATGCAACGCGTGCTAAAAGTCGTTTATGCACAAGACATGTTATGAAACTCAGCCTTCGGCTTCGTTTCCTAATTTTCATGTCTCGTGCATAAACGTCAACTTTTAGCACTTGTTGCATAAATAGCTATTTTCTGTCACTGCTTCATGTTCATGCGCACCAGTTTTTTTTAGAAAACACCAAATTTGATTCATCTCCAATAGTACATATTTTTGCTCTGCACGACTTTTCAATGCACCACCAACTTGTCTCTTCAGTGGTTTTTAGTACTCGTTATTTACAAAATTTAAAATTTTCAAATAATATTAACGATTTTCTTTTTCACTCAGCATAAGTTCCATTTTGTTCATATCGAAACACAAAACAACACAACAAATTGCACAGTGTAATTGAGCCCTTATGAAATTTAGGAATAACTGATTTCTTTGCAAAATAATTTAAATTATAAGCAAAATGCCAAGGGGTTGGTAACTTTTGATTGGCTGATTGGACAGTCCGCATGCGAATAATGCATTTCGAGAACACTGCTCATTATATAATTAGTCCAGTTACATTAGACGGAAAATCGCAGCATCTGCCAAAAAACTCCAAGTGAGCTGAAATTTTGTATACACCTTTATTTTGATATTACAAATAATGTCTCAAAAGTCCTCATCGATATCGCGCTTCGGTTTTGAGTTATTCAAGGTCAAAGGTCAGGGAAATAAGTTTTTCGCAAATATCTCGCTTTCTGTGGGTGGTATGACTTTTTTAGTTATTACAAAAAATGAAGGCTAGGAAATTTTCTACAAAAAAGATTATACCGGTTTTTTACGTACAACTAACCATTCAGTAAATTACACACTGTTAAGTTTTGCGTCTGGGTTTTACTTCTTTTTGCGATAAAGGAAGTATTGGATTCACCCCAAAGATTCGAAATTGAGTTTTCAACAGATCTTCACGTTTTAGAGTCCCCTGAACCCAAAAAACATGTTTTTGCTCATTGATCTGTTTGTCCGTCTGTCCGTCCGTCTGTCTGTCTGTGAACAGAATAACTTCTAAACGAAAAGAGGTATGGCGTTGAAACTTCATATATAAGTTTTGTGTACTAGCTAAATGCGACAGCAAGCTTTTGAAGAAAATCGCATGACCGGAAGTATGATGTTTATTCTTGTATTTCAAAAACGGCTCTAACTATTTTTTTCAAACTTTACATCTTTATTACATTTTTAATGTGTATTGATGTGAGATAAGTAATTTTTCAGTTGAATACCTCTAAAATTCAAATTGGAAATCTCAATCAATACACATTAAAAATGTAATAAAAATGTAAAGTTTGAAAAAAATTCGTTGGAGAAGTTTTTGAAACACAAGAGTAAACATCATACTTTCGGTTATGCGTTTTCAAAAGTTTGCTGTCGCATTGAGATAGTACACAAAACTTATATATGAAGTTGCAACGCCATACCTCTTTTCGGTTCTGAGATACTTAGTTTTGTGACCTTTGACCTTGAATAACTCAAAACGCAAGCGCGATATCGATGGAGCCTTTTGATACATTATTTGTAATGTCAAAATAAAGGAGTATACAAAATTTCAGCTCACTTGGATTTTTTTGGCAGGCGGATCCTAATGTAACTGGACTAAATACTTAAAATAATGGCAGTCGCTATTTACATACAGGTATAGTCCAAGCAATGCAATGGGGCGAAAATAAGGGGTCTACCACGCAAAAGGTCGTAACCAAATGAAATTTGGTAGGATCGTAAAATTTACTGTCCTGATTATAACCCCGAGTTTGCGACCTTGGGCGAAGGCCGCGTGCGCCGCCATCTTGAAGAGATGGCGGTCAAAATCAGGGTTTTGCAAATATCTCCGTTCCTATTGGTTCTACGAAAAGAAAGTAAAGTAATAAATTGAAGAGCATAAAATTGTACATAAAATATGTTCTATGCATTTTTCCGTTAGACCAATAATTTTCAAGATACAGCGCGCCAAACGCAAGAAAATAATGGTGGAGCGTTTTTCTTTGCATCTGTCTCCTTAACTGTCAGCTAAGTGATAGTGCAAAGTAATTTCCACATAAATATCTATTATTATCAATTGCATTTGAACAGCTTTCTGCATCATACAGGGTGGCCCGCATATATTGCATAATAATGCACTGGCGTGTTCTTTGGTCAAAAAGAAACAAACAAGTCCTATTAAACATGGGTCCGGAAATGCTTTGTTTCTGAGATACAGAGTATTAAAGTTTAAAAAAAACAGCCGCTTATGGAATAAATAATTTAAATCTAAGTGTGCCAAAACATGAGCATTAATAGCACTAGTAAACCTTCAAAGTTTCACTAAAATCGGTTAAGGGGTTTTTAGATATTGAAGCATTTTAGTTTTTGTCTTAACAGGTTCAGGACGTGCAAAAATATGGGCTTTAATTTTTTTCTTGAAAACCGAGCGAGATCTGAAAAAATCACGGGAAACAAAAAAGTTGCATTTTTAGTTGCTTTATTAAAAAGATTTATAGAAATTACAAAAAATCTCGTGGGCGTTATTTTTTTGTGTGCAAAAGCCTAATCGTTATACCCCCGTTGGCATGCCCCTGGAATTGCTACATTAATTGTAATAGGTACAAAAGATACCTCATAAAGTTATAAGCAAACTCTAAAAATTTCATTAAAATCGCTCAAAGCCCTTTTAGATAACATAAAAAAAACGAATTTAAAAAAAAGCTTTAACACTCTGTATTTCGGAAACTATGCATTTGCGAATATATGTTTATTAGGACTTTTTTGTTTCTTTTTGACCAAAGAACACGCCAGTGCATTATTATGCAATCTATACGGAACATCCTGTATTTTGTACGGACTCGACTGCTTCCTTAATGGGTATGATATTTATCATTTCATTTTGTAAGTCGTTTCCACACCACCCAGGAGGTAGAGCAAAACGGTGCGTTTTTTTTTAAGTTGTAACGTGCCTAATCCACAACATTATTACATTTAAGTACGTTTTGGACGTATCAGAAATGGGGAATGGTGATAAATATAGACTAAACGGAGTACTTAGTAGTTAACTAAGAGGCAAATTTTGATATTCTGATCACAGATAACATACATATTAACAAGTAGATAAATTCAAGTACTTGATAGCAACCATAACTAAAGACGGATTAAGCACAGCATAAACAAAGATCAGAATTGAAAATGCTCGGAAAATAATTTGTTGCTTAAATTGTATATCGTGGGGCACCAATACCTCCCAAAAGGTGAAAAAACATTTAGGGTTAACTATGGTGGAGTCCGTGTTGTATTATGGATGCGAGATGTGGACCATAAATGCGGAAACATAGAGAAAACTGAAGGCAACCGAAATAGACTACCTTAGAAGAAGTGCAGGAATATTAAAGTTGGAGCACATCACTGATATAGTAATTAGAGAAAAAATGAATGCCCAGGAGGATATAGTCGAAAGGATAGAAAAGCGTGGTTTAAAGTGGTTTGGACACTTGATGCGTATGCGTGATCAGAGATTGCCCCAAAGGGTATTTAAATGGAAACCACGTGGTAAGAGGACATCAGGTAGACCCCGAAGATCTTGGAATGAAGGCATAAGGGCAGCATTAAGAGACCGGGAATTAGAGGAAGATGAAGTTTTTGATAGGGATAGGTGGAGATTATGAGTAGGGAGACGGCGCCAAGCTGTATAAACCCGAGAATATACAGTGTGACCCGTAAAGTCCGCATCATATGGGATTTTTTTTATTAATAGCTTTTTTCGAAATTTGACTTTGGCATCAATTTGTGCTTCGATCGAGATAAAAAAAATAACCAAAAAAATAGTAGTCACGTCATTCGCATTATCTGTCAAATTTTAATTTTTTTTCAAAAAAATTCAAAAGTGGGATTATTTCTCAAAATATCGAAAAAAGTTATTAGAAAAAGTTTTTTAAATGCAATTTTTAGCCCATATGCAAAATTTCAGCTGTATAAGATAATTTAGATTTTTTGCCCATTTTTTTTAAATTGCACCACTGTTGCAAAGTAAGACTCAACGCAACCTACATAAAACTTCTTAGTTTTGACAATGCTTTATTTCAGACACATTTTCTTTAAAGTAGCGCCATATTAAATATGTGTTTTTCTACAAAATCCAAATAGGGCTATTAAAATTTGGTCACATGTGATGCAAAGTTTATTTGTTTTTGACCCTGTATAATGTAACTCCATAAAATAACTATTTTTGAAAACGCAGTTTGTGTCTAAAAGTAATACACGTTATTTTATGAAGTTACATTATACAGGGTCAAAAACAAATAAACTTTGCATCACATGTGACCAAATTTTAATAGCCTTATTTGGATTTTGTAGAAAAACACATATTTAATATGGCGCTACTTTAAAGAAAATGTGTCTGGAATAAAGCATGTCAAAACTAAGAAGTTTTATGTACGTTGCGTTGAGTCTTACTTTGCAACACTGGTGCAATTTAAAAAAAATGGGCAAAAAATTTAAATTATCTTATACAGCTGAAATTTTGCATATGGACTAAAAATTGCATTTAAAAAAACTTTTTCTAACTTTTTTCGATATTTTGAGAAAAACCCCACTTTTGAATTTAAAAAAAAATAAAATTTGACAGATAATGCGAATGACGTGACTACTATTTTTTTGGTTAATTTTCATCTCGATCGAAGCACAAATTGATGCCAAAGTCAAATTTCGAAAAAAGCTATTAATAAAAAAAAATCCCATATGATGCGGACTTTACTGGTCACACTGTATATATAAGTACTTAATGTACTTAATGTTTTGGACGTTTTGGTTGTGGAGGGACTTTTCATTGTCTTCTGAATCTTCATCATTATAGTCACTTTCCATAACATTTTTATCCAATATTTCTAAGAGATTCGTCTCATCATCGATTTCCTCTGCTTCTATATTTACCTAGCCTTCTCCAAACACTTTGGGTATGTCTTCGCAGGAGAATCCACTGCAATAATAGCAAATGGCGAAACATTTTAGACCCGTTTTGCGGCAACCACATGCTCTTCCACAGCCCGTTTTACACTTGCACGAAATACTTTTAAGCAAGGAATCCGGAGCAGGTTGTTTAGTGTTTCGCACAGCATCGAGTCCTGTCTGGGTTTTCCGCCAACCATACTCTACTGCATTTCTTTTAACCCCACGCTGTAATTGGACTGGGTGGTAAGTCCGTAGCCAATGTTGCCGCATAGCGTCTCTTGTTGGTGGCAGTGAGGCCAAGTTGAATTTGTTTTTTAAGACCGATCGTCCGAAATTCCTGTATAGCAGGCAATCCAAGGTATCGGTTTCGTAACATCCACCATAGAGCATTACTAAAAATTCTTCTCCCTTAGTGGCTACTGCATCGAATTCTGGATGTGAATCTTGGAAGATTGCAATGATTTCAAGCAACTTGCTGTTTTTCGCAAAGAATATAAAAAAATGTAATCTTTTCCTGATTAAAGAAAGCAGACGTTGTATCACAGCCGCTGAATGCATGCAGGAACAAAATATTCTTTCCTACAGGATTTACAAACTGTAGACTGTGCGATGAATATATTTTTCCTAAACTTTACCCCGACCAGGTTTTCTTAAAAAGATATTGTCATGTTCGCTGGCCAGTGCAATCATCAAAACTACTAAATCTACATCTTCTCCCACAATGTGCACTGCTGAATAGGACGAAGACATATGAATAGCTGTTTGAATTATAAGAGAGTCTGCATCTTCTGGTGCATGCATCACTGTAATATGGTCCTCTAATTTTCTCGCGAGGATGGATATTAAACGTCGTTTATTCGAGTCTCGAGATAAAAACTTTTCTTGAAGCGTGGTAGAAACCATCGCTTCGTCAAAAATAACATCAGCTACAGAATGTTGCTTGGCACGTTGATATCGTTCAACACTTTTTGTGCATTTGCTAGCCGCATTATCTGGGTACCCATCAAATATAACAATTGAATTGGAACGATAATGCGATAATTGCGTGATGTATCTGAAAAACTATTGGCCTGACGGAAAAAATGTATAGAACATATTTTATCTACGACCACTACTAAAAGTAGGCCTTTTAGCGCTAGCTTGTTTCACTAAAAGTGACGTTTTATAGTTTACCTTGGCTCTAGTGCTAAAAGTGAAGTGAGGTTATAAGACTACCATTTCGAACTGGAAGTGAAGTTGTAAAGTTATTCTAGTTGCTTCTTGCGTTAAAGTGTTTTTGAAATAATTAAAGCGTTATGTAATGAATACACTCAGATGTGGAGTATTAATAATTACATTTCGTAACTGACCTTGACAGCACTGGCTTTGCAAACATTCGCCCGCGCATGGCCTACTATTTATTATGACATAAATTAGAAGTGTCGTAGATGCAAACATTTGTTAAATCGATATTTATGGATTAATAACAGTAAAATTAAGGTCGTAGATAAAATATTGTATGCAACGCGTGCTAAAAGTCGTTTATTCACGAGACATGAAAATTATGAAACGAAGCACTTGTTGAATAAATAGCTATTACGTACAAGTTTATGCTCTTTAATTCATTGCTCTACCTTTTTTTCGTAGGACTAATAGGAACGGAGATGGCGGCGCGAACGGTCTTCCCCCAAGGTCGCAAACTCAGGGTTAAGGTCAGGACATAAAATTTTACGATCCCACTAAGTTTAATTTGGTTACGACCTTTTGCGTCGTAAAACTACCAATTGCCTGGACTATATGCGAATAATGCATTTCGGAGGTGAGACGCGAATTAACGTTAGGTATTAAGGACGTAAGCTATCTCTTGACGGGAATGGATGCTCGGATTATTTTTTAATTACTCTTGAAGGGAATTGGAGTGTGTTCGCAGATTAGATGGAACAGTGTACTAGCTCAGACAGGGCCATTTCTATCCTTTTGTGATACGTTTATTTTCACAAATAGCAAAATTATAAAGGAAAAGAAATTCCACAAAACAGAAACTAAACAAATGTCTATTCCTTATTTAGACAATATATCCTGATTTGTGTCCCCCGAACAAAATACCCGTATATCTCGTAGAGTATCAGATATATGAAAATTAACATTAGGAAATTACAAAGGGATCAACTATTCTGTGTAAGCATTGAGGTACGCGACTGGTCAGAAATGAAAACAATTTAAAATTAATTTGATGTTTATTAGTTTTTTTGCCAGGAGAGTTCTGTTACGGAGGTTGTTTGTCTGCGAGTTCTTTGTCCGGGGTTTTCTCGTTCTGGATTCAATAATACATCTTTTTTTAACCAAATAATAATGTTAAAGTAGAACTTAATTGTCAATTGTAAATTTCATTTTATAGTTGACATTTTGTTTTCCTGTGTTTTCCAGGAATGCTAGAAACACGTTACAAATTTGTTGTCAACAATCAATACAATTGAACTGTTAATCAAATACCTACTGCAGAATAGAAGCAGCTTCTTGTGTATTAGACGGTTCAATATACCGATGGGGCCAAAATTATACCATGCGTATTTTTAAAAAGTATACATAGGGGTACTCGTATGTATACTGAAAAGAAAAATTCTCTTATTAACATTGAAAATGTTTAACGAATTGAAGATGTGACGCTAGTACGGTGCTCTTTTGGAGATTTGTGTGACGCTTGGAAAATTCACAGTTTTTGCTAATTTGTGCTGTACATTTTGCAGAAGAATGTTGTTGGTGTCATTTTGAAGCTCTCGTCAAAAGCGAACTTTCTGGGGACGTCGTGAAACTGTAAGATTCAAGGGGGTTAAAACGATCTTCTGACAAGAAAGCGTTCGGTGGTGTTACAGCGCATATTTTTTTAAAGATCTAAATGTGATTTGGGGTTAATTGGAAAGAGGATGAACCAACGCTCATCGTACTGCCTGGAGTCTGGGATGCACGGGGGCGGAGTTACAGGGGTATAAAGCTGAGGTTCGTTTGTAGTAAATTGGATGTTCGCGTAAACAGGGGAAAAGAAGTAAATGTCGAATTTTGTTTTTGGCAGTATATGGACGAATCTGTGGGGTTTTAAGACTTTTGCGGCTCAGGTGAATTTGGGGGTTGTAAGATGGCGAAAGCCGTTATAATTATCAGAAAAACCTTAAAATTAATATTTGTGTGATATTCGCTGTTTTGAGACGTTCTACTGGTCGATTGTATTTTTTAGGAAAACCCGGGATGTGAGGCTTTTGCAACCCAAATTGATTTGGAGGTTCAAAATGGAGAAAATGTTATAATTATCAGAAAAACCTTAAAATTAATATTCGTGTGACATTCGCTGTTTGGAGACGTTCTACTGGTCGTTTGTATTTTTAGGAGAATGCGGGATGTGGAGCTTTTGCAACACAGGTGGAGTTGGGGATTGCAAAATGAGGAAAACGTTATAGTTATCAGAAAGACCTTAAAAATCCATATTTGTGTGACATTCGCTCTTTGTAGGCGAGCGGCGCACCCACAAAAAGATGCACAGAAAAATGATATGACCGACCACTAAGAAGACGCCAGATTGAAACTAATTGAGATCGATTCGTTATATTATTACGAACAAAAAACCTTCATGACGTTTTGATTCCCCGATGGTCAGTAATTTGTTATTAACAAAAAACTTTCAAAATTATGAAAAATGAAAAAACCGTTATGCTGGTCGGTTTTTTAGGTCAACTAGATGAAAATAAATACTTTTTCACTGTTGGCGTTTTTTCTAAAAATCCTTCGTTTCCGAGATATGAGCGATTTTAAAGAAAAAATTGACAAAAAAAAGCAAGTTTAAAAATTTTTTCTCGGATTCTTCTGAAAGTTTTTAAAATTTTCTCAATGGAAATTACTCGTGAAAACATGTAGTTTGACACTGTATTTTTTTTTATTTGTGCAACTTTTTTTGAACGTGAAATATGCAATAATAAAACCTTAAAATTTCGAGGCGGATTCATAGTCATAGAGCGAGTAAACTATTAATTTCCGTAATTGTTTTTATAATGAATTATTAATAATATATGCTTTAAACTCTTATAATTCCTTCGAGAAAGTCGTCGTGTTTCATTTAAGAACGATGTACTGCCGAAATCAAGTCGGTCTTTAACAAAACGTCCTTGAATTTTGCAACATAAATTTATGTTTTCTTCTAATCAGTACTATTTTGCGCAAATGTAAGAAATTGAGCAACATTTTTACAGTACAATAAATAAATTATTCTACATACTGATCTTCAGATCAAATTTAAAAAACCGCGCCATCGTGAGTCTTGCTTCTGCGATTATCACTTGTTTAAACTTGCACAAACACGCATAGCGGATTAGACAGCAACAAGGGCAGTTTTTAAATCGTACACGTCGTTACATTACGATGATTTGCTGTATCATAAGTGAAAAGTTAAGAGTTTCGATGTAATAATATCGTATATTTCACATAATTGTTTTACTATCACAATATACTCATCTATTATACGTAAAATATACTGAATAAAAAAATACTCATTACTTCACAGATGCAAGTTAGGTATCACAAATATTTAAATTTTTCATAATTGAATTCCTTGTTGAGTTTACATTATTTATTATTCTCAATAGTGAACTGTTATTCCACGATGGATAAAGACAATCTTCTAATAAAAAAGAAATACCAAAAATTCTACGCAAGATCAACGTCCGAGAAAGATCATTCGTTTAACGTTAACGGAATTTGATTGGCAATCGTTGTGTTTTTTCTGCGGCTGTTCGAAGAAAAAGGGAAATTCAGTTCTTCAACGCGTGTCGCCTGGAGAAAATTTGAAAAGCTCGGTATTAGAGGCTGCATTAAGAAAAAATGACATAGAGGTACAAAATCGTTTGGCACTTCTTGGTGAGTTTGATTTAGCGTCAGTAGGAGCTGGCTATCATAAAAATCCTTGTTATAATGGTTTCTTGTCTAACAAAAGAAAACAAGTAGCCGTAAGCATATAAAGTGAAAATTTACAAGGAAAATCATCAAATCCTTGCAACTATGGAACTAATTTAAATTCCAATTCAAATGGCCATTCCGATATCAGTGAACTTCCTGAATTTGAACAAAGTAATGATTCCCTTTACAGCGAGACAAATGAAAAACTATATTCTTACAATGACATAAGGATAAAGACGCTTGATACGTTAAAAGAAAAATTTATTAATTATGAAATAATACCACTCACAGAGATTTGCTCTATTTTTCGAAAAGTTCTTTTGGAACAGTGCCGAGAACATTCTACAGTACGGTCAAATTATCTCAAATCCATAATTTTAAAATTGGCTGGTGATTATAATATTGTATTCTATTCTGAAGTGGAATTGCCAGATTTAGTTTGTTTAAATAATATACCCACACACTACTTTGTCAGGAAAATGTACAACTTACTATTAAAAAATAAAACACTGCCAAAAGCAATAGATACTAGCAAAGAGGAATCGATCGATACTCAAACTGATTCAGTTATCAATATGCAACAGACAGATAAATTGATATTGTATAATGCAGCTCACGTGTTAAGGAGCAATATTTCAGATATTTGTCAAACGAAATATTATCCAACAGTAGATGAACTAAAAATAGATTCATCCAAAAAGTTTGTTCCATTCAATTTACAATAATTTTTTTCATGGCTTATAAATTAAGATGCATATACGCGCGCTACAGTTATACCAGACCATGATACAAATAATCAGAGGCGCATGCTTACTTTGTCAGAGTGTATTATTTTTTCTTCTAGTAGCTCATCATTAAATGTAATTCCTCCATTTCATTTTGGTTTGACTCTTCAAATGCATCATCAATTTGGCAGCAAATTACTTATTGATACTCTGAATGCATATGGATTTTGCGCTACCTATGATGAGTTACGAAGATTTCTTACTGCTCTAGCAAAAGTACAAATATCAAAAAATAACAAGGTTTATGTACCTCCAAAAATTATAAGCAGAACACAAGGCGGATGTTTAATTCAGGAAGGGGCTGATAATGTTGATATATGTACGGAAACAATCGATGGAAAAGATACATACCATGCTATGGCACGTGTTGTATATCAACCTCAGGATGTAAACGTAAAAATAAAAATGGACCCAATAGAACCACAACAAGATAAATCATTAGAAATTGACAATATTCCTTTTATGAATATGTTGTACTATAAAAAACCACAGAAAAACCTGAACCACCTCAGTTTCCTGGAGCAGTCAATGAAATACAAAATATTTTGAGAGACTGCCATGGGGTCTTAAGAAATTCTGATGTTTCATGGGTGCTTTTAAGATCGTTTTCTCGAGGAATTTACAATAATAATTCTGCTTTAAAACAAGTTTTTCCAAATTGGGTTGCCTTCAATATGCTTGTTAGTGGGAAAAATAATTTTATAACGGCCGTTCAATACGCTCCTGTGATACATGCCAAACCGAGCGATTTAAACACTGTCTACACAACATTAATTAAGGGTCAAGAACTTGCTAAGGAATGTGGTCAATCATTCAGTATAGAAACGTTTGATCAGCAGCTCTTTGCTCTCGGTCAATATATAAAATTTGACATGCCCGAAAAAATGAAAAAATTTGTTATTGGTTTAGGTAGTTTCCATACCGGATCGACGTTTATTGCATGTACTGTGCGACAGTGTGACTTTCATTTTGATGATGCAAGCTGCAAAGTCTTGCGAAACGTTAGTGAATATGGATGCACAAACAGCAAATCGGCCAAATCTGCCTAAGTATCCTCGTTCCCAAGATACTCAAACAACACGAGCCACCAAAGAGCATGACCATCGCGAGGGTTTTTTCTCGACTTCACAAGTTGCAAGGCACATTAAGCCAGAAAATGCTGGGTGTTCATATACAAATACTACGCGGTCTAAGCCGAAACTCCATGTTAAGAAGAATAATTTAAATTTATAATAGCATGTTTGCAGAGTATTCAAATACTCTTAGATTTTATTCGAGCTGAACGAGATTATAAGTGGGATTCGCATTTGATATCTCATACAAAAATGATACCTTATTCTTTTTATCTGCAAAAGACCAAACTATTCTCGTTATGGAACTTTATATGTAGTCGACATGCTCATAAATTTACCAGACGAGGTAAAACGCTATTTTCTAGCGTGAAATTTTGCCGTCAACTTTACACCAGGAGCTTTTAGAGGTATATTTACCGAAATGACGACAGAAATGACGAAAGCTGCAGATGCCGGTATTTCAGATCTTACTCGAAAACCTGCTGCTATATTGAGGTGGACGTTAACTCAAAACGTCGTTGGAGAATATGCATCTGAAATGCGTGATCGAAGTAACGTTAAAGATACTAACAGCACTTATGATAATTATGTTCACGAAGGTGAGAAGCCCTCATTGTTTACTAGAGACGAAGAAGATTTTTTGAAGACGTTTAACTATGTAAAATCACACATGACTGATCCATTCTCTTTAGAATAGTATACACCTACATTGATTAATATAAGCACTGGATGCGTTGCTCCATCTGAAGTATCTGGTAGTCTATTAGGTGCTATAGATCTAGGTAGAAAAAAAAGACTTTTTAGAAAGGCTAGAAAAAACTACGGAAAAATATTTTCATGGTTCTATTACGCGAAGTGACCTTAAAACATTTAGCGATATGCATAAATCTACGATTTATAAAATCAATGGCAAGGAAACACGTAGAGTAATAAAGCAAAACGTCGTATTTAAAAGAGCTTTGATGGTTAGTGAGAGCAGGCCTACTGTTAATTTGAGAACGGTAATGAGTGTTCCATTAACAAACATTCCATTCGTACTTTTTAAACCTGATGGCTCCAAAAGAAAAACTAAGAAGTGCGATCTTATAAATTTATTAAACAAAAATATTTCGAATGATATTACACTCAATGAACAGCCTGCACAAAAGTATAATTGCATAGTTTTTGATGGCATGACCGTAGTTCAAGCTTTAAACGCTAATACTCTTGTTACTTTCAATGACGTGGGTTGTGAAATAATGAAGAAAATATGTAGAACTACAAAATGCAGATGAGGTCCATCTAATCTTTAATCGTTATGATGACTGCGGTATTAATCCAAAACAAGCAAAAAGGTTTGCTAGATATGGCAATGGAAGTCAAGCTGTAGAAATAATGGGCAATAGACATGTACGAGATTTAAAAAAAGTTCTGGCAAAGAACGAAAATAAATCAAATTTGACAAATTTTATTTGTGACTATTTACAGAAACATCTTCCAAGTTCAGAAATAATGTCGAAGAATGAGGCCAAGAAAGTTTTCGTTGCTGGTGGAATAGAATCTCCAGAGAATACATATGATATTTCGAAAAATAATCAATATGCTGATGACAAGTTAGTTTGCAATCATATAGACGCGGATACTAGAATAATTTTTCATGTTAGTGAAATCCAGTCACGACATTCTCTTCGTTGTCAATCATTGTTGAATCTCCAGACACAGATGTATTTACTCTTTTGCTGTCACACTATAAATATTTTCATTCCAACCCATTAATATGGTTCTACATAGGCAAGACAGACAGTAAGCTCGACCATCGTCGATTTATTCCAATTCATAAACTTTATGAAAAACTAGGATCTCAAAAAAGCTCAGCTCTCATAACTTTACACGCTGTGCGTGGTTGTGACACTGTAAGCTCGTTCAATTATATAGGAAAAAAGAAAGCATATGCCGGATTTTCTAAGCTTTCTGCTTCAGATAAAGCTGATTTTATAAGTATAGTAGATCTGCCTGTAGACAAAGCTTTGTGTGTAGTAACGAAATGGTTGAGCTTAATTTATATTCCTAGTACGCTGCAGAAAAAAGCAACTTCTGAAGACGAGAATGTGATGTCCATAATTAATTTAAGATATAAAATAGCTTGCATCAAAGATATAGCAGTAGATAGACTGCCTCCTTCAGAGCCAACTTTGGTGCAGCATATTTTGCGTGTTAAATGGCAAGTGAATGAGTGGTCCCAAGCAAGATCTAAAAACCTCACTTCTTTTGATCCAACTCAGTACGGATGGATATTAAACAATAACGTATTATCCTTTAATTACTTTGAGGGAGATACAGCCATAGAAATGTAGCAGAAATTTATTTGCTCCTGCAGTGGAAGCTCACCATGCGACGACGAAGAAATTTGTTCTTGCGCAGTTCAAAGTTTTAAATGTTGCGATCTGTGTAATTGTTCAATAACATGTAACAATGAAAAAAATGTCACATGATCATAGTAACTTAAGCGATGAGACTGAGAATTTATTGTGTTCATAGTAGTTGTAACATTTATTCATAATAGTTGTTATCCCTTATAAGCACAAAAAAAGGGGTAGTAGAATAATACTTACGTTAATTTCTCAACGAATCGAAGCAGCATTCAATGCACCAAATTGCCTTACTCAGCCAATGCCCAGGCGAGTCACTACCAATCGCTAATTAGGGGTCGCCGATCAGCTGCAGCCGAAGACGGCCGTGGGTTCATCAGATGGGGGGATGGCGCCACCAATTTAAAGGATAACAAAAAATATAACACAGAGCCCAACCCCCTAATTCAGCGATTGATAGATTACGCTTCAGCTAAATTGGAACACTGTGAATTTAATAAAACGGCGCAAAACTGAAGTCAAACAATGAAGTGCAGGGGAGACAAATTCGTTTTATTCACTCGTAAAGCCGGACACAATAAAATACACATAAGTAAAAGTTTAGGGCCGATATAAAAGCATATAAATGCCCCAAGGATCCTTGTTTACAGAATGGGGTGGCCAATTAAAACACCAAATCACCAAAATAGGGGAAATTCCTGGGAGCTCCCGAGGAGTGACGTTAATATGAAATTGTAAATTAGAAGCTGGCAACCGCCCCAGGAATTTCTATAGCGTGGTACATGTAACAAATAATATTACAATTCGTAGCTAAAGTGAAAGCTAAGGCGAGGGGAAGCCTCGTACTTTACAGATTAAAATATGTGATTAAAGTGATGCGTCCAAACCATGACATAAATATCTCGCGCTGGTATATCGCGCTAATCTCAATTTAGAAACAGATTACTTTCGGCAGTACATCGATAAACGCGTACAGCCAGGCTTACTCGCTGGCTACCGCAAGCACAATTAATAGAGCAGCAAGGTTACCTTGAGCTGCTGCGAGGTCGTCTTAGCGTTGATAACATCGCAGGAACGGGCTTCCGTGGGTTTGATAGCTTACTCAGGGAGGACAGTAGCTCGTCAATTAAGCGCGCCGAGATAACGCTATCACAGATCGCATCGGGCCGCAAGTCGGGGTTCTCGAAGTCTTTATTTGGAACCCATAACGTGGTGGGGACTAAATTATTAAAATAAACGTTAGCGGGCAATCGAAAAGGGGCTGAAAACGGTCATACTCATATTAAATTCCCCAAATATTTTGCTCGGGAAGTTTGGCGCCAAAAAAAAAAGTCTGCACCAGGCAGTATCTCCAGATTTATATTCAGAGGAATGTCGAGACGCGTACAAACCCCCTAACTAAAGGGTGAGAAGTGCCTAGACATCAATAAGCACCTTCTACAAAATCGAGACCTCGAACCGCGCCAAAACTTCCAACGACCTTGTTCGATCGAACGCCGGGACAAGATGCCAAATTTTCGCGTTGCAAACGTTCAACAATGTGCAACGGCGGCGTATCAAACATGCGCAATATCCGGACGCAATTCTAAAAGTATCGAACATACAGTAAACCGAAAATTGACGGTAACAAAATATCGAGAATACAGTAAAGCGAAAATTGACGTTAACAATCCCCCCTCTTACCCGGAGGAAGAAAATTTCAAAGAAATTTTCTTATACGCTAAATATGAGGCCCAAAATAGTGTCAAAGTCGGACAGCACAAGAAGTGGGGTACACACAAAGACAAAAGAGGGAGCCATAAGAAGGAAGCAATTTGGGTCCAAGCCGGAAGTCTCGTGAGCCGAACACCACCCGCACCCTTCGCTGCGTCATGATAAGGCTGCGCCGGTGGATGGGGCAGCTGTGCTCGACACCCGAAACCTCCCAGTTAGGAGTCCAAAACACCCGGAAGAACGTTGGAGGGGAATCAAGAAAGGAGGACAACACTGAAGAAGGAATAGGAAGGACGGTCCGATGTCCGTCTGTCACGTCAGTTATTAGTGGGGATGAACCGAGATAGTGCCATCGTGTCGGCCGATGCCAACCCAGCCCAGGCCACCGTAGTGTCACCAATAAAGAAAACCTGAGAATGTAGGCGGACACCAGACGGCACGCGCAAAACCAAGGCTCAATCTCCACTGGTCAGGGATAAGTGTATAAGCCCAGGAGCGACTTACGCACTGAAACAACCTTGAAAAGGTTGGGAAAGCAAAAGAGAAAGGACAAAGTCTAGCACAACACCCCCCTTACAAAACGAACACAGACATTCCCGCTCGAAAGCCCAAAATAACCGAAACAAAAAAAAACAACAGACCATAATGTTGTGGTCGGGGCCGCAAACACTGCCGGGAAACAGCGGGACCCCAAGGTGGCCGACCGACGTTCGGAAACCAACCTCACATAGAGTGCGAACTAAACCACACAAACAAGAGACAACGAAGGTTAGTCTTCAAACACCAAACACACCCAAACGCAAAACCAAAGCAAGAGGTGAAAAGGACAGAGGCTTAACAAAAGAGTCGGGTTTCACAAATCCAGCCAAAGCTGATGCCCTAAAAAAGGGCGAAAGAAACCGTTCCCAATCATCAAGTATGCCCAAAAGCAAGAAGCGAGTTTCGCTTGAGGATTAAAATCCGCATATGCGAGAGGATACCCCAACAACAACCAAATAAACAAACAAAACGTATAGCTGAAGGCAATCGGCAACATCAGCTACACCACCAAAATCCTAAAAAGGGTACCCAAAGTATCCAGCAAGCTGACTCGAACCTTTATTAATAAAGAAGACCAAAGAAAACCAAAAAGAAGTGAAAGAAGAAGAAGAACAAACTCCAACACAATACACCTCAAGAAAACAGACACAAACATTCCCGCACTAAAGCTCAAGAGAGCAAAAAAAGACCATGATGTTGTGGTCGGGGCCACAAACTGCCAGGAAACAGCGGGACCTCAAGGAGGCCGACCGACGTTCCCAACCAACCTCCCACGAAAGCGAACTAAACGGTCTGGCCACAGATACCCGGACCATGATAGTGTTTTAGGTCCTTGGCGTGCCAAGACCCCGAAAAGACAGTCCCATCGGGATTCTTCAGCTGATAGACCCACCGAAAAAGTTTCTTGTGAATGACAAATGGGCTACCGAACTTAGGGGCGAGCTTGGCTGTGAAGTCTCTAGCAGCATTGGACAAAACGTGGTTCTTTCGAAGGACGGATTCCCCCACCTTAAATTCATCAGGGCGATGACGTAGGTCGTAACGAGGCTTCAACGCTTGGTAAGCCTTAGTTAAACACTTCCGAACATCAAGGTAAACCTGCTTAAGGGCTTTAGATCGCGGTTCTACATCATCACGGTCAAACATGATTTCAGGGTCATCTAGTTCTTTGGCGGGTAGGAGGTCATTAAAGTTAATCTCTCTACCAAAGTTTACGAAAAATGGGGTCATACCAGTCACTTCATGCTTAGATGTTCTGATCGCACACGCCACCGATGGTAACAACACATCCCAATTACGTTGATTCTCCTTCACATACGCGGACAACATGGTCTTCAACACGCGGTTAACCCTCTCAGTGGGATTGGCTTGGAGATGATAGTAAGCGGTGAAAGATATCCGACATCTATAGCGCTTAGCCATGTTCTGGAAGTCCCTACTACGGAATTGAACTCCGTTATCACAAATGATCCTACGAGAAGCACCAAACAGAAGTATGACGTTCTCCTCAATATTCCTAACCACAGCGGAAGCGGTAGCGGCCCGAAAGGGGAACAACAAGGGAAACTTGCTAAACAGGTCCGCAACAAATTAAATGTTGGTGTAACCACGAGAAGAGCGGGGCAATGGACTAACAATGTCCGTGGAGATAACCTCCCAAGAGCGAGATATCTGGGAGTGTCCTCCCATGAGACCTCTAGGAGCTCTCTGCTCGGGTTTAATGCGGGAGCAAACCCAACAATGTCAAACATACTCGGCCACCTCCTGTCGCATCTTAGGCCAGTATAAATACTGAGCGATTCGACTCAACGTCTTATTTACACCACAATGTCCACTCGTACGGGAGTCATAAAAACGGGACATAATATTTCTGCGTTGTTCCCTAGGAGCAACAGCCTTCCATGCATCACGATCATTCGCAAGGTCAGGGTACGGGACAGACACAAACTTAAATAACCGATCCTTGTCAACACGCCACAACGGAAAACGTCTAAGTCTCTAACTCACTTCGCGAATCATCTTCAGATACCACGGATCACGAGGTACGTCAGGCATAACGGTGAACGGTACGTCCACGACATTCACGACGTCATCCACACCATTCATGTCACTCATTGCATTCACCACAGGTACAGCGCGAGACAAAGTGTCGGACACTACGTGATCCTTCCCTTTTTGATGCTGAATCTCGATATCGTATTGCTGCAACCGGACATCCCATCGCGCAATACGACCAACGGGGTCCTTAATATTATTCAACCACTTCGGGCTATAGTGATCCATCACAACAGTGAATTTAGAACCTTCGATGTAGGGGCGCAGCCTCTCGATCGTAAACAGCACCGCCGAACACTCTCTTTCAGTCGTACTATAATTTCTTTCGTTCCTTGTTAAGGAACGGCTCATATACGCGATTACGGTTTCGCCATTAGGGGTAGTCTGGGTTAATACGGCACCAAGACCATACGCAGAAGCTTCCGTTTGAATAGTGAACGGTAAAGAGAAGTCGGGACACGATAAAATCGGAGCCAAACCCAAATAATCCTTAAGGGTGCGTAAAGCCAGATCGCAGTCATCGTTCCACATGAACCTTTTGTTCTTCTTCAACAAAGAAGTCAAGAAAGCTGCAACCGTCGAGAAATCCGGCACGAACCTCCTGTACCAGAAAGCCATACCTAGAATGCGTCGTACCTCAGACACACAGATGGGAGTGGGAATCTTTAAAATGGCCTCGACCTTACTGGGGTCCACTAATAAACCTTGAGCGTTTACAACATAGCCCAAGTAACGCAACTCTGATTTACAAAAAGAACATTTATCCTTATTCAAGGTCAGACCCGCCTTGAAGAGACGAGATAGTACCTCTTGCGAGACCGTCAGGTGTCGGACAAATGAGTTTGTGCAGATAATTACATCGTCTAAGTAAGCAAAGACGTAGGGTTTAAGGTCAACCCCTAGCACATTATCTAACAGTCGCTGCCAAGTCGCAGCCGCCATATGAAGGCTAAACGGCATACTTTTAAATTGAAAGAGCCCACGGTTCGGCACAGTAAAAGCGGTAAGTGAGCGGGAAGACTCGGCTACCGGAATCTGCCAGTATGCGGATTTAATGTCGAGGGTGGTTAGGTAGCGAGCATCCCGAAGTTTGTCAAGAGTCGCATTTACAAACGGTAACGGGTAGGCGTCTGGTTGACTGACCTGATTGAGGCGTCGATAGTGGACACAAAATAGATAGGTGGAGTCTTTCTTTTCAATCATGACGATAGGTGAAGCCCGAGCTGAACAAGAGGGTTCCACAATGTCGTCCGCTAACATTTTATCCAACTCAGCATCGACGTATTTCTGTAAGGCAGGGGAGATAGGGTAATAGCGTTGCTTAACTGGGGGTGAAGTCGTTTTAATTTCATGGGCTACTAAGTGAGTACAACCAAGTTTCGTACCCATAGACGAAAAAGCATTTTCCACCAAAGCATCTAACCTAGCACGTTCTTCAGGGGATAAATGTTCAGCTGTTTTAATCGCACACAGTTCAGCACTCGGGGCACTCTTGCCAAATGACCACTCGCCACGACCAAGGCCAGGAATAATTTCCATCCTACGCCAAAAATCGGTTCCCAGAATCAGAACATGTGGTATGGACGGAATAACGAGGACGTACATCACCACAACACGATCCCGCAGATCAATAGGTACGGACACCGTTCCAATCGCCTGACATTCATCACCATTTGCAGCCACACATGATTGGGCGTGAGTGGCATTTAAATTACACAGAGGTTTCAGTTTGGTCCAACCATTCCTACCGACAATCGTTAGCGACGCGCCGGAGTCAAGAAGGCCTAACATTTTGACACCATATACACTAACATTTAAATAAGGGCGTTGATCAGGACCCATGTTATTTAAAATAAAATCCAAAATAATTCTTTTGGCCATAGGGAGTTCACAAGGGAAATTCTCAGGTTTGGCCGAACCAGGACAGGGCGTTAATTGGCCACTTAACGTCGCTGACGGGCGTTTTCCGCACACGAGGGGCAAGTTCTCACGGTAACATCTGCCTTGCCACAACGGTAGCAATGCATTTGCCTAGGGGCGGAGCAGGTGGCAGCACGGTGACCTAGCTGTCCACAATTCCAGCAATTGGCTGAAGATGGTCCCGCGACCGGACGAGAAACAGGTAAAGCCGTGGCACAATATTCGGCCTGACGGGGAGTACGATTTTCAGGGGCAGCATGTAGGGCACTCACACGAGGCGCGAGCCGAGGCTTGGAGTAAGGAAGGTCGGGTTCAACTAGTCCTCTAAGGGTGGTAGGAAGGCCTTTATATTTGGCCGCGTGACGGTGCGCGTCCTCGATTTGTTTACAGACACTAGTTAAGCCAGCGACTGTAACAGTAAGTTCCCTAGCTAACTGAGAATACAAGTAGGGCAACAGGTTACGACGAATATAAGTCACGCGCGAAGCTTCGCTAGGCAAGCTAGGTAAACGTCGAAACAAGGCTTCCATGGCCGCTACATAAATTGTGACCGGCTCGAATTCGCCCTGAGTCCTGTTTCGTATTTCTTCCCACAACGCAAACTCGTAATCTTCGGGGAGAAATGCACCTCTCAATGCATATACCAGTTGATCCCACGAACTAACCGTGTCACGCACCGACCTGAACCATAATAACGCGTTATTCGTGAACAGTTCCACAGCCTCAGTGAATAACTGTTACTTACTAACACCTCGAGCTACCCTCAATTCCTCTACACGCTCCAAAAACCTATTCAGCCCAGAATCTCCATTAAACCGAACGTTCCATTTATTAATGGCCAATGCATTAACATAATTACTACGAGTGGGTGGAGGCACAAATGATTCGGTTAGCCAAGTAGAATCACGAAAGGGCAAACTTGGTCGCTTCGACGCTGAAAGGCTCGAGGGTGACGGCAGGGGTTCAAAACGCACGCGGGGCGACGATACGTCCGGAGGGTGAGTAATATGTTCGTCAGAATTAGGCGAAAGATTGTCAAAGGCGCTAACCGGGTCTTGAATATTAGGAGTCGCTTCCCTTTCGAGGTAAATCAGGTTATTCTCGGAAGTCACCGGGGGTTCCGACGCTTTGGTATGAACGTCCTCAATAAGTTCTAAGCATTGAGTCATACGGCGATCTTTACGAGCGAGGAGAAGACCGTCCGCTTTCAGGTAGTTCAATCGACCACAAACGTGCATTAAACGACTATTCAACCGCTTGTATAAATTATCGGATAGAGGAGCTTGGTTCTCACCTAATTCGCGCCTAATTTCCACCAACTTGTCTTCACAAATTCCTAGTTGTTCCTCAACATCTAATGGGACTTTAGCAAAACTAACAGGGATCGTCTTGTTACGTGTCAAAAGCATTTGATATTAATACTAGTGTTGAATGAGGAATCTAGTGAGAGTGACGCGATAAAATTAATATTAGATTGGCTTTGTTCGTTGCTAGAGAGGAGATAAAAACAACGTTTGTTTGTTTGAGAAAAAATTTGTATATCAGCTTTTAAAAAAGGCAAGAGTTTTCGTGGGGTGTAAATGACAATCTCGCCATTTAATATGGTTTGGTGATAGTAAAGAATTGGGTTACTGGCCAACCGTTCCTGTAAGGGAGATCATTAAGCGGATGTCATTTTTCCAATGAATATTATATTCAAGCTGTGAAGCGATTTGGGAAACACGAATTCAACGATTGCGAAGTTTATTGCCTGTGAACAGGGTATGTAGTTTAATGTGGCATTTGCCTTTTGTTACCTGGAAATTCGATTTATAGCAACAACTATTAGGCGGAAAATCTTGGAAAGATAATCTACGGAGAATCAACCGCAGTCTTGGGGGTCGATGTGTAGCGAATGACAGCCGAGGTTGGGGCCTGTCAAGCTGACATGTGATAGGAGTAACGGGACGTATTAAATGTCTGCGAGTATATCGGCACAAAGATAAGTGTTTTAGCTAGAATCTGATGATATTTTTGCATATAAAAACTGTGTAACCATTAAACTTACGAGCGGTTTAAGTTAAGCTATTTGGGGTACCCTGCGTTAGGTTGTAATATTAAAGATGCTAATTGTCTGATCGATGGTAAAAATGTTCTAGTAGTAATAAAACTAGTTACAAGTATTGCTTTCTTTCATTTTGATAGGGAGTTCAATAATCGTATTGTTATTAGTTGATAGAAAGTGAAGTTACAAGTTTCTTCGCTTATATCAGTATATTTGAGTTTAACTAGTTGGCGCCAATTATCAACATCATAAACTAGAATCCGCGACGTCTTCACTGATGCTAGAGACGGGCCTCAAATATACTCTTATAGTGAACGATTGTTGACTAAGAGATATAGCGATGACCTAAAGGTAGGTAAAGGAAAATATAGATAAATATAGCTAACAAGTTTGGCACCCAACGGGGGCTTTAACAAGATTTTTTATGAGCTAACGAGGGGCTATAGTTTGGGACATATACCTTTAGGTCGTACTATAATAGAAAGGAGCAATACTGACAATAGTTATACATAACTTTCTGTACTCGTTTATGTAAGTGAAAAAATATCGTCAGAACGTGACAAACCAAAGAATTACTTTGAGAATAATACATAAAACGGTATACTTGTGGTAAAAAGGGTTTTACTTTGAGGAATCAGAATGGATGTTGATAGGTTATTGGTAGACGAGATACATTATAAATTACGAATACGGGGAGTTGTTTGTAAGGGAAATATGCCGGAAAAGCGTAAATTGCTTAGAGCGCGTATTAGGTTAGAGAAGACGGGAAATGCTTCGTTCCCGGAAGTAGAATTGAATAACGTAGAAAAATTGGATATATGCAGTAGGAAGCTTGACATTCTTGTGGAAGAGATACTAGCTTCTGAATCATTTGTTAGGGGTGGTAATGATTATAAACGTATTCAGACCCGCTTGGTACATATTTCAAATCGACTAGAAAGGTTAGTTTTTGAGGGGTCTTCAGCAGATGATAAAGATGAGCTATATAATAGGTGTTTAGGGGCTATGGATGATCTCGAGTCCAGATTAACATCTGAAAATGAACCTGTAGTTCCTTCTAGTTCACAAACAGTTAACTTGATGGACCTTGATGATGAGCCATTACAAGCCAATCAATCACAAAACCATTTTAATCATTCAAATGTAATTGATAGTCAACATTTTCAAACGTTACCGACACCTATTGGTTTTAACAGCACTAAAGTCATTGATGCTACTCCACGTTATAACAATTACCTTCCGATGAATAAATGGAGCCTTCGTTTTGATGGTCAATCGGGACTTTCTACTTTTCTAGAACGTGTTGAAGAATTGCGAATGGCGCGTGGGGTTACTAAGGAACAACTTTTTACTTCGGCTGTTGAATTTTTCACCGATTATGCTTTGATTTGGTATCGATCGGTTAAAAATACTTTGTATAATTGGGACCAGTTAGTTAATGCGTTACGTTCAGCTTTTCTTCCATGTGATTATGAAGCTTGTTTATGGGATGAAATACGCAATCGTACTCAGGGGGCCGATAAACCCGTGACCGTATTAGTGTCGATAATGGAAAACTTATTCCTTAGGTTACCATCGATGCCTTCTGAAACAAAGCGCCTTAATCTAATACGTAGGAATTTATTACCACATTTCCAAACCCAACTGGCTTTAGAGAACATAGTTGCCTTTTCACAATTACTTCGAGTGTGTAAAGCTGTTGAAGATGCACATGTGCGTGCACAACGGTTCCGTGGACCTCCTACTCAGGGAAATCGAATGTTAGAACCCGATCTAGCCGATCAAAAGTCGAAATGTAATGCTAGGATTCATACAGTGAATGTATCCTCAAATGAGGGTTACGTTCAAACTCGTAGTAATAACCCACCGAAGGTAATCAATTCAACCAAGCCTTCTGATTTGAGATGTTGGAAATGTGATAAACCGAATCATTTTGCGCGTAACTGTTCAGCAAATAGTAAACAATATTGCTATGGTTGTGGACGACCTGATTTTACTATCCGTACATGCCCTTCATGTTCGGGAAATGGGGGTCGACGCCGCTAGACGACCGAATAGCGAGGTGTCAAATAAATTCTTCGGTCAATGTTGTAAATAATTCGGATTTTAGTTCTAAAGCTGTTTTAGATTATATTTTAAGTCACGCAGGTCCTGATGAGAGACCGTATCTTAAAGTTTAAATTTTTGGTAATGAGATTCATGGATTGTTAGATTCTGGTGCTTCGCATACTGTTGTTGGTAGAAAGGGATGGGAGCTGTTGAAAGGTCATTGTAGGCTTACACCAAGTAAAGATAGGACATGTAATGTTGCTGACGGTGCAGAATGTCAAATATTAGGTATAGTTACAGTACCACTTATGCTTCGCGATAGCGTTTGTACTTGTGAGTTATTAGTTGTGCCTTCCGTACCCCATACCTTGATTTTGGGATGCGATTTTTTGCGTAGAATGGGTATTGTAACCGATCTTAGAATTAAGGAATGGACCTTCTCGAACAATCACTTGATCCCGGAAGTTAATGCAATACAGGCTGTAGAACATTTATCTGAAGTTCAGCGAGAACAATTAGATTGTTTTGTCAAAGAAGTTTTTAGTAAAATGGGAAATAAGTTAGGATGCACTCATCTTGTTGAACATGAGATTAAAACCACATCGTCGCCTATTAAGCAGCGATATTATCCTATTTCTCCTGCTCTGCAGAAACAGGTAGATCTTGAGTTAAAGAAAATGTTGGATGAGGGAGTGGTAGAACCTTCGACTTCTGCTTGGTCATCTCCGATAGTAATGATTAAAAAGAAAGATGGTAGTTATCGGTTCTGTGTTGATTATCGCCAACTTAATAAAGTCAGTCAACCTGATGCTTATCCGATTCCATATGTATCAAGTACTTTGGATAAACTTCGTGACGCACATTATCTTACGACTCTTGATATTAAATCCGCATATTGGCAGATACCTGTGGCTGTTTCTTCACGCCCCTTAACAGCGTTTACTGTACCTAATAGGGGGTTATTTCAATTTCGCCGCCTACCGTTTGGTTTGCATACGGCGCCGGCAACGTGGCAACGCCTAATTGATAGGGTTATTGGTGCTGATTTGGAACCATATGTCTTTACGTATCTTGACGATATTGTAATCTGTACGCCAACTTTCGAAAAACATATTTCTACTCTTCGTGAGGTTGTGTCTCGGTTATTAGCTGCTGGTCTTACTTTAAGCCAAAATAAATGTCATTTTTGTAAACCAGAACTTAAGTATCTCGGTTATGTAGTGAATTCACGCGGTTTATTAGTAGACCCAGAAAAAGTAGATGCAATTAATCGTATTCCTACTCCTGTGTCAGTGAAGGAAGTACGTTGTGTAATTGGTATGGCGTCATGGTACCGTCGCTTTGTTCCGAATTTTTCTTCACTTATCGGACCTCTTACATCCTTGCTCCGCAAGAATGCGAAAATTTTCTGGGATAGTAATTGTAAACGAGCCTTCAGTGATATTAAAGAACATTCGATATCTGCTCCGATATTAGCTTGCCCTGATTTTTCTGTACCCTTTGTTATTCAAACGGATGCTTCTGGTTATGGTATTGGTGCCGTACTTACTCAACATCAAGCTGATGGAGAGAAAGTTATATGTTACATTAGTCGGTCGCTTACTAGAAACGAACGAAATTTTAGCACAACAGAGCGTGAATGCCTCGCTGTCCTTTTTGCTATTGAAAAACTTAGACCATATATTGAGGGAACTAAGTTCACGGTAGTAACTGATCATTATAGCTTAAAATGGCTTAATAGTATTAAAGACCCTGTTGGTCGTATCGCTCGATGGGCAGTTCGCCTTCAACAATATGATTTTGACATTATTCATCGAAAAGGTAAAGAACATGTTGTGCCTGACACTTTGTCTCGTGCTGTTCCTGTTATTGATGCTATTAACGTTCAGTTTGGTCCTGCTGGTAATCCATGGTATCATCGTATGTGTCGATTTGTTATTAACAATCCTCGAAAATTTCCCCATTGGAGAGTTAGTGACGGTCAATTGTATAAATATGTTCGAACCGATTATCCAGACTTGGCAGATGATGAAGATCATTGGAAACTGGTTGTTCAAAAGACTCAACGCCAAGAAGTTATCAAACAAAATCACGATATTCCGACCGCTGGTCATACGGGTGTTAATAAAACTTTTCATTGTATTGCACAAAGATACTACTGGCCTAAACTACGTTATGATGTGGCTGCTTATGTTCGCCGTTGCGAAACGTGTCAACGAATTAAACCAGAACAGAGAGCCCCTGCAGGGTATATGGGTGGACATTCATTAATTTCGAAGCCTTGGGAACTAATCTGTTGTGATATTGTAGGTCCTTTACCTCGTTCAGTACGAGGGTACGCGTATATATTCGTAGTGGCTGATTGTTTTAGTAAGTTTCCATTAGTGTTTCCGCTCCGTACAGCATCAGCTAAGGTTATCTCACGTATTGTTGAGGAAGACGTAGTTTTGATGTTTGGGGTTCCCAAGCGAATCATATGTGATAATGGCGTTCAGTTTCGCAGTCATGAGTTTCAAACTTTAAATCAGAAGTATGGCTGTAAGATTTCGTTCACTGCCAATTATCATCCTCAAGCTAATCCTACGGAACGTATAAACAGGGTGGTAAAAACTATGTTGACAGCTTACGTATCAGACCGTCATCGAGACTGAGATAAATATTTGTCTCACGTAGTTTGTGCTATACGTACCTCAGTTCATGAAGTTACGGGAAAAACTCCATATTTCATTAATTTTGGCAGAGAAATCATATTAAATCACGAACCGGTAGTTGGTGATGGAAATCCGGAAATTCAATTTAATCGGGATAGAGATTTATATAATCGTTCTACAGTACTCAAGCAACTGTATGCTGATGTTAAACGTCGTTTGGATAAGGCTTATCAAAAGTCAAAAACTCGCTATGACTTTCGTCGACGACCTTTCGAGTTCGTTCCGGATCAAGCAGTGTTGCGTAGACACTATGTGTTATCGGATGCTGCTCGTCAGTTTACTTTCAAGCTTGCTGCAAAATTTATAGGACCGTTTATTATTAATCGAAAGTTTTCACGATGGGTTTATGAACTCAAAGATCCTGACGGAAAAATATTAAAGGGGACTTGGCATGCCAAGGATTTGAAACCTTATGATAACTCTGAGATGAATTAATGATGTGTGATGTGCATAGGGTGGTTGGAAGGGCACAGTAGGGTAGGTCACTATTTGGGAAACTTGAATATCTTGTTCTTTTCCCTCTTTTGGGTATAACGTATAGGGAGTTCCCTGTTGGGAAATGTTAATGGATGGTTTTCTTTTTGATTGTATTGGAAGAGCGTTATGTTATCCTGCTTTTCCTAAGGGGACATAAGGGTAACGAGATTAATCGTTAAAGAAGTACAACTTCTTCGTTTCTTTTAGGTATCCCTTGGGGTTTGGGGATATAGGGTGTTTCCCTACAAAACAAATTTTTTAGGATGACCAGTCCTTCATTCTTCGCCTTCTTTTCTTCTTAAAGCTTTGTCTATATTTCTCTCTTGTAATGTAGTGAATGTCGATTTTGTTTTGAATGAACTGTTTTACTTACATGAACGACAATTTGTTTTCTTTTATTTCTCTTTGATCTGGTGCGGATGAAATCTCTGGTGATGAGTGATTGTTGGATGTGAGATAAAGATTGGTGGGGATTTTCTTCAGGCCGTTCGGGGCGCTGAAGGATCCCTCCGTCGGAGCGTATGAGAGTTGTGTGGATGTTGGCTTCTGCCTCTCACTTTTCTGGTTTCTTTAACCCTCTGTCACTGGGGTTACTTCCTCCCCAGGCGTGTCAAAAGGAAAACCCTGGTTATTCTTCGTTTTGGCTTAACTATTTTCGGTCTGACAGTACCTGAAACTGTGTGGAAGTGTGCTTCCGCCTCGGGGGTTTATTGGAAGTTGTCAGGGGGGGGGGGTACGCTGTGGGGATTTGGAGTGATTTTGGGGAGTTCATGGGGGTGGAACTTCTTCACGACAGGTTGTTACAGGGTTGTTCACCGGCGCAGCATTTACATCCAGCAGCGACGAACAATCTTGATCTTTGTCGTGGGGTTGATCTGGTCCTGGGTTCCTCCTGGGGTCATCACCGTCTCTACAGTGTAGTTGCTTGTTTGTGGTGTGGGTATTGGTTTTTTTTTTAGATTAATTGTTAGAGACGTCTTATGACAGACGGTTTACTGACTCTCTAGCGTATATGTATGTATCCTTTTAAAATAAAGTTTTTATTTAGTTAAAAATTTTGTTGAAATTTTTCCTTTCTGGTAAAAGGGGAGTTTGTTACGTGTCAAAAGCATTTGATATTAATACTAGTGTTGAATGAGGAATCTAGTGAGAGTGACGCGATAAAATTAATATCAGATTGGCTTTGTTCGTTGCTAGAGAGGAGATAAAAACAACGTTTGTTTGTTTGAGAAAAAAGTTGTATATCAGTTTTTAAAAAAGGCAAGAGTTTTCGTGGGGTGTAAATGACAATCTCGCCATTTAATATGGTTTGGTAATAGTAAAGAATTGGGTTACTGGCCAACCGTTCCTGTAAGGGAGATCATTAAGCGGATGTCATTTTTCCAATGAATATTATATTCAAGCTGTGAAGCGATTTGGGAAACACGAATTTAACGATTGCGAAGTTTATTGCCTGTGAACAGGGTATGTAGTTTAATGTGGCATTTGCCTTTTGTTACCTGGAAATTCGATTTATAGCAACAACTATTAGGCGGAAAATCTTGGAAAGATAATCTACGGAGAATCAACCGCAGTCTTGGGGGTCGATGTGTAGCGAATGACAGCCGAGGTTGGGGCCTGTCAAGCTGACATGTGATAGGAGTAACGGGACGTATTAAATGTCTGCGAGTATATCGGCACAAAGATAAGTGTTTTAGCTAGAATCTGATGATATTTTTGCATATAAAAATTGTGTAACCATTAAACTTACGAGCGGTTTAAGTTAAGCTATTTGGGGTACCCTGCGTTAGGTTGTAATATTAAAGATGCTAATTGTCTGATCGATGGTAAAAATGTTCTAGTAGTAATAAAACTAGCTACAAGTATTGCTTTCTTTCATTTTGATAGGGAGTTCAATAATCGTATTGTTATTAGTTGATAGAAAGTGAAGTTACAAGTTTCTTCGCTTATATCAGTATATTTGAGTTTAACTTGTTGGCGCCAATTATCAACATCATAAACTAGACGCGACGTCTTCACTGATGCTAGAGACGGGCCTCCAATATACTCTTATAGTGATCGATTGTTGACTAAGAGATATAGCGATGACCTAAAGGTAGGTAAAGGAAAATATAGATAAATATAGCTAACAGTCTTTTCTACTCGAAGCCAGCTTTCAGCAGTTTCCTTTTATCGTCAACTGTCCCCTCCACTGAAACACCTCTAATCATTAACTCAAAATTTAATTCGTCAGCCCTCAGTGGATCAATATCGATTAAGATATCAAAGAGACAAACAAATCTATATACAATAAAAAAATTCCCTGCTAAAATAATTTGTAGTACGCCCTTGGCGCGATTCGAAATTTTAAATGGCGCAATAAACCAATAAACAAGAATATATATTCAAAATGGGGATACGCTACTGGAATAGACCAACTATACCCTACGACACTGGAATAAGATAAATGTACCCGACAAATAAATTTACAACGAGCCGACAAACACGTAAATGCCGCAAGTCGTAAATAATACTAAATGAACACAGCGAAACCAAATTATCACGCTTAATGCAACAATACCGATCAGCTGCTAAATGAACGCAAGGGAAATGACCGCAATGCCTCGAAACCAGCTTTCGGCAATCAAACTGCATTACCATTTCCACTTTAAGTGAATAAATCTAAAATTAATCGGAATGTCGGTTTCAATCGATAAATCCCTAAATAAACATGCATAATATATTTTTTTGTATTTTTAAAACGTTTAAAAATTTAGAATAGATAAATAGCTAAATAACCATGCAAACTATTTTTTTGTATTTTAATCCTCTTAAAAATTTTAGAATAAATAAATAGCTAAATAAACATGCAAACTATTTTTGTATTTTAAAACTCTTAAAATTTTGGAATCGTTCTAAAACACAATTTTCCGTGAAGAAATATTCTACAGCATTAAATTTGAAACAATCCAACTCGAGTTTGACCCGAACAACGCGAGGTTAAGATAAATAAACCTTATCTTGCACGTCCAGTGCAATTTCACCTGCTCAAAATATCTTTAAAACTTCGTTTCAAATTTAAGCGTCTTTACTAAACGAGTAAATAAAACGTTCGTAATTACGTTAATTGAACACAGGGCTGCCACGTTGGGGCGCCAGATTTTTGTTATCCCTTATAAGCACAAAAAAAGGGGTGGTAGAATAATACCTACGTTAATTTCTCAACGAATCGAAGCAGCATTCAATGCACCAAATTGCCTCACTCAGCCAATGCCTAGGCGAGTCACTACCAATCGCTAATTACGGGTCGCCGTGGGTTTATCAGATGGGGAAATGGCGCCACCAATTTAAAGGATAACAAAAAAGATAACACAGAGCCAAACCCCCTAATTCAGCGATTGATAGATTACGCTCCAGCTAAATTGGAACACGGTGGATTTAATAAAACGGCGCAAAACTGAAGTCAAACAATGAAGTGCAGGGGAAACAAATTCGTTTTATTCACTCGGAAAGCCGGACACAATAAAATACATATAAGTAAAAGATTAGGGCCGATATAAAAGCATATAAATGCTCCAAGGATCCTTGTTTACAGAATGGGGTGGCCAATTAAAACACCAAATCACCAAAATAAGGGAAATTCCTGGAAGCTCCCGAAGAGTGACGTTAATATGAAATTGTAAATTACAAGCGGGCAACCGTCCCAGGAATTTCTATAGCGTGGTACATGTAACAATTAATATCACAATTCGTAGCTAAAGTGAAAGCTACGGCGAGGGGAAGCCTCGTACTTTACAGATTAAAATATGTAATTAAAGTGATGCGTCCAAACCATGATATAAATATCTCGCGCTGGTATATCGCGCTAATCTCAATTTAGAAACAGATTACTTTCGACAGTCCATCGATAAACGCGTACAGCCAGGCTTACTGGCGGGCTACCGCAAGCACAACTAATAGAGCAGCAAGGTTACCTTGAGCTGGTGCGAGGCCGTCTTAGCGTTGATAACATCGCAGGAACGGGCTTCCGTGGGTTTGATGGCTTACTCAGGGAGGACAGTAGCTCGTCAATTAAGCGCGCCGAGATAACGTTATCACAGATCGCATCGCGCCGCAAGTCGGGGTTTTCGAACTATTTATTTGGGACCCATAACGTGGTGGGGACTAAATTATTGAAATAAACGTTAGCGGGCAATCGAAAAGGGGCTGAAAACGGTCATACTCACACAAAAATTCCCGAAATGTTTTGCTCGGGAAGTTTGGCGTAAAAAAAAAGTCTGCACCAGGCAGTATCTCCAGATTTATATTCAGAGGAATGTCGAGACGCGTACAGATCCCCTAACCAAAGGGTGAGAAGTGCCTAGACATCAATAAGCACCTTCTACAAAATCGAGACCTCGAACCGCGCCAAAACTTCCAACGACCTTATTCGATCGAACGCCGGGACAAGATGCCAAATTTTCGCGTCGCGAACGTTCAACAATGTGCAACAGCGGCGTATCAAAAATGCGCAATATCCGGACGCAATTCGAAAAGTATCGAACATACAGTAAAGCGAAAATTGATGGTAACAAAATATCGAGAATACAGTAAACTGAAAATTAACGGTAACATAGTTTGTATTCTAGTACAACTGTAAATTTTTATGTAAATAAATATCTACTATGTGAATGTCGGTAAAATAAAATGAATTCAAATAATTATTTTTATTTAATACTTGGCTTAATCCTTCTTTCATACACCTAAATTAGTTAATTTTTATCATAAAATTTGAAGATGTTTCGTCGAAGAGTACTCGCTCCATGACTATGAATCCACCTCGAAATAGGCACATTTTACGGTTATATTATTGCAAATTTCACATGTTAAAAAAAAGTTGCAGAAATAAAAAAAATACAGTCTCAAACTACATGTTCTCGCGAGTAATTTCCATTTGAGAAAATTTTAAAAAGCTTCAGAAGAATCCGAGAAAAAATTTTTGAAGCTTGCCTTTATGATCGATTTTTCACCTTAAATCGCTCATATCTCGGAAACGAAGGATTTTTCGAAAAAACACCAACAGTCAAACATTGTTTATTTTCATCTAATTGACCTAAAAACCGACCGGCATAACGATTTTTTCATTTTTCATAATTTTGCAAGTTTTTTGTTAATAACAAGTTTAGTTAGTAATAATATCTATAAGAAGACAATCTGGCGTCTTCTTAGTGGTCGTGTTACCGCACGAAAACGTTACGACATAGCAATCCAGCCCCACAAGCGTGCAAAATAAAATCTTACGTTCGGGAACCGGACTTGCTATCCACGACACGATACGACGACATGATCGGGAAATAAACCGAGAATACAAAACCCCAACCCTGTTAAGATGGCGGCAACAGGAAGGGTTGCTCCAGCTAAAACTTAGCCGCGTGGGCGGGTTCTTTACGACCTTCGAGTTAGGGCTGTACTCCGATACGAGAGGTAAATGATGTTAAAATAACGGAACGCCACCATTTTCTGGACTAAATCGGGAAACAACAACTGCAACAGAAGTGAGATATCTATTGGAAATATAATACGATTTATCACTGTGTGGGTTTTTCATTGTTTATTTCGTTGCTACCTTGAGCGAATTTATTGGTTTCTTGCTTAAATGAACGAGTGGGACATTGGCTTTAAACGTCTTGGCGCCCTGTGAGTTCGATCTTTTAGTTTTGAAGGTAAGTCACTCACGCCCTTCTCCTGAGCTAGTGAGGTTGCAAGTTCCGAATTACTATCGGCAATTGTGAATGTAACAACATGTTTACAACAATAAGTGCGCTGAATTGTTCAACACTCGACGACGTAGCGATCACTTTTTGGTTATACACAGTAAAACTAATTTACAATAACTTGTTACCTAAAGATCAGCTGGCTGCATAATTACGTGCGGCACTGTACGTAATCACTTTTCCAAACTACTGCCTCAATTTGCCTGAAGAAATGGAACGACGGCGAAATCACAACGGTAGACGTGGTGCAGAACACAACCTCGATGGTGTACGCAATGAGGGGTTGGCCAGATGAATTAGAATACCTGGAAGAGTGAATAGACGACGTAACGGCACTTCCATACAGGAACCACAGAGCAGCGTGCGAGATTTAAACGACACGACGTCATACTTAAATTAGCGTTGGTTCTATGAAGAGCTCGTTAAAATCCGCAACAGCGATAATTCTGGAGTCTCGCAACTCCACGAAAAGAACTCTCGGCCACACTAACTTAACTTACTTCAACTGCACCCCAAACGGTTAATGTTCACAGCACGAAGAACGCCTAGGATTGCTCACGTAACGAGACAGTTCTATTCCTTCAAACGGGTACTAATGGTTCACGGAACCCACAGAATTATTCAATGTGGAATTACAAGGCTTATTACAAGTGTCCCCCCTGGCCGCAGAGCGATGCGAACAGGAGGCTAAAAATAAAGTACGTTTGTTCTAATTCAAGGACCGCTAGGAAGTGACGCTTAACTCACGGATTCGAAATGCAACTGCGTTGACACAAGAGCGTACCTACGCTCCGTCCTTATCTGACTTAAATAAAGAGCGAGATGAGGTGCGGAACTTTACAACGAACGAAATCGAACTGACTCTACAGTTTATACGAAACTCGCAGGGAACCTTGAAAATAACGACTACGTAGAAATTGATAAGTTGGAGCCTGTTTTGCTCGCAAATAACAAAAGATACATTCATAAATGAAACTCGACTAAAAGGACGGCACGGCAGTATTCATAAACGTTTTACGCGGAAAGTTTTAAGGCAGGCTTGTACAACAACAAATAGGTGCAAGGAATTCGGTAACCTAAGACTGCTTTACGGACAGAAGGGAACAAAGCTTGAATTGTAACCTACGCCAAAATAAACCTGAATCGGAAATGCGTTAATATTTGAACTGGACTACGCGGATATAAATATCTGCAGAATGAAGGTTTGGTAACATTACCGCTAAATTACAAATTTTTACTACATGACTCGAAAAAGATACTAAAATCTGAGGAAATAGCTAAGCTTGACATATAGTTCTAACACTCCCCTCACTACAAAGAGAGTTCCCTGGAAGTCTCTTAACAAAACAAATACAACTATTTGACTCGACAATGGCCAACAAGAAAAAAAAATCAGAAATAAAACAACTAATCGAAAAGCAACTATTTAGATTCCCAATATAGGAAAGAATTACCTGAAGAGGGTGCGCTGCACTTCACGTGATCCATGCATTGAATTATTCCCACAACAGAAAAATTTCAACCGAAAAGAAAACCAAACAACAAAAGCAAAAAAAAAACAACAAATACAGGGCGACAAGTCCAACCTCCAACATCAACCAGTACGTCCGATAGAAACAACGTTGCACCCCCAAAAGAATTACGCGCCATGGCTACTATGTAGGGTACGAAAGGTGTGAAGCGAGAAAAGGAAGACGACAGACTGGTTACGCCAGTAGAAAATATGAAAATTTAGGTCGGACCTGGTGGTTCGCAGAAGGCTAGCGTCCATTCCCTGGACCACGGAAGACGGGCGAATTGAACAAGATGACCCAAAAGGAATGGTGCTCCACCAGGGGCCCACTAAACGACCAAGGTTCGGTCCCTTCGGGAAACTGAACCAAACATCAATCAAACCAACAAAGAAATTGACAGCCTTGCCAACAGGCTTGACTGTCACTCCAAACTACGAGAACCGACCATGCCCAAAACAGTCATGGCACGTACTGCGACGATAGACACGAAACACCGACTGGACCTTAACACCGGGTCCATGACCATCGCCTAACAGCACGGTTTCGGAAGGCGGAAAATAAAGAAACGCAAAAGGTTTGGTAATTGTCGCCGGGACACGGATGATAGAACTGACAAAAGAAATTAAAGGTAAAGATACAACAACGAGAAGATGGTTGTAACACAATAAGGTCAAACGTAACTTGAATTACGAAAAGTCTAATCCGAGAAAGTCAAATTTGGGAAAATATCACAAATGCGGGATTGTCAACTCCGGAACGTCTTATAACCGAGAGCAGTTCCGTCCAACCGGACAATATAACTCGGGAAGTATTTGTAAAAATTAAAAACACAAAAAAAAGAAGAAGTCCATGATCTCTCCCAAAGATTACCTGAAGAGGGCACGCTGCGCGTCACGAGATCAGCGCATTCTGTAAGTCCCACAGCAGAAATACCAACAGGAAAAGAAAGAACAAAAAGTTTCGACAGAAACTGTCTTCAATTGTCTATGATTGATGGTAAAATAAAAAGAAAACTAAGTCCACCGAAATTCGCAATCGATGACGATGCCGAAAGCCAAATCGACTATGGTTCCACTAAATGCGAGATCGAAAACGACTCCGACACCGGACACCAAATGAAAATCCGAAAAAACCAAGTCTCCAACAAATATCAAACATAAACTTTACTAAAGAAACAACATGCGAACAGCACGGCCGTTACTGCCACACGAAGCTCAAAAGCTTTCAACGAAATTGTCCAAAAAAGAACGCGATACATGACGACCTGAGTCATCAAAAGAATCCGGTAGGCGACGATAAATCGTCAATAAATAAATCACTTAAACAAAACGACAACAAGCGAACATGAATCGCTATGTACTTCAACACGGTAAACGACTACATCAACAAATGGAAAGGGTGCGATAGTAAGTGTACGAGACACTTCAACAGGTGTTGATGCACGCGATGAAATCAGCAAACGAAGTTGGGCGATACGTAATGAAAATGAGAACGAAATAAAAAGCAATCGGAAGAAACTACGCAAAGCCAACTAAGCAGATCGTTTGAGAAACCTTAAAATTCCGCATAAGCGAATCTCCCAAAACACACCCACGCAAAACCACATCTTGTCAGCAGATCAATACTCAATAATGAAAGCGAGAATGATTTCCAACTTGTCCACAAAATAGCAACGCGGCACAACATCAAACGACAACGAAAAGTCAATATCGATAAGCTCTACTATCTTCAACGTATGTTCGGGACGGTACAATGAAATTTCAAACTAGCTGAAGGGTAAACAAAATCAACGACAAAGGAATCAAAATTCCAACAAGTGATTAAAAAAACAAAGTTCGGTAACTTCAATGAACCAAAATCGGTACTGAATTCAACTGAAACCGGAAAAATTTCACATAATCTACAACTAAACATCACAAGAGTACGAACTAGCTATACTTTTTCCCACTCTGAAATCGTTAAGATAAGAAACGACAATAAAAGACAATCAGAAGATCGAAATCGAAAAGGTTCTTACGAAAATAAACTATTTTATCAACAAACGAAAACTCAACTTTAAAAAAACCCACGTAATGACTTCAATAAAGCTTCATGACAACAAACGACTATGTTTTTTCCTACTCCAAGTTCTTTAAACACGAAAAGATTCGGAAAAACACAAAACGAAAATAAGACAAGGCAATTAACGACAAGTAGCGACAACAACACACGAAATAACATATAGAAAATAAAAAAATACACGGAAAAACAAATGAAAAGAAAGAAAAACACGTCTTACGCAAAGAAAACATATGAAAAACTTAAAAAGTTCTTCAAAACTCGAAAATGTATATGAAATATATAAAAATACAACACTAAATTTAAAGTAGGGGTCATAAATGATCAATACAACAAGAAAAGAAACGGAAACGATCCATTACTATACGAAAAAGTATGCCAACATGCTTCTTTGACTTCGGAAAGTTAAAAAACAAGAAAAAACATTTGCAAAAACAGTTCTACAAGGTTCTGAACAAAAAAACAAAGGCAAAAAGGTTCAAAATGACAAAAACAATGCCACAAGGGCGATATCGACAAAAACAAAACTCCACGTTGCAAGGCGCTAAAGGCGTCATAGACAACAAGAAAAACTAAAAAAACAATTCCCCACGTTGGGCGCCAAATCTGTTACCGCACGAAAACGTTACAACGACATAGCAATCCAGCCCCACAAACGTGCAAAATAAAATCATACGCTCGAGAGCCGGACTTGCTATCCACGACACGATAAGACGACATGATCGGGAAATAAACCGAGAATACAAAGCCCCAACCCTGTTAAGATGGCGGCAACAGGAAGGGCTGCTCCAGCTAAAACTCAGCCGCGTGGGCGAGTTCTTTACGACCTTCGAGTTAGGGCTGTACTCCGATACGAGAGGTATATAATGTTAAAATAACGGAACGCCACCATTTTCTGGACTAAATCGGGAAACAACAACCGCAACAAAGGTGAGATTACGTTGAAAATGGAAGTACATAAAGTCACCTTGCTACTTTTCCTTGGCAGAGTTCAGTGGCGAGTTACATACAGTATCGACTTACCTTACAACAATAACTTAAAGAAGCAGCTGTTCAACTCCTTACAATTGAAACATACACATAAAACGCATGCAAGTAACAAGAACACAAATGAAAAACATAAGTACTTGACAATGAACTTTGTTGAGATAAATAAAATATATGTAGGTGACAATGGACATGAAATTGACTAGTTAAGATAATCAAAGAGGTTAGTTGGTTAAGAATTCGAACACGTTAACATAAATGACACACAACAAACTTGACTGCAAATACATTGGGGTGGCTCAAGAGCGAAACTGCCACGAGTTACAATTCGGTAAATTTAGCAAACAGCAAATACATGGTTACAACAATAAATGCGCTGAATTGTTCAACACTCGACGACGTAGCGATCACTCTTTGGTTATACACAGTAAAACGAATTTACAATAACTTGTTACCTGAAGAAGATCAGCTGGCTGCATAATTACGTGCGGCACTGTACGTAATCACCTTTCCAAACTACTGCCTCAAGGTGCCTGAAGAAATGGAACGACGGCGAAATCACAAGGGTGAACGTGGTGCAGAACACAACCTTGATGGTGTACGCGATAAGGGGTTGGCCATATGAATTAGAATCCCCCGAAGGGTGAATAGACGACGTAACGGCACTTTCCTACAGGAACCACAGAGCAACGTGCGAGATTTAAACAACACGACGTCATACTTAAATTAGCGTTGGTTCTATGAAGAGCTCGTTAAAATCCGCGACAGCGATAATTTTGGAGTCTCGCAACTCCACGAAAAGAATTCTCGGCCACACTAACTTAACTTGCTTCAACTGCACCCCAAACGGTTAATGTTCACAGCACGAAGAACGCCTAGGATTGCTCACGTAACGAGACAGTTCTATTCCTTCAAACGGGCACTAATGATTCACGGAACCCACAGAATTATTCAAAGCGGAATTACAAGGCTTATTACAAGTGTCCCCCCCGGACGCAAAACGATGCGAACCGGAGGCTAAAAATCAAGTACGTTTGTTCTAATTCAAGGACCGCTAGTAAGTGACGCTTAAGTCACGGATTCAAAATGCTACTGCGTCGACGCAAGCGCGTAACTACGCTTCGTCCTTATCTGACTTAAATAAAGAGCGAGATGTGGTGCGGAACTTTACAACGAACTAAATCGAACTGACTCTACAGTTTATACGAAACTCGCAGGCAATCTTGAAAATTACGACTACGTAGAAATTGATAAGCTGGAGCCTGTTTTGCTCGCCAAACAACAAAGAATACATTCATAAATGAAACTCGACTAAAAGTACGGCACAGCAGTATTCATAAACGTTTTACGCGGAAAGTTTTAAGGCAGGCTTGTACAACAACAAATAGGTGCAAGGAATTCGGTAAACTAAGAAACAAAGCTAGAATTGTAACCTACGCCAAAATAAACCTGAATCGGCAATGCGTTAATATTTGAACTGGACTACGCGGAAATGAATATCTGCAGAATGAAGGTTTGGTGACATTACCGCTAAATTACGAATTTTTACTACATGACTCGAAAAAGATACTAAAATCTGAAGAAATAGCTAAGCTTGACAAATAGTTCTAACAGTCGGTCATATCATTTTTCTGTGCATCTTTTTGGGGGTGCGCCGCTCGCCTATTGGAGACGTTATACTGGTCGATTGTATTTTTTATGATAATGAGGGATGTGGGGCTTTTAGAACCCAGGTGAATTTGGGGGTTGTAAACTGGGGAAAACCATTATAATTACCAGAAAAACCCTAAAATTAATATTTGTGTGACATTCGCTGTTTTGAGACGTTCTACTGATTGATTGTACTGATTAGGAAAATGCGGGATGTGAGGCTTTTGCAACACAGATGGAGTTGGGGGTTGCAAAATGGGGAAAACGTTATAATTATCAGAAAAACTTTAATATTAACATTTGTGTGACATTCACTGTTTGGAGACGTACTTACTGGTCGTTTGTATTATTTAGGAGAATTCGGGATGTGGGGCTTTTGCAACCCAGGTGGAGTTGGGGGTTGCAAAATGGGGAACACGTTATAGTTATCACAAGGACCATAGAAACCCATATTTGTGTGACATTCGCTGTTTGGAGACGTACTACTGGTCGTTTGTATTTTTTAGGAGAATTTGGGATGTGGGGCTTTTGCAACCCAGGTGGATTTGGGGGTTGCAAAATGGAAAAAACGTTATAATTATCAGTAGAAATATAACAAGTGCTTGAAAAATTTCCGGAAATATTTGGAAATATGTTCTGCAGCTATTTTTTCAATAAGTGCATGAGTGCATGCCAACTGAAAAAATCCCGACTCCGAAGGAGGAGGGATTTTTTCAGTTGGCATGCACGAATGCTTTTGTTGAAAAAAAATAGCTGCAGAACATATTTCCAAATATTTCCATAGGGAAATTTTTTAAGCACGCGTTATATTTTGATAGAAAATATCACGAATGAAAAAACACAGTAAAGAAAACATTTTCATTAAAAAAATTACGAAACTAATATCTAAGTACTAATAGTTTACGGTTTTTTGTGATGACAGTGACATAAGTGGAAATTTTCCGGTAAATTTCCGATTATCAATTTTCGCCGTTACCATGGCAAATTTCTAACTAAATTTGCATAAGGGATATTGTCAGAAAAATCTTAAAATTAATATTTGTGTGACATTCACTGTTTGGAGACGTCCTACTAATCGATTGTATTTTTTAGGAGAATGCGGGATGTGAGGCTTTTGCAACCCAGATGGAGTTGGCAGTTGCAAAATTAGAAAACGTTATAATTATCAGACAGACGTTAATATTAACATTTGTGTGACATTCACTGTTTGGAGGCGTACTACTGGTCGTTTGTATTTTTTAGGAGAATTCGGAATGTGGGGCTTTTGCGACCCAGGCGGAGTAGGGGGTTGCAAAATGGGGAACACGTTGTAGTTATCACAAGGACCATAGAAACCCATATTTGTGTGACATTTGCTGTTTGGAGACGTTCTACTGGTCGATTGTATTTTTTAGGGGAATGCGGGATGTGGAGCTTTTGCAACCCAGGTGGATTTACAGGTTACAAAATGGGGAAAACGTTATAATTATCAGAAAAACCTTAAAATTAATATTTGTGTGACATTCACTGTTTGGAGACGTCCTACTGGTCGATTGTATTTTTTAGGAGAATGCGGGATGTGGAGCTTTTGCAACCCAGGTGGATTTACAGGTTACAAAATGGGGAAAACGTTATAATTATCAGAAAAACCTTAAAATTAATATTTGTGTGACATTCACTGTTTGGAGACGTCCTACTGGTCGATTGTATTTTTTAGGAGAATGCGGGATGTGGGGATTTTGAAGCCCAGGCGGAGTTGGGGGTTTCAAAATGGGGAAAACGTTTTAGTTACCAGAAAAATGTTTAAAATCGATATTTGTGTGACATTTGCTGCTTGGAGACGTTCTACTGGTAGATTCTATTTTTATGAAAATGCGGGGTGTGGGGTTTTTGCAACCCAGGTGGATTTGGGGGTTTCAAAATAATAAAAACGTTATAATTATCAGAAAAACCTTAAAATTAATATTTGTGTGACATTTGCTGTTTACAGATGTTCTACTGGTCGATTGTATTTTTTAGGAGAATGCAGGATGTGGGACATTTGCAACCCAGGTAGATTTGGGGTTGAAAAATGGGGAAAACGTTATAGTTATCAAAAAACCTTGAAAATCAATATTTGTGTGAAATTCTCTGTTTGGCAACATTCTACTGGTCCATTGTATATTCTAAGAGAAAAGAGAATTTGGGGTTGTGAGGGGTGGGGGAAGAAATGTTTTGCTTTATTGTCTCAATTGTTAAATAAGGAAAATGTACTATTTTGTTTGAATCTGACCCTTTGTGAAATTGTGAATTTGCAAGTATATATTAAATGCTGTGTTGCTAACGGAATGTAGAATTGTATTTTTCTCTAACATGAATAATATTTTGTGAGGATGTCATTGCCGCGCTAAACTTGTTGGTACAGTCGTAGATGGCCACTGGCAGGGTTGGGAAGTCGTGTCAGCTGTTTGTACTAAAACTTTACAAAAGATTGTAAGAGAATGTGATAGAAAAAATTGGTGGGGACTTGAAAACAATAAATACAGATGCATATGTATATGTACGGAAAATGCAAAGTTATTTAGTTTTTTTTTCATATATTTCCGACCAGCTCAACATACAGAATGTTATACATAGTTTTGTTGATATATTGTATGTAACATGAAGGGTCCGTTACTCAACATCCCTGTGACTTATTGATAGGATAAATATTTTTTAAATAACATGTTAATTAATGATTGTAAGAACATGTATATGACTATTTAACTATACATAACATAGATATTAACAAATATAAAAATATAATTTGAAAGCTAGTACTACAATTTCATTTCAATCGTTATTGGTTAGTATATCTTGAGGTAGTCTCTTTTTTAGCCGAGTGCGTTGTGATTATAGTAGGTTGCTCCAGTACTTTTTTGCAATTGCTCGAAAAAGGGTTCCGCCGATGACTGAATAAATTGTTGAATAGTGGATATTCCCAGTTCCTTGTGTATTTGTGTGTTGCACATATACCAGGGACATTTCGTTGCAATGCGGAGCACTTTATTTTGAAACGACTGCACTTTTTTAATTTGAGTATCAGAAGCCGTGCCCCAAATAACACACGCATAAGTCAGAACGGGTCTCAGGATGCACATATATATTAGTATGGCGCACTTTGTTTTTAAAGAGGATTTTTTATTGATTATGGGATATAACTGCACTAGTCTCGTATGGGTTTCTTTCAGTTTTTTTTTTCGATATGGATTCTCCAAGTTAATCTTCGATCTAACCATAGTCCCAGGTATTTTATTGCCGCATCTATTGAGTTCCATGGTATAGGTGTGTCTTGTATATTAATTTCTGGTGGATCTGCTGGCCTTCTCAGAGTGAATATTTATCCTTCGCATTTGTCAGCATTTAAAAATATTCCCCATTTAACGAACCAATTATTTAGGTCCGTTATTGCCAGTTGCAAATTATTCCTAGCTACGATGATATCGCTGTTTTGCGAAATTATTGCAGTATCGTCTGCATACATGGATAGAGTTGTGTTTTGATAGCTCGGTATATCACTCAAATATATATTGGATAAAAGAGGACCGAGAATGGAACCTTGGGGATCCCCTTTCTCGATGTTTCTAAGGGTTCATTTATTCTTACAGTAAAAGTTCTGTTCTGTAGAAAAGATGTGCAGATGTTATATAGATATGCAGGCATTCCAGTCCTTAATATTTTATATTGTAGCCCGGTGTGTAGAACGTTATCAAATGCCTTGGCAGCATCTAAAAAGGCAATCAGAGTATGCAATTTTTCTTCGAAACCTTTGTTTATTGTTTCAACTAGTCTCAATAGTTGTTGTGTAGTGGAATGTTTCGACCTAAACCCGAACTGAAATGGGGGGATTGTGTTTGACTGTTCCAAAAAGTTATTCATTCTGGTGTAAACGACTTTTTCTAGAATCTTAGACAGTGATGTCAGTAGACTTATTGGCCTGTAATTGGAGACGAGCCTTTTATTTTTTCCTGGTTTGGGGATGACTATAATGATAGCTGTTTTTCATTCTTTCGGGAAATAACCTGTTCTTAGACCAACGTTGAAAAATGTGCAGAGGTGTGTTACAGCTTTCCTTTGGAGGTGTTTTAGTATTGTGTTGGTAATTAAATCCTTTCCAGGTGCTTTTCTGTTCTTTAATTGTTTTATATACAATTTTAGCTCTGCCGGACAGGTGGGAGTAATATTTGATAAGTCTAGTGGAGGATTGTTAGATATTGTATTTAAAACTTCATTATGCATGTCATTATCGATTATTTCCTTTGGTGTTTTAAAGACGCTTTCGAAATAGTCTGCGAAAGCGTTCGCTTTTTCTGCATCACTGCAGTGGATTTGAGAGTTTGCAGTGATAGGAGGAATTAAGGTTGACTGTTTTAAGATTCGCTTTGTAGCATTCCACATTTGTGTGTCACCAGGTTCTATATCACTTATATATTGTTGATGTTTGTTAATTTCGTTATTATGTAGTTCCCAATTTATCTGGTGTACCAGTTTGTTCATTTTAATTTTAAGTGGCTTGATTCTGGTGGATTGCCATAACCTTCTAGTGCGGTTTTTTTCTTTAATTAGGTTCAAAATGTGGCTCGGAGTTTGTGCCAGATCATATTGTTTCTGTGATTTTTTACTGTTAGTTGCTTTTTGTATCGAGTTTTTGATAGCATTGGTGTAGTCTGCGCTTGCTGAATTTATGTCCTCAGGTGTTTGTATAGCACTACAAGGTTTCAGAGCCAAGCTTAGTTCTGTTTGAAATAGTTCCCAGTCTACTTTACCTTTTATTAAACTTTCTTGGCGGTTGATTTTTATAAAATTGGTATGAATCCATATCACCACCGGGAGGTGGTCAGAATTTAGTTCACACATTACCTTTTGATTAATAGGAAAGACACAATTTTTGTGTAGTACGATATCTAAAATATCGGGACGATGATCTATTCTGTGTGGGTAGCGCGTATATTCAGCTGGAGGGGATAATTGAATGGCGTGGTTGTTAATTATACAAAGAAGTCTAGTGGTTACCTGCTCTGCAGCCCCACTCAATGTGTTTACTATTTAGATCTCCGCACAGAACAGTAGGAATGTTTTCATTAAATAGTGCCATTATGTCTTCTTCCCGGATTCTTTTGTTTGGTTGATTGTAGGCGGATATACCTCCGGAACCAATAATTGTACTATCACTTCGATAAATTTTAAATCCAGATATTTTTAATTTTTGCTAGAGTATGATGTGAGTTTCAGAGATGCAAGCAAGATCAATATTATATCTTGACAGAAAATCTACGAAGGCTGGTGGTTTTGCTTTAAGCCCATCAGCATTCCAGTTGACTATTTTAATAGTTATTTAACCAACAAGTGTGTTAATGAAGGCGATTAATAATCGAAACTGTTTAAAGCACGAACGAGCGATAGCGAGTGAGTGCCTTTAATAGTTGAGTTGATTACAAAATTTTTTCGTTGACCGCAAAATCTTTTTTGTGGCGAAAAATGTGATTAATACAACTAACCTCCATGCAAAATATCATCAAAACGTCAAAATCACAAAAACAGTTAATTAATGAAAAAGAGTGTATTAATCAAAAACAGTGTATTAATAAATCTATTAATCCATCCTTTTTAAAAAAACAGTTAATTAATGAAAAAGAGTGTATTAATCAAAAACAATATATTAATGACGTCTATTAATCCATCCTTTTTTAGGAAAATAATTCATTAATATTGAAATTAACAAGCGGTCAACGAAAAAGTTTTTTATTGTGTGTTTATGGTCCATTAATGGTGTTCGTGAGCAAAGATGACATAATTGATTTGATAATAGCTTCTATTTGAGGTTTAATATATTGAATAAATGCATGGATTAAAGTTTTTATGATATCACCTCCATCATTATCTATATTCGTTGGGGACAGAGTTACATTTGTTTGTGCATTTTGTGTGTTACGTCTTACACTAGCTGCATAAGTATTTGGTTGAGTTGACGATTGGTTCCGTACGGTCGTACCGATATTAATCGCGCTGTTTACCTGAGGTCTGGTAAATTTTGGGTGATTTCTTTTATTTTTAAGCTCTTGGTAGTATTTGCAGGCCCTGTAGTTTGCAGTATGGTTTTCTCCACAGTTCACGAAAATTGGTTGAGTTTGTTTGTTCTTGGTGCATTCTGAATAGTGATGATTTTCCCGGCATTTTACGCATCATGGTGTTAATTTACAGAAGTTTTTTGTGTGATTAAATCGCTGACAAGGAGTGCACTGCGGTATGTCGTGGTGTTTACGCTTGGGCTCGACAGATACAACGGCATGCATTAAATATTGTAGATTGAATATTTGCATGGCCTTTTCGTTTTTCTCGAGATCAATGGCACATAGAGGCATGGGCTTATTTATGGGGTTATTTAGTTTAGACACTGTGAAAGCAAATTCTTTTAAAATGTATTTATTGAACAATAAACCCAAAACTAAAGATACATATCGGCTAAACAACTCCAAGATCTATACGCCGGAATGGGACGTTTCGCCGTCGCCTTTTCGCCGTCGCCATTTCGCCGTCGCCGTTTCGCCGTCGCCTTTTCGCCGTCGCCATTTCGCCGTCGCCATTTCGCCGTAGACTATTTTACATTTCCGACTTAAAAAAACACTTTTTCACTTATCTATATCTAAGCAAAACATGGAATCAAAGTTTTACATGTTTTAAATGATAAATGTTTGAAATCTTTAATAGCTTTAAAATATTATTCACATTTATTTCCCATTAGGAGGACGTTAAAGGTTATTACAGTTACACTTCTTATATGCATTAAACCGTCTGATGGCAATGAGCATACTTGTTACTTTTTGGTAATCCTTTTATCATGCACATGGTGGTCATTATAATGATTTGGTTTAGAAAATTCCCTTTAAGGTAGTATGGCCGTTATGATAATTTTAGTGATCTGATCTTTTTTCAAACTTTACATTTTTATTACATTTTTATTGTGTATTGATTTTCCAGTTGAATACTTGTGAAATGGGTTTCTTTTCTTTTTTTTTTCTATTTTTCAATTAACTCCTATTTGAAATAGAACCACATCCGGTATATTATTTCATTTTTGAATTCAGCTTAAACCTTTAGAGAAAATTTATCTCTTCAACTAACGCTCTATTTTGTACCGTTTTTGTAGAATTTGTGATTTTTGAAAATTTTTTACAAATGCTTAAAAATTAAAAATCAAATTTTTGGCTAATTATAAGATCACTGTAAAAGGAAGTTGCGTGAGTGAATCACACCAGATTTTTTAACTCAACTTCAACATCTTACATCTCGCTTATTATACGTTTTCGATATAAGTTGATTAACGTTTTCCGCTTTATTTTGAAGTGTTCTGTGTATTCCTAAAGTTTCCCGAAATAAATTTCAACCACCCTGTATATATGTGACTTTACAATTTAAATATTACTGTATACTTGCTGTTTAAGTACAATAGAAATTATTAAACTTATTATGCATTTTCTTCCGGCAACGGAGTACAATTATTATATTATTAAGTTATATTATTAAGTTAACAAAGATGATAGTTTATAAGCAAACAAATTAATGTCCAAATAAATAAAGTGAAGGTTGCATTACATTAAAGTATAAAAATAAATTAAAGTATAATTACTTGGCAGCACGGTCTTTGTTCCGCTTTCAAGTTGACGGCGAAATGGTCGACGGCGAAACGGCGACGGCGAAGTGGTCGGCGGCGAAGTGGCGACGGCGAAATGGCAGACGGCGAAATGGCGATGGCGAAACGGCGACGGCGAAACGGCGACGGCGAAATGGCGACGGCGAAATGTTCTAGACCCCTATACGCATGTAATCCCCTTTTTACACTGCCCCGTTTCTCCTAATAAAAACAGTAAATCTTTACTCCAGTTATATTTGCTATTAAAGCACGTTTTAGGAATCAACAAAATAAACTATAAACAACATGTCGAGCCGCCAAGCGGTGGCTTTTAATTCTTAGAAATCATTCAAAATAACTTGCACAAGATGCTGAGAAGGTTCAAAATTGTAGTACGTAATGATCTGTTATACAGTACAACTTCGCAGGTATGTTTGCCATTGTCTTTATTAATTTTTTTTTAAAACGTTATAGAAATTGTCGGTTTAATAACTATTCGGCGAATTACCGGTGTTACTTTTTATTGCTGTTATGTCTACAAGAAACATACTGTTCCCTTATCTTAAATACAGTAGCGGCAGATTTGAGAAATAGTAACATTGGAAGCTGTATTTATTGGAGCTAGGTATTGTATTTCGAGGACCGACGTTTATACGCATTTGTAAATATAACAAATAGGCGAACAGAGCTTCGGGATACGTCATGCCATATGTTCGGGGAATTACTGGTATCCTACGTATTTTTTAAACATCGATGTAGCGTACATATAACACATCCCTATTTTACTCTACTTTTGGTTGTTGTGCTGTACTGACGTTGCTCATTTGTGTGAAAATTCTAGCATGTTCAGTGTTGACAAATTGTTGCGTTCATCAATAGTGAGTATACAGTGGCAAGTGTGCGTTGTTTTAATATTTTTCGTTGATGTACAGTTACGGCCAAATAAAACCTGGCAGTACTTTACTCTATTGTGAATTGGTATTAAATCACCTAAGAAACATAAAAATTAAAAATGACATATTAAGAATTCAAATTGTCAAGGTACTGTCAAGTAAAAGTCTGATTTACCAAAATTTATGAAAATGACATAGAATGTCAAAATGGTGGTCGTTTTTATTTGGCCGTAACCGTACGTACAATTGTCCACAGAACTAATGTCACCCCGAACGTCAGCTTGGCTTTCTGGATAGGCAACACATTTAACGTCACTGGACCCAAAGTTTCTTGCATGGTAATATACACAAAGCGTGACGTCGAAAAGCAATTAAGCAGAGAGAAAGTAGACATTCTAGAAGCAAATCCTTCCGTTTAATATTTCGGTGGTGAATCACACGGGGTTACAGTTTATTTGTATTAAGCAGGTTTTATTTCACTGCTGTTGTTAATATTATTTGTTATTTGTATGATGGAGAAGCAAGGCATGAAGTAATTCTGGTTGAATATAAACTTATAACAGATATTAAGTAATTAAGGAACCACCATCGCTACCATCTATCCGAAGTTTAATTCAAAGGATAAGTTCTTACATATATTGCAGACCAATCAAATTTGATTATTTTTAATCACGTGAGTCAGTCTGACAAATCAGATCACACTTGAAGTGAAAACGACCCTAGGGTGATTCTCAATCAGCATGGAAACTACCTAATTAAAATTCAGTAGTATCCTATGACAAGTTGATGCCACTGTAAATCTAAGTCAAATTCGAGGTTAGCAGGTTAGGTTTTGCGTCACTCTGTGTCAAAACTGACGTAAAACCTAACCTGCTAACCTCGAATTTGACATAGACTTACAGTGCGACGCCTATAATTGGCCTAAAGGCTGTTGGCTGAGTACCTAAATAAAATAAAATAAACATATTATTATAATGAAGTGTCGAATTAATTTGTCAGAAAAATGGCTTTTCGCTTTTGTAAAAATTATTAATTTATTTAAGAACTTATCTTCCCGAATTCGTCGCAGCCAGTGATAAATCCTTATAGTTTTGACAAATAATATCCCTCAAGTGCGTTACCGTTAAGAAATAAGTTAGAAGTAAAACTATCTTCACGTTTCTAATAAATTAAATACATTTTCAAATTTAAAAAAAAATGTATCCCGCTGGGGTTTGAATCCGCCACATCTGCAGCTCTGCAGATCGCTCGATGTTAACTTCATATCCGCAGCGGATCTAACTGCAGCGAAATTCCAATTGCGCTACCGAGTCTCTTCCAGATACGTCCGGCGCTCGCCTCTGTTGAACGTCGCGGTGTTATGGTTGAAACATTTTTACTCTTTTGTGACATTATCCTTTATCGGTTGAGTCTTATTTTTGGCAAATGTAAAGCCTGACCTATGTGAAAGTTATTACTTTCTTTTATTTCAAAGTTAACACAAAAATAAACAAAACTCTATTTTTTAAGGTTCTCACCCTGTATATATTTGTATGAAATTGTACCTGTTTCATGCGAGGTAGATATATAATATGTATGCAAAATATCGTCTTCCTCCGACAAATAGTTTTTGAGCTATACTGCTAACAGACAGACAGACAGACATACAGACAGACAGACAGATTGACGGAATTTAGAAAACCTCTTTTTCGTCAAACGTGAAGATCTGAAAAAATCTCGGAAGGTGATATTTTCGCGATTACAATACGAGGGAAGTAAAAAGTAGCTAAAAGGTCCAAGAGTGATTTTTAACGTTACGAAAAGAGGTATGATGGTGAAACTTCATATATGTTTTGTGTACTACCTAGATGCGACAGCAAGCTTTTGAAGCAAATCGCATAACCGGAAGTATGCACTTTTATTACATTTTTAATGTGTATTGATGTGAGATAGTTGAATACCTCTAAAATGGGTTTCTTTTGTTTTTCTTTTTTTATTTATTCCTATTTTAAATGGAACACCCGGTATATTTTTACATTTTTGAATTCTGCTTAAAAGTTTAGGGAAAATTTGTCTCTTCAACTAACGCTCTATTCTGTACGGTTTCTGTAGAATTTGTAATTATTGACAAATGCTTGAAAATTAAAAATCAAATTCTTTGCTAATTATAAGATCACTGTAAAAGGAAGTTGTGTGCGTGTATTACACCAGGTTTTTGAGTAACTTTTAACTTCATGAATTTCTACATACATTGAAACTTATTAAGGAACTTCAGTTTTACGAAATTCTGTGTTTAACGATTTTTTACAGGTATTCTGCCGTTCGAATAATTTACCATTTGATTTTTGCTCTATTTTACGAATTAAAATTCCATTTATTGTAAGTTAAATATGAACAAATTTTTGATCAAATTAAATGAAATCAATTTTAAAGACTAGTCACGTAAAAATATAGAATAAATTGCTCACTTGATAAAATGCTGTTTGGAAAACAACCAGTTGCAGTTGTTCTCTGAATGATATGTTTTATCGGACTTTTTCCACTGTCGAGGGTGTTTTTCGCATTGTGTGTAATAATGTGGAACTTTACTAAATTCAAAATCGTTTAATACAGTGGCATTTTGGTGCATAGAAGTGTCACTTTACTATATGGTAATGTCACTGTCAAATTCGAGGTTAGCAGGTTAGGTTTTGCGTCAGTCTGTGTCAAAACTGACGGAAAACCTAACCTGATAACCTCGAATTTGACATAGACTTACAGTGTCACCAACATATTATTCATACATTTGAATTTCCACAGCCGCCCCTTATGGACCTTTTTAATGAACATGTGGTTTAATGTTTTTATATAAATGTTTGTTAATAAATATTAATACAAAATGCGAAAAAATAGTGTACACACACAGTTTTACTAAACTTATATAGCTTTTAGTGTTAATCGCTCGCTTCGCTCGCTCCTACCCAATCAAGCTATATTCGTTTAGTAAAACTCCACTTTTCTAAACTTGTGTAATATACTATTATCACACGACGTTTCCGGAGTGTCATTTATTATGCTATTTTAAATGATTTTCTGTTTTACGAAATTTCCTTTTAATGAGTTTTTCTGGAATTTAGCAACTTCGTATATAGAAGTTCCACTGTATATGTTTAAATTTTAAAACCTTTTAATTAATCTTTCAGTTTCGCAAAAATTTTCACGTTCCTCAAGTAGAACAATTTAAATTATTTCTTATTTCTCAGATTCTACTAAATTGTGTTTCAAATTGTGAAAACAAGATAAATATTTGTTTGTCAAATCTAGGTTTCCAATGTTGTGCCTTTAGCGGTATAAAAATCTATTTTAATTTTAATCACTTAAAACGTTTAACAATAAACGAAAATCTTTAAACCCTTCAACAATTTCATTAATCGATATCTGTTAAAGTTTATATTCAACCAAAATTACTTCATGTCTTGTTTCTACGTCATACAAATAACAAATAATATTAACAACAGCTATGAAATAAAACCTGCTTAATACAAATAAACTGTAACCCCCTGTGATTCACCACCGAAATGTTAAACGGAAGGATTTGCTTCTAAAATGTCTACTTTCTCTCTGCCTAATCGCTTTTCAGTGTCACGCTTTGTGTGTATTAGCATCGAAAAAACATTGGATCAAGTGACGTTAAATGTGTTGCCTATCGAGATATACAAGCTGACGTTCGGGGTGACATTAGTTCTGTGGACAATTGTACATACTTAAAGAAAAGTGCAAAAATGGTTTTAGAAATTCTGATGTGAATTCTTCTGTGTTGTAGATTAGAGTAAAGAAATAGAATAGCAGCCACTGAGTTGAATACCAACGTAATATATCTGTCTAGTTTGTTTGCCCGTTGTTACGAGAAGCAACTGAAGAATTTACAGGTGAGTGCATTTCTTGAAAAGCTTTGAAAACTAGAATTTCTTGTTATTTAAAAAGTGTTTGTTTCTTGCCAGTGGCAAAACTGTTGTCCTGTAAACTTGTGAATGATTTTAGAAAAAAATATGTGATTTGTCTTTTGCCGTAGGCAGCGAAAACTGAAAAGCTTCCAAGAGAAGTAACGAGGTGCAGTGTCATTCTTGGAATTTTCTATATACCTGAATTTTTGAGCCCGTGCGTGCACGTCATAACATATTGATGACATCATCTCCTAGTATGTTTATATCATCCTTATACAGTCACTAAAAGTACGTTGTTTGACACAGACTGATGCAAATATAAGCGGCAAATTTCGGATTTCACATAGCTTGGCAGTGCTACCAACAAGGTGAATATGTAATTTTTTATCGTCTAGACGATAAAATTGCATTTTAACGTGAAGTAAAAGGTAGATAAAATACAACTTTCAGTTAGAATTTAATGAATATATTAAATTAATATTTTAAAGATGAAAGAAAAAACCACAACAGGAAAACTAAAGACAACATCATATTAATTTACATAATTACAATTAATGTAAAATTAAGTGACCAAACTACCTCAGAAAACCAGCACTTTGAAAACTTGAATGATGTAGCTTGTGTGAAATGAATTGGCGCACTTCAGGTATACTGATAAGGCGCATTTTCCTATAACTGATACTTTGCTTGCTCGCTGTATATGTTATTTATCTGTTGAGGCTACTTATAACATGTACTCTGCAGGTATTTATGTAATTTTTCGGACCCAACTTAAAATCAATTAAAAATACAATTTTGCTCGATTTATTTTAGTAAAAACATTGTATTGAGTACCACATGAAATAACGAATAAATTGACTATAATAGTAAAATTATTTACATATTTTTACAAAGAATAATAATTGGAATTGCGCAGTATTTTAACAACTAAATCAAATAAATCATTTCAGTATCATTTTAAAATAACTAAAACATTAAATTTTATAGACAACACAAATCCATTAAAGCAGATCATAAATGTAACTTAATACAGACACAAGTTTAGAGAGTGGAAAACAATAAACGCAAGTAGTTAAGAAAAACAATGAGTTAAAAATACAACATTAGTATGGTATTAAACAATTACTGGAATAGGACAGATATTTGCAACGTTTCAATCTTTAATATCTAGACACTTCTTCAGGCTAAACATGGATTTACATGTAATTAATGAATTTAATTTAAAAGAAGCTTTTAGATATTAAGAAGCAAAACATTGCTGTTTTTTTATTTCTCCATTAATTATACAATCTGCCATAGATTATTTGGCAATAAGTATTTTATAGGATTTGGTGTAAGCACTGATGATTAAGAGGTAACACGTGGGGCAGAATTCCAGCGAAATCTCCCTTTACATTATTTTAATATGTAATGTATGGGTTATGAAAAGAATATACTATTTGTCAAAAGTAATTTAGAGTTACAGTTAAAATCTTGTAGGTAAATCAGATGGCTTAAAACGTTTAAGTCTTTTGGGTTTATTATTATCTTCCATAAGGTGCTGCACAGAATCGTTGAGGTGAACGGTCAGTCTGTCTTTGTATCTCGCACTAAAATTTTTAATTTCACTTTTCACTGTGGGAATTTGTAGATCACTTAAAATCGCATTATTACCATGGCGCGTCAACGATCATTCTTAGTACTTTATTTTGGAACCGATAAAGCATTGCCAAATTGGAAGTAGCTGCAGTACCACACAGGGAGATCCCATAAGTCCATATTGGTTTAAGAACTATTTTGTAAATTAAGAGTTTATTTTCCAATGATAGTTTAGATTTTCTACCGATGAGCCAGTATAACTTTTGGAGTTGAAGGCCGAGTTGCTTACGCTTGGTGAATATGTGGGTTCTCCAGGTTAGTCTCCTATCAATGTGTGGCTTATGGGCCTGTATGATGTAATTTCCGTTGGTGGTTTACCAGGTTTCATAATCATGATTATTTGCGTTGTTTTCCATTGACTTGGGAAGTGCCGGATTCTGAGGATAGAATTATACAGATGTGTAAGGGCTTGTATAGCTTTAGTTGGTAATTGTTTGATAATTGTCCCAGCGATCAGGTCATATCCTGGAGATTTCTTTATGTTGATCTTTGGCATCTTCATTCGGGAGTTGACAAGGGAAGGGTGTAAACACTTTGGTGACATATTCAGCAAAGGCATCGGCCTGTATTCCTTAATTTTAATGTTGACTAAGGAGTTTTTTTAGATGTTTGCTGGCCCTATTATACTCTCGTTTGTCGAGGTCCGATCTGGTAAGTTGCCATCGTTGCCTGAGGCGGCGTTTTTTGGCTATTTTGTCCTTTATGATGATAGGTGTATCAACTTACTCTTTTGAACCATGGTGTATACAGTATACAGATTTGCAGGTCTGCGAAATAGAACAGACTGTTCGTATGCTTAAATTTAAAGCATTGGCAACTCTCTGTAACACCAAACCATTAGAAGGTTGGTCATTATATTACGAATTATTATATTACAGGTGTAAATTACTTACTTGTCTCACAGCAGTTAGCGGTATAAGTGCACCATCGTTGTCTCTTTCTCGTTCAAAATACCTTATCAAAGCGGCAACAAGCTCTTTTGACCTTCTGGGTAAGGCGGTCGACATTTTAGCTTAAAGATCCCTATACGTTTCCAGCAACTAAACTCTTCCCCAAAGTAAGTAATTTGTAGCAGCGTAAAAACAACAGTATAACTTGTTCGCAATATTCGTTATGAAAACAACGGATTTTTAAAATGCAAACTAAACTATATGTCACTGTCAACACCTGTGAAAACCACTATTATAACAAATAAGTCGTTTTAAAAAGCGACATGCGTACGTGTTAATTCCCTGAGCAGAACTTGAAAACACAAAGTACCCCGACGTATTATAGTTTTTGCTATTGTTCATGGAAATTATGAAATATTAAAACAAAAAATGTACGGCTATAGCAATATATGAAGCTATATTATTAGCAAAAGCAATATTAATCATTATTTTATTGAAAAAAAGAGTAGTTTTATATTTTTCAAATGTTGGTACTGAAAACCTTACTAAAAGGCGGATTGATGACGTGCACGCACGGGCTCAAAAATTGAAGTATAGTAGTGGAGTAGATCTGTGTTTGGAAACAAACTCTCTCTTTTCGATTTTTTTTTATTTCATAGAGACGGGGTCCCTCTTTCAGATGATCACTATGGGAAGACTACCGGTGGTGCGAAGGGGAGGGAAATTACCGTTCAAAGATATAGAGAAACGGGTTTTTCGCGAATAACTCGGCGAGTTTCATCCCGATCGGAACAGTTTATTGGAGATGAAATGAAGGGTTTGCAAATGTAAACAAAATGAACTTTAGGTGGTCGAAATCGGTCCAGCGGTTCGCGAGATATTGTGTTTTTAAGGTCAAAAAACTGCGCCCGGAATTTCGCCGCGGCGGGAACCCTCCGCGGGCCGCATTTTTTCGCGGAGAAGATATTGACCTAGCAACTTTATTTTTTTCCCTGTTAGGTAATTACAATCAATAATTTTTTCAAATTTCAAGTCGCTAGGTCAATTAGGAGGAGAGGGGAAGAGAAAACAATAAAAAAACCTTGATCGGGGCAAACTTTTTTTATTTATTGGCCGATCCGGATCATCATCTAAACTGGAAAATCTTTGTTAATTTTTTCGTTACAAGATGAGTGGGAGGTGACCAAGATTTTCGAGAAAATGGGACAATGGCGAGCAATTTTCCGATTTCTAAAATTTTATTTCTTTATTTTCGCGGTGAAGGAGTGGAGTGGGAGACAATTTTTTTGTCACCAGATTTCAATTTTTTTCCCTTGAAAATGCGCCCCCTAAGAACCCGGTAGGACAATTATTAAGGGAGGGAGAGAGGTGAATGCGTTTTGCTTTGTAGAAGGGCAAGGGATAGGGCTAGCGACTTCGGGCAGGGCTCATGCTCAACGGTAATCAATTCCCTTTCATGGTTTTTTTTATGGCAAAGCGCTATCTTGATTAGGGGCTGCACGCGCGCGTGATATGTTTGTCAGGAGTTGTCGCTCGCCGGTACACACAGACGAGAAGAGGGCGAATATGTATTTTCCGCCAATCGTACTAGGTAATTTACCATAAAACTGTACAGGAATAATATTCCCGGGAGAGGCAGGGAATATTTTTCGAATGTAATAATTGATGACTAGTGAGGTACCCGAACCACGCTTCGGTTCGCTAATTGAAGAGAGATTTTATTAATATGAATTAAAAAAAAGGATGAGAGAGATTCCCTCTCCAAGGGGGCCCTTGGGACTCTGATTCTTTCCAAGAGAGCCCTCGGGGCTCCGCCCCTCTCTAATAGAGCCCTCGGGGCTCCGCCCCTCTCCAAGAAAGCCCCCGGGGCTCCGCCCCTCTTTAAGGGGGCCCTCGGGGCTCCAACCCTTTCCAAGGAGGGCCTTGGGGCTCCAACCCTCTCCAAGGGGGCTCTCGGGGTTCCGCCCCTCTCCAAGGGGGCCCTCGTTGTTCCGCCCCTCTCCAAGAAAACCCTCGGGGTTCTGACCCTTTCCAAGGGGGCCCTCGGGGCTCCAACCCTCTCCAAGGGGGCCCTTGGGGCTCCGCCCCTTTCCAAGGGGGCCCTCGGGGCATCGCCCCTCTCCAAGAAAGCCCGCGGGGCTCCGACCCTCTCCAAGGGGCCCGCGGGGTTTCGCCCCTCTCCAAAGGGGCCCCCGGGGCTCCGCCCCTCGAGGGACATTTACTCAATTAGGGACATGGCGTCTGTAATTGTCGTTATAAACACGCACGTTTGGATCGTTCTCCTTTATTATATAGAGGATTTAAAAAGATACGTTTTCTTAATTTTTTAATTACTCGTATCGATTGGCAAAAAAATAGTATGTGTATCTTGAACGAAAAGCAACTTTTCGTCCTAGATACACAATATACTATTGTAGGAGAGTAGAGAGAAGAGAGGGAGCGCTAGGCTCTGCCCCCGGCATCTCGCGCTCGCCGTGATAAACATATCACGCGCGCGTGCAGCCCCTAATCAAGATAGCGCTACGCGATCAAAAAACCATGAAAGGGAATTGATTACCCTTGAGAATGAGCTCTGCCCGAAGTCGCTAGCCCTATCCCTTGCTCTTCTACAGAGAAAAACGGGTTCACCTCTCCCTCTCCCTTAATAATTGTCCTACCTGGTTTTTAGGGGGCTCATTTCCAAGAGAAAAACTTGCAATCTGGTCACAAAAAAAAATGTCTACCACTCCACTCCTTCGCCGCGAAAATGAAGAAATAAAATTTTAGAAATCGGAAAATTGCCCGCTATCTTTTCATTTTCGCGAAAATCTTAATCACCCCTGACTTATCTTGTAGCGAAAAAATTAACAAAGATTATCCAGTTTAGATGACCCGGATCGGCCAATAAATAAAAAAGTTCGCCTCGATCAAAGTTTTTTTATTGTTTTCTCTTTCCCTCCCCTCCTAATTCACCTAACCACTTGAAATTTAGACAAACTATTTTGATTGTAATTACCTAACAGGAAAAGAAAATAAAGTCGCTTATTTTCCCAGCGAAAAACGCGAACACGGCCCGCGGAGGGTTCCCGCCGCGGCGAAATTTCGGGCGCATTTTTTTGACCTTCAAAACGCAATATCTCGCGAACCGCTGGACCGATTTTGACCACCCAGAGTTTGTTTTGTTTGCAATTGCGAGCGCTTCCTTTCATCTCCAATAAACTGTTCCGATCGGAATGAAACTCAGCGAGTTATTCGTGAAAAACCCGTTTCCCCATATCTTTGAACGGTAATTTCCCCTCCCTTCGCACCACCAGTAGTCTTCCCATAGTGACCACCTGAAAGAGGGACCCCGACCCTATAAAATAAAAAAAAATTGAAAAGAGAGAGTTCGTTTTTCGGTTTTTTTTCGCCAGATCTACTCCACTACAGCGGCTGCAGTCAATACTGAATAGACGGCAAGAGCAGTGAGGGGAATTTGGAAATAAATTCCTGCAGTGGCATTCATGGAACTTTCTAAAGCGTTTGCAAATACTACATCGTTTCGTAAGTCTGTTTTGTTTGTGCAATGTTTGCATGTATACTCCTGGACAAAATTAACGCATCAGATAAAAATATTCTGGGAACTAAATTTTTCACATTACATACTATTGGTGTTGGAGCTTCGCAATAGTAAAAAGAACTATTAATAAAGAATTAGTGGAAATCTATTGTTTATTTGGGAAAAAACAGGAAAGAACAACTTACAATATAAAAAATTTAGTTGTCAGGATATTTTCTTGTGTATTTTTTGCGTTTATGTTTTTTGTAACAATGTTTGCATGTATACTCCTGGACCAAATTAACGCATCAGAAAAAAATATTCTGACAACAAAATTTTTCGCATTACATATTATAAGTGTTGGAGCTTCGCAACAGTAAAAAGGACTATTAATAAAGGATTAGTGGAAATCTATTGTTTATTTGAGAGAAAGCAGGAAAACACTATTTACAAGATGACAAATTTAGTTTTTAGGAAATTTTTTGTGATGCGTTAATTTGGTCCAGGAGAATTTTTTGCGTTTTTGTTTTTGTAACAATGTTTGCATGTATACGCCTGGTCCAAATTAACGCATCAGAAAAAAATATTCTGACAACAAAATTTTTCACGTTACATATTATAAGTGTTGAAGCTTTGCAATAGTAAAAAGAACTATTAATAAAGGATTAGTGGAAATCTATTGTTTATTTGGGAGAAAGCAGGAAAACATTATTTACAATATGACAAATTTAGTTTTTAGGATATTTTTTTGTGATGCGTTAATTTGGTCCAGAAGTATTTTTTGCGTTTATGTTTTTTGTAACAATGTTTGCATGTATACTTCTGGACGAAATTAACGCATCAAAAAAACATATTATGACAAGAAAATTTTTGATGACTAGCGAGTTACCCGAACTACGCTTCGGTTCGCTAATTGAAGAGAGATTTCATTAATATGAATTTAAAAAAAGGATGAGAGAGATTCCCTCTCCAAAGGGGCCCTTGGCACTCCGATTCTCTCCAAGGGAGCCCTCGAGGCTCCGCCCCTCTCCAAGAAAGCCCCCGTTGCTCTTTAAGGGGGCCCTCGGGGCTCCAACCCTTTTCAAGGAGGGCCTCGGGGCTCCAACCCTCTATAAGGGGGCCCTCGGAGCTCCGCCCCTCTCCAAGGGGGCCCTCGTTGTTTCGCCCCTCTCCAAGAAAACCCTCGGGGTTCTGACCCTTTCCAAGGGGGCCCTCGGGATTTCAACCCTCTCCAAGAAGATTCTTGGGGCTCCGCCCCTTTTCAAGGGGGCCCTCGGGGCATCGCCCCTCTCCAAGAAAGCCCGCGGGGCTCCGACCCACTCCAAGGGGCCCGCGGGGTTTCGCCCCTCTCCAAAGGGGCCTTCGGGGTACGCCCCTCGGGGCGCATTTACTCAATTAGGGACATGGCGTCTGTAATTGTGATAAACATGCACGTTTGGATCATTCTCCTTTATTATATAGAGGATTTAAAAAGATACGTTTTCTTAATTTTTTAATTACTCGTATCGATTGGCGGAAAAATAGTATGTGTATCTTGGACGAAAAGCAACTTTTCGTCCTAGATACACAATAAACTATTGTAGGAGAGTAGAGAGAAGAGAGGGAGCGCTAGGCTCTGCCCCCGGCATCTCGCGCTCGCCGTGATAAACATATCACGCGCGCGTGCAGCCCCTAATCAAGATAGCGCTACGCGATAAAAAAACCATGAAAGGGAATTGATTACCCTTGAGAATGAGCCCTGCCCGAAGTCGCTAGCCCTATCCCTTGCTCTTCTACAGGGAAAAACGGGTTCACCTCTCCCTCTCCCTTAATAATTGTCCTACCTGGTTTTTAGGGGGCTCATTTCCAAGAGAAAAACTTGCAATCTGGTCACAAAAAAAATGTCTACCACTCCACTCCTTCGCCGCGAAAATGAAGAAATAAAATTTTAGAAATCGGAAAATTGCCCGCTATCTTTTCATTTTCGCGAAAATCTTAATCACCCCTGACTTATCTTGTAGCGAAAAAATTAACAAAGATTATCCAGTTTAGATGACCCGGATCGGCCAATAAATAAAAAAGTTCGCCTCGATCAAAGTTTTTTTATTGTTTTCTCTTTCCCTCCCCTCCTAATTGACCTAACCACTTGAAATTTAGACAAACTATTTTGATTGTAATTACCTAACAGGAAAAGAAAATAAAGTCGCTTATTTTCCCAGCGAAAAACGCGAACACGGCCCGCGGAGGGTTCCCGCCGCGGCGAAATTTCGGGCGCAGTTTTTTGACCTTCAAAACGCAATATCTCGCGAACCGCTGGACCGATTTTGACCACCCAAAGTTTGTTTTGTTTGCAATTGCGAGCGCTTCCTTTCATCTCCGATAAACTGTTCCGATCGGAATGAAACTCAGCGAGTTATTCGTGAAAAACCCGTTTCCCCATATCTTTGAACGGTAATTTCCCCTCCCTTCGCACCACCAGTAGTCTTCCCATAGTGACCACCTGAAAGAGGGACCCCGACCCTATAAAATAAAAAAAAATTGAAAAGAGAGAGTTCGTTTTTCGGTTTTTTTTTCGCCAGATCTACTCCACTACAGCGGCTGCAGTCAATACTGAATAGACGGCAAGAGCAGTGAGGGGAATTTGGAAATAAATTCCTGCAGTGGCATTCATGGAACTTTCTAAAGCGTTTGCAAATACTACATCGTTTCGTAAGTCTGTTTTGTTTGTGCCAATGTTTGCATGTATACTCCTGGACAAAATTAACGCATCAGATAAAAATATTCTGGGAACTAAATTTTTCACTATACGTGTTGGAGCTTCGCAATAGTAAAAAGAACTATTAATATAGAAGTAGTGGAAATCTATTGTTTATTTGGGGAAAAACAGTCAAGAACAACTTACAATATAAAAAATTTAGTTGTCAGGATATTTTCTTGTGTATTTTTTGCGTTTATGTTTTTTGTAACAATGTTTGCATGTATACTCCTGGACCAAATTAACGCATCAGAAAAAAATATTCTAACAAAATTTTTCGCATTACATATTATAAGTGTTGGAGCTTCGCAACAGTAAAAAGGACTATTAATAAAGGATTAGTGGAAATCATTGTTTATTTGGGAGAAAGCAGGAAAACACTATTTACAAGATGACAAATTTAGTTTTTAGGAAATTTTTTGTGATGCGTTAATTTGGTCCAGGAGAATTTTTTGCGTTTTTGTTTTTGTAACAATGTTTGCATGTATACTCCTGGTCCAAATTAACGCATCAGAAAAAAAGTGGACGTGACTACTTCCCTGGACTTTCCCATACTGGAAACTGTTCATATCGTCTTTATTCAACAGTCTTTACAACATATCAAAATTTCAACTCGATGACTCACGTCTTCACCGTGATAAGCGTTTACACTTTCACTTAAATTGCGGGTAAATATAAAAGAATGTGTAGTTCAAAACGTGACCACCGAGCTTCTGTAGATGGCGCCAAGTAAACAAGCCGCCACTGTGCTAGTTTATGTATTATTTTCCTCAAAACGGCTGTAGCACCGAGGTGAAATTTTCTAAGTACCTGGAAAATATATTTTCTAGGGTATACAAAATCGATTTTTTTATTTTCGCGGAAAAAGATTCTTTGACGCAAAAATATAACAACCGTTAGAATAAAAAAAATATTTTTTAAAAATAGAGGTAGGAGGGAGCCGGTGCAAATACATATATCCACGAGTGTAATATTTTTTTGCATATTCATATGCTCCATTATGCACTGAGCAATTCAGTGAAAACCCCAGCTACCTATCTTGTTTTGTTTATTAATTAAAGGGGTTTAAATTTTCAAACTTCAAAGCTTCGTAGAGGGCGCCACAGATAATTCATGAGATTCTTTAAAAACAGATCGATAGCCCTTTTCGGGGTCTCTCAGTGTATGAAGTTTAAACAAATTCCTGTGTACAGTTTTTTAAAAATAATTTTTAGAAAATTTCCAAAATTTTGAAAATTTGTAATTTAGGCCCCTTAATATTTTTCAAAACACTTTTCATCACCTTATGTTAGCCTTCATATACTATTCAGAAAAAAAATCAATTGAATCGATTCATCCGTTTTTGAGTAATAGGGCGTTAAACTCAAAATTTTCAAAAAATCATAGCGCCCTTCATTTTAAACCTAGCTAGTTCGGCAAAAAACTGACAGATTTGTCTTATGACTCTCTATCGTTATCCGAGATAAAATTTTCAAAATTTTAATCACGAAAACAGTGATACCAAAAAAACATGCGTAACTTCAGCTTCCGGTTTCGGATTTTTTTGAAAAGCTTATTTTGTCGATAAATTTTCGATACACCCCCGCATTCCAAAGCGCATCAAAATCGGAGTAATACTTTCGGCTGAAGGAGCGCCACCCACCCACACACCCACACACAGACAGACATTTTTAAAAACCACTTTTTTGGGTTCCTAGAGGCCCAAAACAGATATTTCTGTGAAAATCTCGATTTCCAAAATTTTCATGATACCAAGACTTCCCTATACCTATGGCAAAGTAAAAAAATTCTGACAACAAAATTTTTCGCATTACATATTATAAGTGTTGGAGCTTCGCTACTGTAAAAAGGACTATTAATAAAGGATTAGTGGAAATCTATTGTTTATTTGGGAGAAAGCAGGAAAACACTATTTACAAGATGACAAATTAAGTTCTTAGGAAATTTTTTGTGATGCGTTAATTTGGTTCAGGAGAATTTTTTGCGTTTTTGTTTTTTGTAACAATGTTTGCATGTATACTCCTGGTCCAAATTAACGCATCAGAAAAAAATATTCTGACAACAAAATTTTTCACACTACATATTATAAGTGTTGAAGCTTTGCAATAGTAAAAAGGACTATTAATAAAGGATTAGTGGAAATCTATTGTTTATTTGGGAGAAAGCAGGAAAACGCTATTTACAATATGACAAATTTAGTTTTTAGGATATTTTTTTTTATGCGTTAATTTGGTCCAGAAGTATTTTTTGCGTTTATGTTTTTTGTAACAATGTTTGCATGTATACTTCTGGACGAAATTAACGCATCAAAAAAAAATATTATGACAACAAAATTTTTTACATTACATATAATAAGTGTTGGAGCTTCACAATAGTAAAAAGGACTATTAATAAAGGATTAGTGAAAATCTATTGATTATTTGGGGGACAAGAAGAAAAACAATTTACAATATGACAAATTTAGTTTTTAGGATATTTTTTTTATGCGTTAATTTGGTCCAGAAGTATTTTTGCATTTATGTTTTTTGTAACAATGTTTGCATGTATGATCCTGGACGAAATTAACGCATCACATAAAAATTTTCTGGGTACTAAATTTTTCACATTACATATTATACGTGTTGGAGCTTCGCAATAACAAAAAGGACTATTAATAAAGAATTAGTGGAAATCTATTGTTTATTTGGGGGAAAACAGGAAAAAACAACTTACAATATAAAAAATTTAGTTGTCAGGATATTTTCTTGTGTATTTTTGGCGTATATGTTTTTTGTAACAATGTTTGCATGTATACTCCTGGACCAAACTAACGCATCAGAAAAAAATATTCTGACAACAAAATTTTTCGCATTACATATTATAAGTGTTGGAGCTTCGCAATAGTAAAAAGGACTATTAATAAAGAATTAGTGGAAATCTATTGTTTATTTGGGAGAAAGCAGGAAAACACTATTTACAATATGACAAATTTCGTTTTTAGGATATTTTTTGTGATGCGTTAATTTGGTCCAGGAGTATTTTTTGCGTTTAGGTTGTTTGTGCCAATGTTTGCATGTATACTTCTGGACAAAATTAACGCATCAGAAAAAAATATTCGGAGAACTACATTTTTCACATTACATATTATAAGTGTTGGAGCTTCGCAATAGTGAAAAGGACTACTAATAAAGGATTAGTGGAAATCTATTGTTTAGTTGGGAGAAAGCAGGAAAACACTATTTAGAATATGACAAATTTAGTCTTTAGGATAATTTTTTGTGATGAGTCACTTTGGCCCAGGAGTATTTTTTGCGTTTATGTTTTTTGTAACAATGTTTGCATGTATACTCCTGGACCAAATTAACGCATCAGAAAAAAATATTCTGACAACAAAATTTTTCGCATTACATATTATAAGTATTGGAGCTTCCCAACAGTACTATTAATAAAATATTAGTGGAAATCTATTGTTTATTTGGGAGAAAGCAGGAAAACACTATTTACAATATGACAAATTTAGTTTTTAGGATATTCTTTGTGATGCGTTAATTTGGTCCAGGAGTATTTTTTGCGTTTATGTTGTTTGTGCCAATGTTTGCATGTATACTCCTGGACAAAATTAACGCATCAGAAAAAAATATTCGGAGAACTACATTTTTCACATTACATATTATACGTGTTGGAGCTTCGCAACAGTAAAAAGGACTACTAATAAAGGATTAGTGGAAATCTATTGTTTATTTGGTAGAAAGCAGGAAAACACTATTTACAAGATGACAAATTTAGTTTTTAGGAAATTATTTGTAATGCGTTAATTTGGTCCAGGAGTATTTTTTGCGTTTTTGTTTTTTGTAACAATGTTTGCATGAATACTCCTGGTCCAAATTAACGCATCAGAAAAAAATATTCTGACAACAAAGTTTTTCACATTACATATTATAAGTGTTGAAGCTTTGCAATAGTAAAAAGAACTATTAATAGAGGATTAGTGAAAATCTATTGTTTATTTGGGAGAAAGCAGGAAACCATTATTTACAATATGACAAATTTAGTCATTAGGATATTTTTTTGTGATGAGTTACTTTGGCCAAGAGTATTTTTTGCGTTTATGTTTTTTGTAACAATGTTTGCATGTATACTCCTGGACAAAATTAACGCATCAAAAAAAATATTCGGAGAACTACATTTTTCACATTACATATTATAAGTGTTGAAGCTTTGCAATAGTAAAAAGGACTATTAATAAAGGATTAATGGAAATCTATTGTTTATTTGGGCAAAAGCAAGAAAACATTATTTACAATATGACAAATTTAGTCATTAGGATATTTTTTTGTGATGAGTTACTTTGGCCCAAGAGTATTTTTTGCGTTTATGTTTTTGTAACAATGTTTGCATGTATACACCTGGTCCAAACTAGCGCATCAGGAAAAAATATTCTGACAACAAAATTTTTCACATTACATATTACAAGTGTTGAAGCTTTGCAATAGTAAAAAGGACTATTAATAAAGGATTAGTGGAAATCTATTGTTTATTTGGGAAAAAGCAGGAAAACACTATTTACAAGATGACAAATTTAGTTTTTAGGAAATTTTTTGTAATGCGTTAATTTGGTCCAGGAGTATTTTTTGCGTTTTTCTTTTTTGTAACAATGTTTGCATGAATACTCCTGGTCCAAATTAACGCATCAGAAAAAAATATTCTGACAACAAAATTTTTCACATTACATATTATAAGTGTTGAAGCTTTGCAATAGTAAAAAGGACTATTAATAGAGGATTAGTGGAAATCTATTGTTTATTTGGGAGAAAGCAGGAAACCATTATTTACAATATGACAAATTTAGTCATTAGGATATTTTTTTGTGATGAGTTACTTTGGCCAAGAGTATTTTTTGCGTTTATGTTTTTTGTAACAATGTTTGCATGTTAACTCCTGAACCAAATTAACGCATCAAAAGAAAATATTTTTACAACAAAATTTTTCACATTACATATTACAAGTGTTGAAGGTTTGCAATAGTAAAAAAGACTATTAATAAAGGATTAGTGGAAATCTATTGTGTATTTGGGAGAAAGCAAGAAAACGCTATTTACAATATGACAAATTTAGTTTTTAGGATATTTTTTTGTGATGCGTTAATTTGGTCCAGAAGTATTGTTTGCGTTTATGTTTTTTTGTAACAATGTTTGCATGTATACTCCTGGACCAAATTAACGCATCGGAAAAAATATTCTGACAACAAAATTTTTCGCATTACATATTATAAGTGTTGGAGCTTCACAATAGTAAAAAAGACTATTAATAAAGGATTAGTGAAAATCTATTGTTTATTTGGGGGAAAACAGGAAAAACAATTTACAATATGTCAAATTTAGTTTTTAGGATATTTTTTTGTGATGCGTTAATTTGGTCCAGAAGTATTTTTTTGCGTTTACGTTTTTTGTAACAAAATTTGCATGTATACTCCTGGACCAAATTAACGCATCGGAAAAAATATTCTGACAACAAAATTTTTTGCATTACCTATTATAAGTGTTGGAGCTTCGCAATAGTAAAAAGGACTATTAATACAGAATTAGTGGAAATCTATTGTTTATTTGGGAGAAAGCAGGAAAACACAATTTACAATAAGACAAATTTAGTTTTTAGGTAATTTTTTGTGATGCGTTAATTTGGTCCAGGAGTATTTTTTGCGTTCATGTTGTTTGTGCCAATGTTTGCATGCATACTCCTAGAGAAAATTAACGCATCAGAACAAAATATTCGGAGAACTACATTTTTCACATTACATATTATACGTGTTGGAGCTTCGCAATAGTGAAAAGGACAATTAATACAGGATTAGTGGAAATCTATTGTTTATTTGGGAGAAAGCAGGAAAACACTATTTACAATTTGGCAAATTTAGTTTTTAGGATATTTGTTTGTGATGAGTTACTTTGGCCCAGGGGTATTTTTTGTCTTTATGTTTTTTGTAACAATGTTTGCATGTATACTCCTGGACGAAATTAACGCATCAGAGAAACATATTATGACAACAAAATTTTTCACATTACATATTATAAGTGTTGGAGCTTCGCAATAGTAAAAAGGACTGTTAATAATCTATTTTTGATTTGGGGAAAAACCGGAAAAAACAACTTACAATATAAACAATTTAGTTGTCAGGATATTTTCTTGTATTTTTTGCGTTTATGTTTTTTGTAACAATGTTTGCATGTATACTCCTGGACAAAATGAACGCATCAGATAAAAGTATTCTGGGAACTAAATATTTCACATTACATATTATACGTGTTGGAGCTTCGCAATAGGAAAAAGGACTATTAATAAAGAATTAGTGGAAATCTATTGTTTATTTGGGGAAAAACAGGAAAAACAACTTACAATATAAAAAATTTAGTTGTAAGGATATTTTCTTCTGTATTTTTTGCGTTTATGTTTTTTGTAACAATGTTTGCATGTATACTCCTGGACCAAATTAACGCATCAGAAAAAATATTCTGAAAACAAAATTTTGCGCAAGTGTTGGAGGTTCGGAACAGTAAAAAGGACTATTAATAAAAGATTAGTGTAGGGTGACCATACGTCCCGTTTTTAACGGGATTGTCCCTTTTTTTGGCTTTGTGTCCCGTTGTCCCGAAAAACTCAAAACGGGACGCAAATTGTCCCGTTTTTTGATACATATTATCTACCGTTTCTGGTGCATGTAATCATACGCACGGAAATCTGAATCCAAGCATCCGGCTTATTCAAACGCCGAAATTGGTTGAAAGGCTGACCAAGCACAGAATAACAGTCGTGTTTTGTGCTTGCACCTGCAACATAGTCTATAAATAGACTGTGCCTGCAGTATGCACTGTCATGTCAGTTAGTATAGTCTGCGCCGCATAGACGTGTCGAGTGTAAAAGTGTACTGTTATTGTTTTTATAACGCACTACAACTACGTTCAATCTGGTAAACTTGAATTCATTTATAGTGGTTTTTAAATTAAATTAATTTTTTCAATTTATTTTAGTATTTAGTAAAAAAATCCAATAAAATGCCGAAGAGAAGATGTGTTTTCACTCCAAGCTTAAAAACTGAATTTCCGTTTTTAAAAGATTCTTGTGAAATAGGAAAAGTCGAATGTACGGTATGTAAATCATTGTTTTCCATCGATCATGGAGGGCGTGCTGATATAAAACAACATTTGCAAAAGAAAAAACATTTATTGGCGGTCTCTAGTGCAACTTGCAGTGAAAAAGTAACATCTTTTTTCGTAAAAAATACACCAGCTGGTTTAACAGACGAGAGTAAACTCATTGCGGCAGAAGAAGGATTGTTTAGCTTTCACACAATTAAGCATAACCATTCATTTAGATCCATGGATTGTACATCGTCTTTAATTAAAAAGCTGCATGAAAAAAAATTCTCCTGCTCGCGTACCAAATGTGAGTCAATTGTAGTAAATGTATTGGCCCCATTTGCATTGAAAGAAGTAATGGAAGAGTTGCAATCGGTGAGATATATAACACTTATGGTGGATACCTCAAACCATAAAAGTATAAAGTTAGTGCCTATACTCGTTCGATATTTTACTCCAACTACAGGTATTCAAATAAAAGTCCTGGAGATTCAAAGTTTAAAGGGAGAAACGGCTGATATATTAACAAATTATATAATGAATGTGTTACAGAAATATAAACTATCAGATAAAGTGATTGCTTTTTGTGGTGATAATTGTAACACTAATTTTGGTGGAGCTGCAAGAAAAGGAACCAACAACGTATATGCCATTCTGAATAGTAACCTAAAAATGAATGTTTGTGGAATAGGATGTGCTGCACACATTTTACACAATGCCATACAAACAAGTGCTGATATTCTACCTGTAGACGTAGAAACGATTGTAAATAAAATATTTCAATACTTTCACATATATACAGTACGAGTGGAAGAATTGAAAGACTTTTGTAATTTTGTAAGCATTGAGTACAAGCAGGTTCTTGGAAGTGTAAAAACTCGATGGTCATCTTTGCAACCAGCAATCACTAGAATTATAGACATTTTTCCAGGACTAAAGTCCTACTTTTTATCTCAAGACAAATGCCCCACAATTTTAAGTACTTTTTTTAATGATCCTGTTTCCATAGTATGGTTATACTTTTTACAAAGCCAGTTAAAAGTTATCTGTGACACTATCACTAGGATAGAAGGAGACACTATTTCAGTATGCGAAGTAGCTGGAGAATTAGAAATTTTGTGCAATAAAATTAAAAACAGGAGAGACCTCAATTTTCAAACCTCAAAGTTGTCAAGCCTTTTACGAGATCTAGAGGAAAATGGTTTGTATAAGGAAAAACTCTTTAAAGAAAAAGTGAATCAATTTTATAATACATTTATATTATATATTGAGAAATGGGGTGCCAATTTCGAACCACTTAAAGTGTTCAGCTGGATTCAATTAATGCACTGTCCTACTTGGGCTGAAATGAAGGAAACTTTAAAATATTTAATTCAAACTAACAAATATATTGATAGTTTGGATGAAGATAGACTTTTTGATGAATTTAACAACGTAGTAAACGTAATAAATGCTAGACTTGCCGAATGGAATAAGAATTCTACAAGGGTTGAAGAAAAATGGCTAGAAATATTTAAGTTTCTGGATAGTGAAAAAAATTGTTTTACAAATGTTCTATTGGTTCTGGAATTTGCTCTTGCTATTCCAGGAACAAGTGCAGCGGTAGAAAGAATATTTTCGATCACAAATGCGCTGTGGACAGATGAGAAGAATCGCTTCCTAGTAAAGAATATTGAAGCAATAATAGTATGTAAAACTCACTTTAAACATTTTACATGCAGTGAATTCTACAATTTCCTTCGGACGAAACCAACATTATTAGAAGGTATTAATGGATCTGAAAAATATAAAACCCAAGAAGCTTCTTGTTCCACATCCACTGATACTATGTAGTGTAGTTTATAGTACGTATTGCTAAAAATGTTAACCTATTACTATAAAGGTTATAGTTGTAATGATTAATCAAATATGTGTATGTGTGTTATCGTCTTGTATAATAAATACCTATTATTACCCCGTTAAACGTTTTCTGTCCCGTTTTTTCATTTTATAAATCTGGTCACCCTAGGTTACTGGAACGTACAGCGATGGAACCCAACAGAAAAGGAAGTATTCGATGAGCTGTTAAGATGTATTAATATAACCGTACTAAGCCATGGGGGCTGAAATCTGCTTGCTGATTGCGAAGGGCGGGTTCGATGGTTAAGAAGAGCGATCTCTTGTCAATTTGAACACTCACCCAAATTAATTTCCTTTAGCAGTCTGATAATGAGACCGTCCTTCCACTCTGTAGGTATTTTTCTGGTGTTCAAAATAGTCTGTTTAAGTGGATGCAGTAAATGTGCTGTGCTAGGGTAGAAACTGAATAGCTCAGATGCTATGCTATCTGGTCCAGCTAATTTTCGGTAATGCTATCCTTGTAGCACTCGTAAATGACGAGAGTGACGCATAGAAAAAACGATTTCTGTTCTAACTTCGTGTAACGATGACGCAGGGCTTATCTTTGGCTGAATACATAGTAGATCTGTTATATAGGCACTCTACATTCTGATACGTATTTCAAAATAGAATGCTACGGAACATGTTGAATGCTCTGTGGTACGTCAGCAACTAAGATATTCACCGGAAAATTGGCATCACAGTGGTAGTTGAAGAGATAAATAGATGTGCTGGCAAGCACGAAGCGAGATACCACCAGCATGGCAATACAGAAGCCCTTCAACTGCTTGACAATCAGATCTTATTCTGAAGATTGAAGAGAAGCACGCCTTTCAAGCTAGTGTAATGACATGTGTAAAAGCGAAGCCTTGTTCATAAGTGTTTAGTGTCCTTCCTACGTGTCAGTTGAAAAACTTAAGCACATCGATGGATAAACTGTTCTAGTATTCAAATTGCCTTTACCATTTTGATGACGGTCTGGCAATTCATTCAGCATTTGCTCTATCTGCATACCAATTGCTGTGATGTGTGTATTCCTAGTTTTAACTTTCAGATTTATTAACATCAGTTTTTTTAGATCCAGGAGAATTTTTTTACATCACATTTTTCGCAGCAAAATTTCTTATTAGTTACTTTTAAACGTAATGCCTGTTGTTTAGATAATCTCGCACACACTATATAAAATGGAGATTTACATAAATCACAAGAAATGTTAACACTGTCAATCATAGGACCATTGTAACAGTTGAACATTTTTACGTAGATGCGTAAATTTTTTGCAAGCAAAGGTATAACTGCTCGGTACGAAGTACAGCTGTTGTGTTGGTGCACTTGCATAAAGAAATTGAAAGACATGGCAAAGGAAAACACAAATTAGGCACATTAAATATGGCTCTATATAGGAAAACAAGATGATAGGAAGCACTACTCTCAAGAAAATTGGAAACGCTGGATTGGTGAAGTAGAAATAAACAAAGCAACAGTAAAATCTACGTACAATACGATATTATAACCATAATGTATAACGCATACTGCCAATTTGTAAATTGCCATATGAAATACAGATTGCTGTGTAAAATACTTCATATGGCAACATTTTGTTTCAATAAAAATCAAAATTGTTTACTATACAGATTATACTTCCTTTTACTTCCATTTTGACAAATTTAAGTATCTCGAAGCTATATTCCTTGTAAGTATTTCCAAATGTTAAGTAATGCATTTGCACCTGTAGAGTTTTCTAGGAAAAAAGCCAAGTACAGTTTGACATTTTTTAGATAAATTTCCGTAACTGTCACATTAAATGAGAATGTCTCGGCAAAGTAAGAGTCAGCCCCTTTTTCTGAACAGAGTCTTAAAAGCTGTCTCCAATTTGAAAGACAGCCATGGCTCGACCGTGCGTAAAATTGTTAACCAAGTAAAAACGACGCTAAGAACATCTCCTCGACGAAAATCAAACCAACGGGATTTGATTCTCCATATACGGCAAGCACTGAGATATGGAGTCGAAAATGGCTTTCTGAAGCAACGGGCGGGAAGATACAAAATTGATTCCAAGAACAACCTTTCCTCGAAAGCATCAAGTAGAAGAGAAAACCCAAGGTTGCACTTAAAATCTAGGAAGAGGACGTCACATTCTAGCACAGCTAGTGCCACTGCCAGCACAACTACTACCAGCACTAGTAACTCCTCCACGACGGATGCTTCGAGTGCTACTTCCAGGTCCAGGTCAAGCACACGAGACAGACGAGAGAAATTGAAACCATCGCGGCAGAAGAGGAGAACGAGAGGCGACATGAATAAAAATAAGCGCCGTAGGCATTTCAGCAATTCCAATAACTACACAGAAATGGATTCTAGAGATTCTAGAAATAGAACGCCTCCAGAACCTCAGCCAGAACCGGAACCAGTCCCTGAAGCTAATCCCCCTGAACTCGAGAGAAGACCATCACGATCGTCTAGTCGTTATAAGCTGAGACGGTCGAGGCATACAGTCGAGGGTAAGGTTTTATTTAATATTACCGTGTTCCATTTTAATCAACAAAGTTTTAGATGAGAACAACGACCCAGCAATGACATCTGTTAATTGCGATAACGAAGACTGTCTGTGCAACCTCAAGCAGCAACATTCAAGCCACCACCGCTATGAAGAAGGACCATCAGATGATTATATAAACTAACGTTAAAAAGTTGAACAAAATTATAACCTGTGTTTATGCTCTTTCAATATTAGTCTGTCTTACCTGACCTGTACCTATTGTACTCGTTCTTATAAAATATACATTTTTTTAAAATAAAATATGAATTGTTAATTATAGACAACTTGTGTTGGTGCCATCTAGGGTGCCTTGATGTCATTTTGACTTATTTGTCCTATAACACGGTAAGGATACAGTGACTATTATACCTATAATCACAGTGTGACCATACAGTTGTTGGCTGGTACTTTTTTCTCCAATGTCAAAATAAGCTTTTGCGGAAAACCATGGTAATGTAATAAAAGGAATAGAATTTTTTACCAATGTAAGCAACATTTGGTAACAAAAAATTACTAAAGTCAAAATAAAATTTGACAATTCATTTGCTGAAGTGAAAGAATGTTATTCAAAATGGCTGATCTCTCAAATACAATAAAATACCACAAAGGGGTTTCAATTTTGAAGAAATATGAGTCATAAGGTGTTTTCATCAATTTATTACAATTAATGGAAATTGGAAAGTTCAAATCCAAAACACAAATGATATAGCATCATTTGTAGGCATCTTCTCGGTAATTGAATATGCTTTTAGCATCTAAGTTTATAAATTATATTAAATAGATACATGGGCTAAACTCCAATAAAACCCACTGGTGCTTAGGTGATTCTCAGTTTGTCGGAGGTTCTACAAATGTTCAGACAATGGAGGCAAAACACGAGAGTTTCATGCCAGACCCAATCTTAGCTGCCGTCAAGGTGCGAATTTAAGTTAGCTGCCGTTTAAGATTTGTGTGTACTTAGTACAAAAATACCTATGTATCACCGTAAAACCAGAAGTTAGTCCTATCATCGACAATAATATTTAATTTGAATTTCCTAATGAGTATTTCGCTTATCCATAGCTTAAAATCCAGTTTCACCACTGGCATAACAGTTTCTTTATGCGCATATTCCGTAAATGTCAAAATAAACCAGGTGGTCTATACTGTAGTTTTCCCAATACATGTTTTATAGGTGTCATTTGGCAAAGTATTGAATATTTTGAAGCACGATGAACAACTTCTTCTTCTTCTTCGCTAATCCTTATGCTTTTTCAGGCGCCGGATGTGGGTTACTCTATTCTTTCCTGTCTCTTGCTAGGATTTTCATTTCCTCTACCGTCTCCGCTTTCCATTCTTATTTCTCGGATTTGGTCCATCCATTTTCTTCTTGGTCTTCCCCTTTACCTCTTTCTTGGTTTTCCCATCTCCATTATTTTTCTTGTAATTCTGTCCGGTTCCATTCTTACTATATGCGCGTACCAGTTCAGTTCTTTCTTTTTCATATTTCCATTATTGGCTCTTGTTATGTTATTTCTCTGATCATGTCATTTCTTACCCTGTCCCATTTAGTTTTTCCAGCAATTTTCCTGAGGTCTTTTTTTCTTAGAGTCCAGTTTTCACAAGCGTATGTAATTGTTGGTATTGTTATTACATTGTATATTTTTCTTTTCACCTCTATGTCTATGTCTTTATGCCCTAGTATTGGTTTGTTTATTGAATAATATATTCTTGTTGATTTATTAGCTCTGTTTGTTAACTCCGCCTCTATTTTCCCATCCTCCGTTATTATACTTCCCAAAAATTCGTATGTTGTTACCCTTTCCAGTGATTTATTCCTGCATTTGATTTCTTTGTCGATTTGGGTGTCTGTTTCTTTTTCATTTACAATCATTGTTTTTGTTTTGTTTGTATTTATTTCCATTTTCATGTTTTCAGTTTCTTTAGTCCAGGCTAAATTTTTCATTTTGTTCTTCTTATTTGCTATTAATATCACATTGTTTGCGTCATTTGGTCACAGTCCTATTTAGAATTTTGCCGAGACTAAGGAGTTCCAACCTTAGCAAGGGATCTTTTACATTCTACACATCGTAGTAACATGGGACCCACGGTTTTACATCATTTCCGAATGATGGCATTCTGTAGAGGCTTTCATCTGCATTTTTTAATTTTTGAAAACCTCACCGGGACCGGGAATCGAACTCGCGACCCTTAGATCAGTAGCCAGAATGCTTACCACTGAGCTACCGACCTCGGCGTTTAATAATTTTGTCCATAATAATGATAAATAGTAGAGGGCTTATGCTATCTCCTTTTTTTATTCCTTTACTCATCTTGAATTCATCTAATATTTGTCCCGCCATTTGCACTCTTGCTCTTAGTGTTTCATATGTACTCCCTACTGCGTTTATCAACATGCTAGGTATTGAACAACAGAAAGAGGTATAATTTAAAATAAGACAATTTCGGACATGCCTTGGAGCCATATATTAAAGATTTGTAACAGAAAATTTTGAAAATGCATTAGAAAAATAAACATTTATTTTGATAATCTGCTGAATTGTGCAAAATAAGAATTACAATTTAAATAGTACAGTATTAGTTAACATTTTGAAATTGATGGAATGTAAATGTAAATCGAAAAATAACGGCACTTAACCTCTTATTACTATTCAATATTACTTGTACAGTAAACAATGTATATTAAATTATAATTTACATATACCTACCTGCGCTATAGTATTATGTAAGTTTTTGCTGTATAATTGTTGGCGTTAAAAAATCTCTTGCATTTATTTTTTTAATAAATCTATGAGTATTACCTATATAAATACAGTGACTTTATAATCACAGTGCATGAGAAACTACAGTGACTTTATGAGAAGTCATCGTCAAGTGAAAAAATAATTGCTTAAAATGTACTGTTTGATAACGTTCTGTTGCCCATCTTTTTTATTCAACCACTAGACGGTAACGCTTTGAGAACGTAGAGTTCTTGTCTTTTCACAAATAACGTAAACGCCAGTTTTGAATAATATTACATAAAGTTGGTTTATTTAACACGAATAAATCTCTTCAGTTATAAATGTGTTAAGCACCAAGTATTTCCAAGCAACAAGTTTACAGATTATAATTAAACTAGCAGTCCAGTGAGACAAATGTCTCATTTAATAAAACAAAAAAGACCGTTTTGCAAATAGAACGCGTATTCACCACACGTACGTATATGACGTCATTGTTGGTAGCAAACTACCAGTCGCATTCGCCTTGATAAAATTTGCCTAGAATCTAACCTAAAAAGTTAGGATTAGGATAATTAAGATAATAATTAGTGTTAGAGACTGAAATTCGGTTCCTGACCTGACATGACCATTCCAAATATATAACTTTCATAACTTTTTTCTCTATCTCTTACGGTTTGGCTGCTGAAACAGCGTCCCGGACGAACGGACAGACAAGTCTATTAGATAAAGGATAAAAGGAACTAATTTAAATTAAGCACCAACTATTTCCAAGGAGCAAGTACACAGATTATAATTAAATAAAAGAAACTAATTTAAATTATCTTTTTTGTATTCGCTCCCCAAACTGGTTACTTTGGAAACTGTCTAGGATCCTCAAAATGGCCATTTAGAGGCCTTGTACTTAAAGTCGTCATGGCGACATTTTAGCGGACTCAAACATTAGTTGCCATGACGACTTTAAGTACAAGGCCTCTAAATGGCCATTTTGAGGATCCTAGAAAAATACATTTTCGCGCGGCCTCCTAATATAATGCCGCGTTAATGGTAATTGAAACTTCATATTATAATGTTTGGAGAGCTAATACAAAAAAACGTTGTATGCAACACGTCCTCAAATGGCTTTAGAGGACTCATCTTCATATTACGGACTCGGCTGCGCTTCGCTCCGCCTCGTCCGGAAACATTACGACTCGTCCCCTAAAGCCTTGCTTTGAGGACTAGTTACATAAACTACTATTAATCTACTTGCTATACATGTTCAACCTGGAATTGCAATTGTACACCGCAATAAATCTATTGAGCAGTTACTTACGAATATTTAAACAATATAAAATTTACAGGAAAATATTTATTTCTCTGTTAAATGTTCTGATTTGTTTGATGTTAATACTGTTCTGAATATCGTAAGTAACTGATTGGCGAAAAACGTCAAAATATGCTTCTTTTCCATAGAAACAAACTATAATTTGGAAAACTCACGGCCGCGGGAAAACTAATGGCGGATTTCATCACGTGAGACGTGCACTCAAACTTTTAACAACTTATAAAATGCCAATGTCTTATTTTGACATTAGTAATTTTTGTAACTAAACATTCTGTACACTGTAAAAAATTACAATAATTTGGAAAAATTTTGCCTTCAACCAATAGAAAACATGACCACCGTATGACCACACTGTGATTATACAGTCCACAGCCTGCTGAATTGTGTGACAAATGTCACTTTATACGGCCTGGGCTTTTTTTAATCCATTGTTGTTTTCATTTCTAAGAAAATGCCAATTTTGACCGTTTAGCGCCACGTACCCATGATGACATTTAAATGACAACGGCTGTCAAGACTAATTCGTGTTTATAAATGATTTTTTAAATGCAGTGTCAGTAGGATAAAGACCTATTGTTTTAAATGTAATGTAAATATGAATGGTGTAATCTATTATTTAGTGTCGTGTAAGTACCTTAGAGATCTATAGTTTTAATATTTTTCTTGAGAGAGAAGAATTCGTAGTTGAAGACGGAGTCATATTTTCAGGTAGGTATTTTTTGGATAGCTCACACATTTGCTCTAAAATAGCACATGATAATTATGCAGATAATGGTATTTATTACAAATTTGGAAGATGTTCTACGTGGTAATAGTAATGAACTATTTTATTCTGTGTTATTGCAAGATTGTAGGTTTATGTGTAATTTATTGTAAACAATTTAAAATTAAACATTTAAAAGTTATTTGTTTTATTAGACACCTATCTGTAAATGTAGTAATTAAAAATGTACTAAAGGAAGTGCAATGTGATTTTATAGTCTTCGCCCAGAAGAAGTTACTCAGAAACACCTTTCTTGAAAGCTAGAACTAACAATTCTTTCCCGTTGTTTATGGATACCTATTTAAATAAAAATAGAAAATAGAAATCGCTAAAAAGATACATTGTTTGAAGCACCAGTACGTTAATTTAAATTTAGCTTTCTGACCGTTTCCTTCGTAAAACTTAGTTGGGGGTAAATTCATGATAATATCTTCACCAATTGGTATATTTGCACGTTGTAGAACCGCTTTCTATTTTAACAATACCAAACGAACTCATAAGCAATAATAACGAATAAATTAATCAACAAATTATAGTGTGAACGTAAATAATGTAAATGAGAAAATGCACGGAAGAACTAGCAGCAAACTGATAAAAAAACACAATAGAAAATCAAAGTAAAAAATACACGGGAGGGTTATATTATTGTTGAAAAATTTTAAGAAACGTAAAATATAATCAAATATTTGCATTGTAGTCAACGTAGGTACTAACTGATGTTACATTGCAAATTTTAAATTCCCGCTCGTGGGTATACACCACTCTGAGGAGAATCGCGAAACTTCACATATGTCCAAGCCGTATACAGTGACGTTTGTCAAACAATTCAGCAGGTCGTGATACAGTCACTGTAGATAGGGACAGATCATTGTCCCCTCTAGAGGACCTAGATGTCATCTGCCTTTTAATTTTTATATAGCCCCTTAGTACAGGCACCAGGGAATTTTTACATGCAAAACTTGACAACAGCATTTTTTGGTGTTAATGGGTGGTTGTGCTCTAAGTTTTCGGATTGATCGGAGAAATTGTTTTTCCACCATATCGGAAGAAGTGTTAAAACGGTTTTTTAGCAATTTTGTTGTTTCCTGTTGCTCTGACGCTGAAATTGCACCAATGCAAGTTTGTAGTTTATGAAATTCCTCACAACTTTTTGAAATACATTTTTCTCGTGCGCTCAACAATTCGAAATTCGAAAAAGCCAAGAAATTAAGGGTTGAAATTAGTTTTAAGTAAATATATCGCTTTCGGTCAATCCTAACATAACATAGTATATTATACATCAAGGTAGCGAAGCGCAGTATTATAATCTGAGCGCATATTAGATACTGAGCGCGAAGCACTACCAAACGGGTTTATACCTAAATTCCCAACAAATTTAGAAAATATTTTAACTGTCAAATAGTCATATTTGGTAACTTACGGCCTGGGGATTTTTTGAAATCCATTGTTGTTTTCATTTCTGAGAAAACGCCAATTTTGGCCGTTTGGCGCCACATACCCACGATGACATTTAAATGACAACGGCTGTCAAGACTAATTCGTGTTTAGAAAGAATTTTTTAAATGCAGTATCAGTAGGATAAGCAGTCAAGTGATGTGTCGAGTTCTGCCGCTTAACACATTATTATAAAATTTATGTGTTATTATGATGAAACAGTAGCCAATATCCATTGCCGTTTTAAAAAAAAAATTGAAGAAGAGGGTATTTCACGCAGTTCAGTGTTTGAATGGTGTAGAACCGTCAAATATGGCCGTAAAGCCTATGTCACACCATCAGTTAGTCTGACAAACTAAACTGATCAGTCTGTTTTAATGACGTAAAACGTCGTCACTCTTGTAGTTTAGTCAAACTTTTCTAATTTTAGAGGCGTCTCTAATTTCCGTCAGTCTGTTTGACGCGAATTCTTTTCTGATTGGCTAAAATTTGAATTCATCAAAAAGTAGCGAAATATGTGGTAACTTTGAACTTTGTTGGTAAAATATAACTTCGAATATTCAATACTCGCTTTTTGCTTTGCTTTAAGCAGTGTTTTCAACTTAGTAACCTCGTGTTCGTAAATTTAATTAACAATAATAATTAATTTCTTAATATAGTACCCCGGGCGAAGGTCATGATTGCATTTTAATAACCAATGTTTTGACCATAACTTCTTTCTACTTTGCTTTTTTGCATAGTAACAATGCTACTACCTTTTCTTATTCGTTCCTTTAATAAAAATATCTTTTTGAACCAAGACTACAAAAGAATAAATGTAAAGAAGTTGATATAAGCTCAGTTGAACACATGTACAAAAGCACCCAGTTGACGTCAATGTTTGTACAAACTCGATGTATAGTGTGACGACTAAGCATGAATAATGAAAGTTCTTTCAAACTTTTTGTTTGTGACGTCATTAAAATAGACTGTTTAGTTTAGTTTGTCAAACTAACTGATGGTGTGACATAGGCTTTAGACTGTATCAAAACATTTCACATGCTGCACGTCCTGTAACTGCAGTGACTCCGGCGGGCGTCAAACGTGTTGATGAGCTTATTCAATTGGTTGCATAGCCGTATGCTCCAAGGACTAGCCAAAAAGTCGCGAGAGTTAAGCAACGTTCCTGGTGGTCGGCACTCGGACGGGTGTCCGACCTACAGTAGTAGCAAAGAGCATATCTTTGGTAGTAGTAATTTGCAGCCAGCCGTGCTTCGGAGAGCACGTTAAGCCGTTGGTTTCGGTTGAAGTCGTTAGGTTACGTCAGAGGCGCTCACGCAATCTGCAAACCCTGTCACAAGACATACGACAATCACACACACACACACACACACAGCGTATTCGGAATGATTGAAGGATTAAGATCTGTGATTTAGTTGGAATAGTAAAAATTAGTGTTGATAGTGTAGAACTTATCATCCTTAAGATCAAGTTTAGCAAAGTTAGAGCGAAGAGGTAACGACATTGAAAAATAATATGTGGTTTTATAATGTTACGTTATTGTTATTGTTTTAAAAATAAAAAGTTGATGTCAATTTTGAACATCCCTCGTCATAACAATTACTTTGTGGTAAATAAACAACAATAATTCAAAAATTCAAATTGAGCAAAGAGATATTGGAGCGGGAATCCCACAAGGATTATCAAATTGTACCAGTAGCGAAAAATAGCAAAACTAAAATAATATTGCTGACCTATTTTCCAACTCAAGTATTTTTTCATATAGCTTCCTTCCTTGTGCAAACCTAAGACCAGCTAACGAATGCAAGGCGATACCTTCGGGTTCGTTAGATTGAAGGGTCCTCATAATATCGTGACTTCTGAGAGCTGTTTTATTCTGTATTAAAGCATCAAGCTTAAATTCTGGAGTTATTTTAAAGTGGAGAATTGCTGTTATTAAGGTGAAAGGAAATGATGTCGTTAGTCGTTTTCCTAATGCACCCTGGAGGTTTCGTATTTATAAAAGTCCTGACAGTGTTAGCTATTAATGTTTTAGTAGCGTATTGGGTCGTATACTACTAAAAATAAATATTAGAAATGAACTTATAGCTTAGGTTCGATACATTTAATTGTACTCGTACTTCACCTTGTTGGCCTACGTGTATTTGAAGGGACATTTTAATATACAACCGATTTGTACATGTACATGTACTTAAGTAACTATTTTATGCTAAATAAATTTGATTGTCTAAATGAAACACAACTAAACAAATATAACAAAACAACTATCCACAGGCGAGGTAAGAAACACAAGCAATTCGTTTATAATCAAGGAGAAAAAAAAACTCACTGAAACTTGCAGTTGGCAGTTGCCCCAACACGGCTAATCAGACATCTTTGCATATGTCTCCGAATTCCTTCATAAAGCTAGTATAATATCATTTTCCATTCTTATTGATATTAATTACACCATCACGCGACCATGTGTTTTTGTACCCGAACTTTTCACTTGCAGCACTTATAACATCCATTCTACTCTTGGTTAGATCTTTTCTGATTAACGTTTCCGACCCCTTCAGTTTCTTTTAAGAAAATCCCATGGATCAGTGAGGATAGCTGATAAACTTGACAATAACAGTTTTGGGTTTCCTCTGTTCGCTCCTACTTTTCCGACACGATGGCATCTATCAATATTATCTTTGGCGATTGCCAAACCTTATTGGTTGTTAAATACATTTAAGATTTGTTCCAACAAACAATCTCAAACGGTTTGATGTACTGATGTACTTTTTTAGTGCGCATGCCCAGTTTCGAATTGGTTTCAAACTAGTTGACAATTTTGTATGTTGGAACGCCAATTCTCATTTCGCTGCGTATCATTAGTGAACGTAACCTTAAAATCGCACTTTCTTTTGTTTATATGTGTATTTTTATATGTAAACTGTTTGGTTTTTATTGCTGGCAGTGTTTCCATGCATAATTTCAGCATTCCAGGTGACAACGAGCAAATCCAAAACAATATTAGCTTTCCTTAGCCGCACTGACGATGTTAATAAAGTTTTATATCTCTACAACTGTTTAAGCTAGCGAACCCAGGGCAGTATAAATTAATAGTACACTAGAATACAGGGCTGAATAAAAGTCCTGTTACAGATAATAATTCATCAATCCCTGAGGCTGAACCTGTTCAAAGCATACCAGAGGAGGTAAAAACCTCTAAACTTGTTGGGAGCACTCCAAAAAGTACAAAAGTGAAGACTATTTTTCAATATCCTCCTTTGGCTCTTCCTTAATGCCAAACACACGTAGACTGTTACGTCGTTTGTATTTTTCTAGGTCATCCACGGTGTTGCGTAATTCTTCGTTCTCATTTCTCAAAGATATTTCCATATCGTCCAACTTCTCCAGCTGGTCCATTTTAATTTCAATTTTTCCAATCACCATTTGTCACAACTTGTCTGCTAAAACTTGTCGTATGCCATTATCAGCTAAACATTCCTTTATTGACTTTTTAGCTATATCTACATTTTTTTTGACTTTGTGTAAAATCCATCTTGCTATTATCTGATAAAATTTAATTTCGTATAGGAAACACGAACTATTTAAAATTTATGCCGGAGTAACACACCGCGTGTCTAACTCATACGACCGCACATATACAGGGTGTTCATTTTGTGCGGCGGTCTCCGATTACGCCTTTACTTTTTTCCGATAGAAAATTTAATTAGGGCGACCCACCTGGAGTCGAAGGGGGCACATTTTAAAATTACTTTGACATATACAGGGTGTCTCAAAAAAGTTTGGCTTAAAAATTTTTTTTTTCATAATACCGGTTCAAATTTAAATACTTTCAATCTTTATTTTCTCAATTTTTACTTCCTTTTACGATAAAGAAAGTATTGGATTCACCCCCAAAACTTCGAAATTGAGTTTTCAACATGTTTTTGTTCATTAGTCTGTCTGTCTGTGTGTGCGCGTCTGTCTGTGAACAGAATATTTCAAAAACGAAGACTTTTTCTTATGAAAATATTTGCTTTCCTAATTATTTTAGAGCAAACTTGTATGGAATTTTTTGTAGAGAAAAAATCTGTATCCATTTATGGCAGCATTTGTCATTTTACATTTCGGAAAACCGAAAATTTAAAGAAACAAAATTACCATTTTTAGACAAATCAGTGGTGCCCTGAAATTATTGAAGCAACTCAAAGCATCAACAAATTAGTTTGCTGTTTATTTGTTTGCATCTGTCAAATGTAGCAGCAATCATGGCACTTATTGCACCTGATCTGCTTCCAACATACCACCACGTCACAATTTGCACTTTTTTATCGACAGAACTAATTTTTTACATTTAAACTTGACACAGTCATGAAGAAAGATGTCTTTAGGCAGATGCAAACAAATAAACAGCAAACTAATTTGTTTTAATAATTTCATGGTACCACTGATTATTTATTGAAAAAATTATAATTCTAGTTTCTTTCATTATTAGGTTTTCTGAGGTAAAATGAGAAATGATGGCGTAAATGGATGTAGAATTGTTTGCTTTATAAAAAAACTATGTACAAATTTGCTCTAAAATAATCAGGGAAGCAAATGTTTTCATATAAAGAAATTACCATTGAAAACTCTATGGTGCGTAAATCATTTCTACACTCTGTATAAGTTTTGTGTACTATCTCGATGCGACAACAAGCTTTTGAAGAAAATCGCATAACCGGAAGTATGGTGTTTATTCTTCTGATTTTTCAGTTTTTTCGATTTTTTCAACAACGGCTCCAATGATTTTTTTAACTTTACATTTTTATTACATTTTTAATGTATATTGATGAGGGTGATTTTCAAGTACCTCTAAAATGGATTTGTTTTGTTTTTCTTTAATTAACTCCTATTTTAAATAGAATACCCGGTATATTATTACATTTTTGAATTTTAGAGAAAATGTGTCCCTTCAACACACTCTATTTTGTAGGGTTTCTTGAGAATTTGTAATTTTTGAAATTTTTTGACAAATGCTTATAAATTAAAACTCACAGTTTTGGCTAATTATAAGATCACTGTAAAAGGAAGTTGTGTGCGTCACTAGATTTTTTTAAATAGAACACCTTATATTTTATTACAGGGATAAATAGAGCCTTACATTTCTTTTATTTTGACCCCAACATGTTATACTTTAATCTAAAGAGTGTTTGAGAAATGAAGCTTTTAATAACAAATCACGATGAATGTGTACTATTTGGCGCATGGTTTATAATAGTGTTGGTAAAACACCGATTTGACGGTTAACCCGTTTTCATAAATCGACCACCCGTAAACCGGTTAACCAATAATCTGATTTTAAACCGGTTAATGAACCGGTTTCTAAACCTGTTTAATAACCGGTTAGTAAACCTGTTTAAGACCCGGCTTATAAACATCTTTAAGAACAGGTTTGTAAAACGGTTGACAAAGCATTTTTAACACCTGGTTATAAATTGGTTTAAAACCGGTTTATAAGCCGGTTTAAAAACCGATTTATTAATTAATTTAAAAGTTTGTTTTTAATAATATAAATACGAATGTATACATGCCACATTTTATAAGTATAACCAATTTACGTTTGTTAGAACAGTTTATACATCGATTTTAATCCGGTTATTGAACTGGATCGTAAACCGAAATGGGAACCGGTTTTTAAACAGGTTTACAAAACTGTTGATGAACCGATTATATTCAGGTTTTCGGTTAACCGGTTTACCGATTTTCGATTCATAAAAAGAAACCGTTGTTAACCGAGAGCCGTTTCACCGTCAAATCGGTTTTTTACCAGCAGTATTAAAAACCATGAGGCAAATAGTACATATTTATGGTGATTTTTTATTATAACCTTAATTTCTCGAACACTCTTTACATTAAAGTACAACATGTTGGGGTCAAAATAAGGGAAATTTAAAGCTCTATTTATTTCTGTAATAAAATATACGGTATTTTATTTAAAAAAATTGAGAAAATAAAGATTGAAAATAGTGAAATTTAAATTGGCATTTTAAACATCCCGTATTAAAATATCCGGTTTTTATGAAACATTAGTATTTTTATATCCTAAATGATGACCGCCTAAATTTTCAGAGAACAAATATTCAAAAGTGGTGAAAATGTAATGTCTTAAATGAAAACTTCATGTTGACAAAAAAATATTAAAATCGTTCAACGATAAAAATAAATTTAAAAGAAAAGTTAGAATTAAGCGTAGAACTTATAGTGGCTTAAATAGTCATAAATTTTTTGGGACACCCAGTATTTGTCAAAATAATTTTATAATGTGCCGCTTTCAATCTTATTAGAGAAACCTATGGAATATTTCCGAATTTATGAATGCAACCATAAGTCACTTAAAAATCAAATGTCAAGTTTGACATTTAAGGATAAACGTAGTTGCATTCATAAATTAGGAACTATACCATAGCCATACTAAAGTATGATCAAAAATTATTTTCATCTAGTATGGCCATGGAATACTCCTAATTTATGAATTCAACTATGTTTATACTTAATGTCAAAATTTGACATTTGCTTTGTAAGCTAGTTATAGTTGCATTCATAAATTAGGAAGTATTCCATGGCCATACTAGATGAAAATAATTTTTGATTATACTTTAACCATGGTCTGCTATCTCCTTTAGTTTCGCATAAATTCGGAAACTCGGCAACGTCGCTTTTTCGCTTAGCGCTAACATTTCTCTTATAGCATTGGTTTTTCTAACTTCAAACCGGTTCGATTGAGTACTTATTCTTCTATATTCGCCATTATTGACTTCAGTTTTATACTACGCGCTTAGATCACTTCCAGTTTATCACATTATGCATCTCACGTGTATTCTAAATTCTCCCCGCTAATTTAATTTACCTGCATTTGAAAAATTTTAGGACTGCTACTTTTTGTAAAACCACATATGCGAACATGGCAATATTTTCCTTTTCCACCGTAAAAAAATTAAGAGCTAATTACCATCTCTGGGTTAGCGTGTTTTAATATTCCTTGCTATTTGTAATTTGAGATATTATTTCAGTATTGTTTTACTTCACCGGTTTATTTTTAGTATTCCTCTCGTTTGTACTTAAGCATTATTCCCTAGAATCTCGACAGTGAAGATCGTCGACTAAAGCTGCCACAGTTCATGAGAGTTTGTTTGTAAATCAACTGTCACTTGCTCCTGTGTGTTTGCATTTCCTTTCTTGTGTAACAGTTTTGAGCCCCAGCTGCGGGATTCACTTGAATTATAGATAATTAAGTTAATCTTTTTTAATCTTTTCCAATGTTTACAAACGCATTGTTATAACCTAACTCTTTATTCAAGTAAGTTTACCTCGAATTTACGTTTTTAGATCAAATCATATTACTGTGGGTGTTGAGGATTGTTTATGCTTTCCCGTTTATACAGTTAGTTCCTTCGAAATTTATCTATCAGAGGTTAATTGCGAGGTTAAAATCGTTGCGATGCACGAAGGATTTTCTGCATAAGGTTAGTTTTCAAATGTTTCTCAGCTAGAGAAAGAGTTTGTTTTTTATCAACCGGTTTGAGTATAATAACCACATCTTACTTATCCTAGACTTTCGTCAGATTCCACTCAAGTACAATTTTCGCAACAAAGCCACAGCAGCTTTATCAGCAAACATTTCCAGATTTCAAAGCACCCTTTACCCACTCGTGATTTATTAGTACAAAAAGGGCCTCTAAAGCAAAAAGGCACGAAATCGCCACTGGGCCAAATTTTCCATTACGGGGCTTTAAACGCCGATCTGGCTGTAATTGAAAGCCACTTTGCAGAAAATGAGTCTGCAACACATGATTGATATATGGAACTTCTCGACAAATAGCGGCTCCATCCTGCCCATAAAAGATGGACGCGCCTTCAATCTTCTCAGCCACTAATCAAATCGAACTTTGCCAGAATTCTGCGGGTGCTGTAATTTCGAAAAGATCGCGACAGCTCATGGCCTCCGTCGATGTGCGCATTTCGCCCTGCTTTGTGCTCTAATGCCACTTAGATCAGCGGATGTCTGCCCTAATGCCCTCCGTATTTTTACGTTTGGAATTCCTCCGGCGTCCGCAAACCTGAGTGGTTTTAGCAAGTTCGGTGGGCTCCGGATGCGCTCTTGCCTTCATATTCTTGATTATTGATTTGTCAGACTGCGCTTAGTGGGAAACTAAAGGGTTTAGAGTTGCTTCAAAACGTAACGTTTTCTCTTATTGCACGCTCTTTAATTATTACCCCAGCCCGTGTGTACCTGAGCGCGATAAGACAAATGGTGGCAGCCGCCAGAAAAAATGTGAAACAAGACTCGCAAACGAACTGCCTTTTTGTGGGGTGCACTCGGAACAAATTTGTAGCAATTTATCAAACTAAAGCCCTTCTTTTAAACTGGATTCGCACTTTTTGTGTTTGTGTCTAAACACCGGTAGGCTTCAGCACCAACGTGTTGCTTCTATGTAAACGAATTAGTTTTCCATTTAAAAACAATTTATTTCCGAATTCTAAAATGTAAGAAGAAAACAAGAGAATATAGCTACGAATAGTCTAATCTGAATTGTTTAACTTTCAATTGGGTAAGTATGTCTATTGTCTAGAAACGAAAAAAGCTAATTTATAAGTACTGAGACTTATTCTTTACGATACAGCTATTTATTTGAAATTGCAGTTATAATTGACTTGAAAGAATACCCTTTCATTAAAATATAACCAACTGGTTTATCTTTATTTTAAACTACTTATCCAAAACTGGAAAAGCCCCATCAAAGAATTAGAACGGAAACCGGTTTCTTTGCAATGCTTCCAACACTTGCACACTCTAGACTGGATAATTTTTACACACTTTTGCTCAGTTACGTAATTTAGCCGTATAGGTAGTCAAAATTCCAAGATTCGATTCATACTCAAGTATATAGACGAAGTACATAAAACATCTATTGCTCTGTAAATTACAAGTCAAGTTCTCTTAAGTGACAATGACTTAGATAATGTATGTACAATATGTAAAAACAAAATAATAGTAATTTATTATACAAGACGATAAAGTTCAATTTTCTCCACAAGTGAATCGTTTAACTTCGAGACGAAGTCGAGACGTTAATGATTCAAGAGTGGATAGAAATAACTTTATCGTCGTGTATAATACAATATTTTTTTCTATAGCAAGAACTTTAACAATTTCAAAAGAAAATAAGGACAGTTAATCACATTTCAAAATGTCAGTAGCTAGATTGGGTTGCTACGATAATACGAAGCTGTCATAATTAATTTAAACAAAAGCTAGAAAATTAAATCACTTTATCTATCCTTGATGTTAAAGTGCTACTTTATCTACCATTGCTGTTAAAGTAAAACTTGACCTTTTGTTTTGAGTTGATAAAAGCACACTTTAACATGTGCTATAGAAAAAAATACATTCTGGGGGACGCTACAGAACTCGATACTTGGTAAATTTCTGGTAGCCCGTCCTCCTGTCCAGTGTTGGAGTTCTAACCCATAGGAACGTAGGGAAGGGTAATTAAACCTCAAGTGCTAGATCCAACATGTCACGAGGTTCGGTTTGAGAGTTGTTTCGAGGGGGGGGTCGTGATCAGGTGCTAAACACAACAAGCAACGAACACGACTTGAAGAGCGGTTTCAAGGCAATATTTGTAGGTGCTGTACTTCAACAAGCCACACAAATATGCAAGGAGATTTGGAGTGTTCTTAAAAAGTTTTGGGTCTAGATAAGTGGCTTACGGTTTTGGACGACTTCTTTGGGAAGCTCTAGATCTCAGACTAGTGGCTTCAGATAAGCCTATAGGGCCTAGAAGCTAGCGGCTCTTCCAGTTAGAGCTGGCTAGATGGGCCGCCGAATCAAAGTGTCCGCAGTAGCGTAGGTGCCATTACTTTATACCCTTCTGGGCCTCTTTATCTGAACTATTTTCTGTGAGAATTTGAGAAGGATTGCGCGAAATTCTGCTGTACGCGTCGTCGCACATCGCTGGACCTTTTGGTTTATCTTCAATCTCCACGTACATAAGATTCAAGTTCTGGTTGTTGCAGATATGCGACGTACAAATTTGAATACATTATTATGCGTAAAAATGCTAATTTGGGCTGGTTCTAACATCACATTATTATTACGAATGCACTTTTCGCACATCTCTGGCTTACAAATTAGAGTTCCTATATAGTATCAGAGTTGAGACAACGCAAATGTCAGCCGCCATTACTGTTCCAAAAATAAATGATAACGTACAAGGCCAGAGTTGTCTTTCTTAGTATGTGTCACCTATGAATTTAATTACTTGCCACTTTGACAATGTCAAAAAATGGTTAATTTAAAGAGTTTATGAAAACTACTCTGGCAGGTTTCTACTACGGATCCTAGTATATAAGTAATCTTTGAGAAAGAGTTGAGGCAAAGTAAACGAAGTAGTTACAGCATTGGATTTTAGTTTTCGTTTGCCACCCAGAAGCACTTTTTCGCACCGAGTCTGGTTCTACTTGTGAGCGTTCAGTTTATATTTTTCAACTATTCAGCTCTCGTTTTTGGGAATTTGTGTCGATGGATATAAAGTCCCGTTCGAATCTACTTTTGAAGTGAAAAATGCAACAACCCGTATTTCAAAAACTGTAGAAAAATAATTATTTAGGTATGTAACTAATTTTTAAGTAAATTCCATATAATATATACAACTCTGCAAAATATGCTATTTAAAGAACTATTGTCAGGTAGAAATGGAACCCATACATATTAATACATTTGCATCAATCAGTGTTAGACCTAAAGTCAAATAAAATAAATTTGTCAAATGTGACATTCTCAGAACTGGTTTCTACAGTAACTATAGGACTTGAATCTAGCGCAATTTTAGACGAAACTGCGCATGCGCAGTGGATCCCAACCAATCAGCATCTATTCCCGACTTGGCTCAACTCTTATAATATTTAGGAACTCTATTACAAATATATTTAATATATTTCTTTAAAAATTATATTACTTAATAATACGAGATAGTATTTTCGACAACATTTAAAATTAAAATTTGAAATTACCGGCTATAGATTAGTCGCTTTCTTAGTTTGAGAGATTTTTTAATGAGCGTAAAGTTCAGTAGAGCTACCCACGGTTTTTGATTGACATTAAGATCAACAAATCTGTCGACAACGTATATATATATGACTGCATAATAATAACATTTCAACTTAGCATCAGTATCTAACAAAACACTTGCAGGCTTTCTTCGTGTTGCAATTACAAGACCATTATAATAATATGATTTTTCGGTCTCGTGCGAAGCGCCGCTATTGGAGGGTAGAAATTTTTAATTTTACAAATTTTGCGACGTCTACAGAAACCTCAAATTAAAATTTGATATGCTTTACAAAATATGTAATTTTGGTTTGAGCAAAAAACCTCCATCGTTATTTTACAATAACGTATATTTCATTTTGTGACGGCCTTTTTTGATTTTGGCGTTATCGGCTTAGATTCTTCTTGAAAATGCATGCCTATTCCTTTATTACTATTAATAGCTCAATGGAATTTTAGGGACTAAAGCTAACTTCACTCTGTAGTTTTCAAAAGCAAAGGTAGGTCCAAATTTCAGAGCGACCGGTACTTCCTCGTTGCTTCTTGGTGAGCCAAGTCGACAATTCCGTTTCATGGAGCCCCATAGAGAAATGTAATCCTATGTCTTATTTTATAACCATCGAGTATTCACGGATTTTCTGAAGGCAGCGTTGTGGTATTTCCTACAAAATGCGGTTGGTAAGAATGTAATCTCAGTTAAGCTTTAATCCCTTTTGATTTAACGTTGCCAATTAGGAGATTCGCTTTATATGCCTATTAGGAAACGTTATGAAATGTTAAGAAGAACGCATGTTTTATTTGATCTAACAGATATCTGCTCGTTTTTAGAGTATAGGTTTGGAAGCTAGAAGCCGTACACGATAAGTGAGTTTTTTTTAGGCTAAGTTATACTATTTTTTTCGTCGTGGTTAACGACTGGCGCCCGTTTGTATTTTGCTCCATTTATTAGCCATAAAAATCATTGCCTGATTGTTGTCCACAACAACAATCGCTTAGAGAATTTGAGCTAGTCCGGGTTGTATACGCCGTTTATTGAAGGGCGGTACAGTTTGGTATAAAGACAAGCTACGTTGCTGTTTGAAAATCTTCGAACGTGAATTACAAAAACTATTTTTTAAAACTGTATTGACCAGTTTTAGATTGCCTTGTGTTATGAAGTCGGTGGGTGATCGACAATTCTTTAAATGGTAAGTCATATGTTTATGATGATTTCGCATGAAACACGCAGTTTTGGAAATAGATGTACTAAAAAGCATGAATTTAAGTTCTTCTAATTTCTAGAGGCTTGGTATTTTCAAAAATACGTTTCCTGGCATACAAATTACTTTTCTTGGCTTTTTATAATACTCAGTAACCCTCATGCACAAATTTAAAATAAAGTGATACAACCATAAAAATACATTCGCCTCGTTTACAAGCGAATTGTCACACAAAGACGCTGAAACTTAGACACAAATGGTAAAAAGCAACAGGAAAAAGCAAACAGTCGCATAAGAATTCAAAGTAGGTGTAAAAAGTTGGAGTACTTTCTTGGAAGTAAGCCGTAAACCGCGCCACTTCGCGCCCGCCGCACTAAGTGCTTATGAAACTTTAAAAATCTCACGTAAAAAATTGCGTGGAACGAAGTTAAGGACAATCGTTTTATAAATATTTAATTTAAATTCAGTGGCTGTTTTCGGCGTTTTTCTGGCGTGAATAAACCGACATCTGCGGTATCAGCGCCTTTGCAAATATACTACGACACTTGGGTAATAACATCTGAATTTAAAATGCTAAAAGTGCAGAACTGTTGAATACCTGGCCAAATATGAGCTTTTGCTCGGCGACACATTTATCTAATCTTATTGCTCGTTTTGTGTTCTAAACTTCCTGGTAATCGTATATACCGTCCCGAGAAATCTTGAATGCTATCTAGAGGGGTTATGCTATATGCAATAAACAATAAAACCTGCTGAGGGACTATTTACGACTTAACAGAGAGACAACAATAAAGCAGCTAACGCAGTATCCTCTATCCACAATAGAGCGCTCGAATCGCTGATACCTTGATACATAAATAACTATAAGGGCGACCAAATTTGATTCAATTTTTTTAATAAGATATGAATTGCAAACTGTAAGTCGCAAGTTCGCTTAGTTTTAAGAAAAAAACTCAATTCATGTTCTATGTCAATGTGCAGCTCTCCTAACACTGAGACATAAACATTTTGGAGCCGGCCTGGTGGAACCCCAAGGAATAAGGGACGTTCCTATTGGTAGGATTGTTCCTTCGCGTTGGAAACCGGCCTCTTCGAACGAGACCCATTGGGAAGCACAATGGACCAATAGGTCTCAGTGCAGCTAACGACAAGCCCCACCAGAAAAAGAAGAAGAAGAAGCGGAAAGATGATCAAGGTTGGATTTTCTATTTTTTCTACCCAATTCATTATTAATTATTGACCATGTAGCTCGAATTCTGTTTTGCGCTTCATGAATAAATCGTGCCGGTTCCTGTAAGTTGTTAGAACAATGTCAAATTTTAGCACCTTCTGCAAAATTTTGCTTATTTTTTAATTGCCTAGCGACACCTTGCGCTTGTCTATCTCGACTGCAGAGTTCTGCAAATACGAGCTCTACTTTATGATTTCTATTTTACCGTTCCATTTCGCGTGAGTAGTACTTATTATTTCGCTACTAAACAATTGAGGTCGTCCCGTGTCACGTTTTGAGCTTTTTGGCTCAGCTAGTTACGTCTTTGTTTTTAACGAGCTTCGACGCCAGTCAGACGGACTTCAAGGAACAAGTTTCAACTTGTCTTGGCAACCGTGATGACTCGCACGACCGCTTCTGATGAAATATGGTGTAATCTTCGCTACAACAAGTGGAGCGCAAGTGTGTGAAAAAGAGTCACCTTCAAGCTCTCTTGCAGTATCTACAGTGGACAAGCCTAAAGTTGTTGTGTTTTCGCGCCCCCCTGGCGATTTCTTCTAAGTGGCTGGGGACTCGCTAAGCTAAGATCCCGTAGTATTTGAACTTTTGAAGCAGCATTCCTTCTGGTTTGTGCAGTGATTTTTAGTTCAAGAGCGTCTTGCATTTCACCAAAAATTTATTTACTCTCTCTCAAGACTGTTGGAATGCGATAGAATTCTAGTACAAAATAATTTAAGTAGAAACACAGATAGCTATATTATCAATCAATAGTTTGCTACACGGGGAATTTCTATACACAAAAAAATACTAAAACTAAATAATCGGTATTGCTTTACAACACGGTGGTGCAGGAATTGTCTCGTGGTGTAGCAAATTTTACCAGCTAGTTCCTGAACAGTATTGGGGTGGGTTATCAGAAAGCGCCACTGGTTCGAGACAGTCCAAACCAGAAAATCCCTAAACTACGCAGCTATTTCATAAAAACAATAAATAAAAGAAAATGCCAGAAATTGATGTAACCTAAATGTTTATTTACATATAATCCGTTCACGATCTTTTTGGGTCAAGTGAGGCTATGACCATCTAGTAATTTTGTTGGCAGAACCTCTGTTGCAACTAAACTCCCTCATGGAAATTGACACCTTTTGTGTTAGGTTAGGTTGTTTTCAGTTTAAGGTTATATTTTCTGAATAAGTACATTGTTGCCGGATATTCTCTAGTCTCCACATCGACTCGCGTTCTTTTAAATTTGGTCTGTCCTTTTTAAATTGGAAGTAGCATCGTTTAATGGAATTTTTTTTGTTGTAACAACATTATTTTGGGCATTTTGACTTTTCCTTTGACGAAAATTAAAATTATTCTTACACATTTGATAAATCATTTATTTTCTTACGAATATTAAAATAATGAGTCTGGCAATGTGGTGGCAAGAAAATGTCGAACAGACACTGACAGAAAAAAAAATGTTGCATCAGCTATATCATCGAATCAGTTAGTCCAACATGAAAAGAAAAAATCATAGCCAACTCTGTCCCAAAAAGGTCGTGAACGGCTTATATGTATAGTATTCCAACCAGAAATTGGAAAGCTATTTAAAATCAGGCCAGCATTGAGAACAGTAAGTCACTTCGTAATTTAATTCAGAAAATTACTGTTTGATTGTCATTCAGTGACACTTCGATAATAACCTTCATATTTGACAGATGCATCGGGAAGTTTGGAAGACATATACGCTTTTCAATATTTTCTATGCTACTATACGGTTTTGAAAACTCAACTAGTAACTACTTAAATCATGCACAATGTTACAATGCCTTAACAAACCAGTTACATATACAGTTTGCAGATGAACTGTCATTACTTGAAAGGTGATTGACATTAAAATATTATTTACTGATTGTATGAAACCAACTTAGACATGACTTACACTTTTCATGGTGTACTGTATTTTAAATAACTTTCCAATTTTTGGTTGGAATACTATACATCTCTGCATGATACTCAATAAGGGGCAAAAACGAATCTGCCATATGTTATACTTATTTGGAACTAGAATTATAAAATTAATTTAGTTTTAAGTATAGTTCAAACTGAGATGGTTGTTATTATAACAAATGGGGTAAAAATACAAGCTGTACGATTTTTCCACCCAATCCTGTCTCGAGCACACGTAGCTCAGCTATCAAAGTGACAAAAATCAGCGATAGCGAATAACGGGAGACACAAATGTCACCTAAAGGTTTCAATTATTAAGACTCGAAACCTCGCCAATCAATGGTACCATGCGCCCAAGGTCTATCGCACACTTTAATTGGCGTGTTTCAGCGTTAGTAAATAGTTTCTAGTTTGCTCCAGTAGTCCTTCGCATAAGTATTAATTCTAAACGTTGAGGAAGGTGTCCATTCGCTAGTTGAATGCGATAAAAAGCGCTAAAAGACTTGCCATTCTAGTATATAATATACTGCTCCACAAATGGACTGGACCATTTGCATATATTGGTACAATTTTTAAAATATTTTCCAAAAGGAGAGTCATGGCATTTTTAGTAACCTTTCAGGATTGTGTCGCTATAAAAAGCATTTCTTTTCAGAATTTGGTTGAAATAAAATATTATCATTTTAAAATGTTTAATTTTTCCCAAATTTGGATAGAACATGGCATACAAAGTATGCCAAATCGTTGCCAAAAATTTGTAAACGTTCTGAGGAGACTCAAAAAACTATTAATTTCTTTTTTTTTGTTCTTCCTCTTATTTTGCTTAAATATAGTTTTTCTTATACTTTTTTAAATTTTTTATTTTATTAATATGATTTTGTTAATGTGTCAGTTAATACTTGAGAATAATGAAATTAAATATGCTTAATATGAGTATGCTATAAAACAAAAACCATTATATATATTTTTTGTGACATAATGTAACAAATACAATTTTTATGGGTGGTGCAGTTCATTTGTGGAACAGTATATAAGAACTATATAATTTACTAAAACTCAAGCGTTCAAAGTGACCGATTTCTAAATTCTTTCTACCATCGGCCAGAAATTCGACTTCGTATCCGTAAGTGGAAACGCTTATAGCATCACTCAAACTACACGAATTGGTATTTGACAGTTTTGAGAGCTCAGAAAAGTCAAATACAAGAGCTTAATAAACCGAGAGTACCTGTGGGGAATATGGCAGATATCGTCCATGCAGAAGCTATTCAGGGTTGCGGGGTTGGGGTTCCTGCTGAGAGGCAGTCCAAGCAAATGTGTAAAGTACGGTGGAGCAGGATTTTCTCAAGTTATCGCACGAGGGAGAAGCCGTGCAGGCTAAGTCTCGAAAGCAGCCACATGAATTCAGGGGTACAGAAATGCCTACAGTTGGTGTTCCACGTCTTATGCAGAGGCAAGGAGAGGACAAATGCAGAACGTGGCACTAACGAGCCACTAGAAAAAAGGCCTAAAATAACACAACATCGATGTTTAAAGCGGAGCGATAGAAACGTACCAAAGTTGGAGGGTGGCCAAGCTTAGGTGATTGCACAGAACTAAATTTTTATATATATATAACCAGCTTTATTTCAGCAATCTCACATACAACTTCTGAAGGTTGATCAATAGAAATCACAATAATTCCGGAATTATAATATCCACATAAAGTGAAAATTCCAGATCGCATCTACAGCCACAAAAGGAACAAATCTCATCAGATCAGTGCCATAAAATGGCCGCCGGAAATCATACTAGCAATCTATTTTAGAAAATCAGTAGAATCCCCTTAAGCTCAAGGATTTTCAAAATATCAAAAATGAAAAATGAGGGTAGGCAACCAAACATACAGTTACGAATAGCGGGTAACACGAAACACTTCCTGAACTTGCAATTTAATTGCATCTTTCTTTTATGCACAGCCAATATCAGCAGTACTATGACGTTACCAGGCAGGCAGATGCTTAAACGAAACTTAAAAAGAAAAATAAGAAAATGAGCGTGATGAGCTTAACCCAATAGAGCTCAATCTGTATAATGAAAATATTCCCAGTGTGGCTCCGTTCAATGCCTACATTTGAGTACAACGACTATTGATTCACTATTTACGATCTGTGGCTATCATGCACAATTGCACAACCCCCACGCAAAGCAACCCAACAAAGACTGGTCATTTGTTTGATTTATTGTTATTCGAGCGGCAATTTACTGGAATCTGAAAAATACTGGCGTCCATTGTGAGCGCCACTGAGGTCGAAAAAATATTTCGCCTCCAGGATGGTACCAGCGAAGAAAAGGACCGCGGATAATGATAGCGACCTTTGCGGGCATAAACAACTTTTTCGTGTGTTTATGAAATAATGGATTTATAATTTGTTCTTCAAGCTAGAATTTTATGCCTTGATACAAAATAAATGGAACTCCTGCATTACATTACAACTTGACATGTTTTCTCCGTAAGAAATGAGGGCTTGAGCAGAAGCGCTTACGCGGGCGTCGATACGAAGCTGTGGATAATAAAAATCTAATACAAATCTGCTGACACAACCTAATAACGTAGTTACGAAGAAGTAGCAAACGCAGGAACGATGGAAAGGCGTTGGCAACAAAACAACGTCAAAACATAACTCATGAGAATCGGTAAAGGAAAAAGTGGAAACACTGAAACATTGTCAGTTTCCTTACGTGCAGAATGCTGCAGTGTTAACATTTTTGAAAATTAATATTAAAAAAATACTAAATTTGCAGCACCCCTTGTTCCAGGTTTCTACCATTAAAATAACAAGTCGCGAGGATTAGAAAATACTACACATTATACGTACATAGCTATGTAGCACAACTGCTATGGTTGAATCAATGAGATAAATGGAACATGACAGTTTGGCTGTAGGAGTAATAATGAAGTTGTCAAACATGATTTAGTGACTTAATTTACTTCATTGTCGCCGGCTTCAATAAATGGGGAGAAAAGTGCGAACACGAGTTATATGAAATTCAGTTTCAAATTTTTAAACTGAATTATCAGCCGTGTCGATTTAGGACAATTTCGGTTTTTTGTTGATGTTGCAAGTTCCCAATTGAATCATATAGTGTTCTGATTTTTATAAATAATTATTTATTAATAGTACATCTTAAGATTACGCAATCCCGATTGAAAAAGTGAAGAAAATATTTCAGACATTTTTAGTTACTTTATAGTATTTTCATTATGGCACAATTTTAATAAGTTTCCAGCAAATTTTCAGGATGTTTTCAGAAACTATCAGAAACTCAACAGTCCCTTTTAATAAATTTGCAATCTATCTTTGGCAAACTTTTGAAATTTCACAAAAATTTTCAGGAAAACCCCACAAGATTACTGCAATTTTTCAACAAATTTTCAATAAATTTGAAACAATTTTTATAACGTTTGCAACACATTTCCAACAAATTTGCATTAAAATTTAGACAAATTGCAGTAGAATGTTCAACAAATTCTCAGAATTTTTTTGATAAATTTTCAGAAAGATCCTCAAATTTTCAGTGCGAAATGAGTAAATTTTTCAGATTATTTCCTTCAAAAATGTTTGACCAAACGGGAGCGAGAATTTAAAAGTTTCACCCAATTACTTGCGAATTACATCGATAATTTTTGTTTTGTATGTAGGTTAATATTAAGTTAATTTTTCTAATTTAAAAATAGATATTAACGTTAAAATAACTTTTCAAGAAATGATTTATAGAATATCTCTTGCGCAAATCAAATTGCCTAATTTTAGCATTATTAAATGGATTTGCAGTACATCTGCACCAAATACTTTTTACTAAGTGATTTTTCATTAAATTTGCAAAATCGTATTAAAGAGACAAGCAAGGCTGCACTAATTTTGTAAGAAAATGTTCAGCAAATATTATTTATATTTACAGCATATCATCGGCAAATATTTTGAAGTTTTTTTTATAAAATGCTTAGCAAGTTTACCTTACATTTTTAGCAAAATCGCAGTAAAATTGACCACATGAATGTTCAGCGAGTTTGAAGAAAATTTTCAGGAAGTTTGTAATAATTTTCTGTAAATTCTCAATATATTTTTGACACATTAAAAAGTTTACGGCGAATTCTTATTACTTTATCTGCAAATTCGCAGTATATCTTCAAAGGTGTGCAGCAATATTTTCATAATTTATAACAAATTTGCAATAACATTTTAGAAAGATTTCAGCATGTTAGTAACAACATTTGAATACCCTGTATTTGGCTAACTTAAGTTTTATATGTCTAACGTTAACTGTTTTTGAGGTATTAACTACTGCAAATAATTTTGCATTTCAGGCGGCTGCTGTAAGTAATAAAACAATTGCATGAAAAAAAAACGGAATCAGAAAATTATAGTTTTTGCGAATTATTATGAGTATAAAATAGGGGCTCTAGGCATTAATGCTATAGAAAAGGATGCTCAAAATTTTCAAATTTAACAATGTCGGATTTTCCTTAAACGGAACACAAAGAGATATAATAGTATATAATGTAACAAGTTTTATAAAAGTTACTTTAGTCACGAGTTTTGTTAGATGCAAGCTGAGCGTAGCGCTGCGCGTGTTTAATAAACGAGTGTTTAGACGAGTTTATATAATGTGTTACATACTATACTTTCTCTACGACCACAAATTTAAACAATATAACATCACAGTATGTATTTTGAATATTAGGTTATGTTAAATTATGTTTGACAAACGTCAAAGTTGACTGTTGAAGACTTACTTGATTATACTTAGTTTTGGCTGTGGCTAATAAAGGAAATACTCTCTGAACCTACCTTCACTCCGTGACTAAAACGTCGTTGCCAACTTCAGCCCGTGACTAAGAGGCTCTTTAGGTGTGATTAAAATGTCACTTAGCGGTGTGTATGTTAATATGTTTTATTTATTTATTTAATTTGTTATTTAAGCTGCGACCAACAGTTACACGATACCAATTACAGGTCACAGCATATATGTATATTGTAGGTAGCATGTGTTGTGTGTGGTCAAGTTACTCTTTACCATAGACCAGCCTTCCAGGCAGACTATATGCCATTTTAGTTACAAGAGTAGAAAATAGTATATTGTATTATTAGGAACAAAAGTTATACTTTATGTGGCGTGGCTGGACGGGTTATCTGCCGAGCTTGCGAGCTTGGTAGTTCTTTGCCTTTCTTTTAAGCCCTTCATAAGTGTTACACTCCGCATCTTCCATAATTTGTTTGATATACTGGAGACGCGGTCTTCCTCGAGCATTTCTTCCTTCTATTTCCCCCTTCTAATATGGTCATCCATCTCGTCTAAGTATGTGCCCTATCAGCTGGTCTCGCCTCTTCTTTATGTGTTTCCACAGTCGTATTTTTTTTTAAGCCCTTCGAAAAACTTCGTCGTTTGTTGTTCTATCGATCCAGCTAATTCTCATAATTCTTCTATAGCACCATACGTACTTCGAATGATTCTAATCTTCTCTTTTCAGCTTTTCCCACGGTCCATGCTTCACATCCATATAGTGCCACGCTCCAGATATAGGTATGTTTTTATGAATTGTTTTTTGCTTGTTATTGAGATGCTGTTTGATGTTAGTAAGTTCTTCTTGTTAAAGAAGGCCTTTTTTGCCTGTTGTATTCTACATTTTATGTCTTGTATGCTTTGCTCATCGCGGGTTATTGTACTGCCTAGGTTGAGGAACTGGTCTACTTCTTCTATAATTGTATTTCGTATCCTTATATTTATATTTCATCCGTAATTCTTTCCGCAGACCGTTACCAAAAAGTACATAACTTGATAAAATACAACACAGATACATGAAGAAAAAATTATAATAAACTTTGATAAGTAACACAAATAACATCACTTCCAAAAAGTAAAAAAAAGGTAAACTTTGAACATACATAAATAACGAAACAATACTTAAATCAAGTAGATATTCAAAAAGAAAGGAAAAATAATAATATAAAGTTCCATGGTAATAACGTAGCATACAAGTGCAGATAGGTCCCGGGTGGTGTAGCTTGAACAAGCGTCCACGTTCGATCAGCTTGAACAAGCGTCCACGTATGATCAGCAGAGTTAAGCAACGCTCTCTCTGGTCAGAACTTGGATGGGAGTTCCACGGCTGCTTCTCCCGACACCTCGTCATACGGCTGCCACGAAAAAAAGTTGGTCCCGGTTGTCATAATAACATCATGACAGTGGTTAGTGGGGTTGGAAGTCCCCATAAAATATACAGTGACGCCTATAATTGGCCTAACGGCTGTTGGCGGAGTGCGGAATAAAATTTAAAAAATAAACGTCTATTGCTAAAAGTTATTTTTTTTTGTTTAACTCTTGGGTAGTATTCGAACAGGATCTTAAACCGTTTTAGTATGCTCGCTCATTTTAACGGTTGCTTTGGATAATATATTGCCGCAATTATAAAGCAATTCCCAAAAATAAATTTTTAGTATTTCCCGGATAATACAAATAATATACAGCAGAGGCACATTGCTCCCCGAGATATCTGATTTTATTGTACCGATAAAGAGCATAAACGTTTCCATCTGTATCAACATTTTTATGAAAAAATGCTCCAATACCTTCTTCCTTCACTGATTTGAGAGCTAAGGATTTGCTATTGAACATTTGTTTTCTTTTCCACTTCTTATTTACATTCTTCCTTCATTATTTTGGCGCATGCTTCTCAAATGCATCATTTTCCTCAGATAAACTGTACTGAGGAATCACATCGTGACTCATACTTAAAGTCAGTTTTAACGTGATAAACAAACAATAAAGGGTAGTAATAAAAGTAAAAGGAATTTCAATTCCTCCAACTGGACCTTGCGTCCCTCTTCAGCCAATAACGGGAATTTCAGGATGGGTTCGAGAAAGGAGGGGTGGAGAATAGAAGAGAGGCCAGAAAATGTGGAGAAGTACTGTCCTGGCATTCACCTCAGAGAAGGTACTCTATTGACTAAGGAAAATCACCTAACAACTGAATCAGTGCAGTCAGCCACGGGAATCGAAACCACGACCCCGAATACTAAGCAGACGTGTTAACCACTAATCCACAGAGCTCGGTGAGGTGATACGCACACACGCCCGTTTGGCTTTTCTAGGTTATGCTGCACTTGGCGCGCAAATCGAACCCTTAAAACGCATTAAATTACCGAGCATTTATTAATAAAATATTTAAAAAATCAATTAATAGTAAACTTCAGTTATCAAGCATTTCGGTTTTTTGACGATCATAATTTAATTAAAATATCGAGCAGAACTTACTGTGCAAATAATATATTTTATATTGCAGATTTTGTTAAAATACCAAGCATTTCCAATTAATTTAACGTGCATTTAAATTTTTTATCGAGCATTTTGTATTTTTTTAGCGTACAAAATACATTAAAATACCGAATGTTTATTACTACCTTAATTAATTTAACCCAGTATATTATACTTATACAGGATCGCGCCATATGATCGCACTAGACACGTCGAGGTAGAACCTTCGCGACAGATTTCGAATGTTCTGGAAAATCTTACGGAAAGTATATAAGCAAGAGTTGTCGGCGCGATTCAGTCAGTTGACTTATAATTTGTGTCTAGTGAAGTTAAACTCAGCGCTTTTGGCTCTTGTATCTTTGATAATGGACCCATTTTTGAACAGTAATCAACGTAATAGTGCAGATAAAAAAAGTATGCCTTCAACTAGTGGCACTAGTGTGGAGAGACAAAAATATCGTAAATATGATTTATTTAGAGTTTGGTTTTACGTCAACAGAAATTAATGGTGAAGAGAGACCACAATGTGTATTGTGTATGAAAGGTTTGTCAACAGTGTATGTTTAGTAAATTGAAGCGCCATTTAGAAGCTAATCACAACAGCATGGATGCCAGGAAGTTAAAGGAACTGAAACAACAACAAATAACATTTTTTAAAACTGCATCAATACCAAACAACGCTTTGCTAGCATCTTACAAGGGGGCTTACAGAATTGCGAAATGTAAAAAACCTCATACTATGGCAGAAGAACCTATTCTACGGGCTGCTGTAGATATATTGAACATCATAATTGGTGAGTCTGCTGGAAAGCTGCTTTTAAAAGTGCCTTTGTCCAATAACACAATTAGTCGGAGAATACAAGATATAGCGGAGGATGTCAACGATCAATTAATTGAAAAAATTAAAGTAGTCGAATTTGGACTCCAAATGGAAGAGGCTACGGATAATAATAAGGATGTCCATTTGATATGCTATGTACGGTTTATAGATGGTAATAATATTAAAGAATACCTTCTGTTTTGTAAAAATATTACTGCAGGAGTGTAGGCGCAGGACCTGTTCGAGATTCTTGATACATTCATATCTGAAAATAATTTGAATTGGCCTAAATGCGTTGGTGTCTGTACTGATGGAGCTCGCTCCATATCTGGCTACTATAGAAAATTACAGGCGCTTATTCGAAGCAAATCACCAAATGCCCTGTGGACCCATTGCATTATTCATAGAGAAGCGCTTGCGTCAAAGTATCTGAGTCCTGCATTGAATCAGGTGTTAGAATGTGTGATGAATGTGGTAAATTTTATAAACTCTTGTCCATTGAAAGCAAGATTTTTTAAATAGCTGTGTTAGGATATGGGAGCCGAACGCTCTTTGTTGTACTATAGCAATGCACGATGGCTCTCTCGTGGTAATGTTTTATCACGTACCTTTGAATTGCGGCAAGAAATCTTTATTTTCCTTAAAGAAGAAGGATACAAAGATGCAGAATATTTTGCTGATGCCGATTTTTTAATAAAGCTGGCATATTTATCCGACATTTTGGAAAAGCTACATTCACTTAATCGCTCTCTACAGGGAAAGAACATGCACCTTTTGAAATCAACCGAAAAATATCAGCTTTTATAAAAAACTCAAACTATGGAGAAGAAAATTGAATGAAGATGCAGGCAAAGACTGTTTTTCAATATTACAGCAATTTTTGACGTCAAATAAACTTGATATTTCTCGAAAATATAAAAACTAAGTTTGAGGAGTACTTATCACAGCTAATTATCTAGTTTGAGAAATATTTTCAAAATGAAAATTTCGATAAGTTTGCATGGATTCAAGATCCATTTAACACTAGTCTTCTGTCTGAATTTACTTCTGCAGAAGAAGAGAATCTTATCGAGTTATCTTGCGAAAACGGTTTGAAAACAAAATTTGGCAGCATGGCTTGACAGAATTTTGGATTTCAATAAAAGATGAATATCCTCTCTTTAATGATACCACTCTTGTACTTCGCTTGTACTAAAAACTACGGTATCACCATCATTTCGTTTGATAATGGATGCATTGCAGTCTTTGTACATTTCGTTCCAACTAGCATAACAGTTAATGCTCTTGTCAGTAACTATATCGATGTTTGTTAAATATTTAGAACAACTAAACATATATAACAGGAAAGTTGTATTTAGACAATCGGATCATCATATTTCTTAATAATTTTACAATAGTTGGAGAATACCTTAGTGAAGTAAAATTCTGACTTTTTTAATATCAAAGAGCAGTTTCTATTTTAAAAAAAGTGAACCAAAGTTACACGAACGTGGGATAACTTTCGTCAGATTTTGAAGTTAAAGAAAAACTATGGGATTACCCGGATAATATTGTCGGACTTTAAAAGTTTCAAGTTCCACAGTATGTAATTGTTTAAATAGTAATTTAGTAATTAAGAGAGATTCAAAGTAAATAGTTTATTCACAACGTGTTCTACAGGAAAATAGAAAAAAATCTGAAAACTTCCTAAATATATAGCACAACTTCTTCTTCTTCTTAAAGTGCCGTATCCATCAGTGGATGTTGGCAACAATTGCAGCAAAATCTTCTCGGTTTTGTGTGGCTCTAAATAGCACAACAGTTCAGTTAAAATTAAATAAAAGTTATCCACTTCTGATTCCTATTTGACATCATTTAAGCTCATTTATTTGACCTTGGGCATCCTCCCACGTGTATTGCATTATGTCTGTTGCTTCTGGCCACCGCCAAATTTTGGTACTTAATTTTTACCAAGAATTTCCGGCAAAAACTGCAACTGCCGCCTCAATTCGCACTTTTTAGGGACGCCAGCTAAATTATTCGAAGCTCGATGGATCTGGGACTCGGAAAACACGTTGAATAGGCTTACACTCAACGACGCACCGGATGGAAATTTGCTGGCCTAATTTCATTACCTTGGAAGCTCTTACACTTGGGAAAAATACACCCACAGATGCGCGGCAACTTGGTAAATAACTTTAACACGAAACTGGTACCACAAATGACTTTTTATTTACAATTTAATACATTAAATGTGGAGCTCAATTTGCCCCCAACATGAAAAATGTAAGCTTGTTTGATTAATTATGACAATTGACTGTCTCGTAACTAAGCAACCAGATTTACAATTATTTAAAATAAATTAGGTTTGATTACATGTTTGAACTTATGGACACAGTTTTGATGTCATGTTTTTTCATTTTCACTAAAATGGCTTTTTCTTGGGATAAATGTCACCACACTTTGCTCTGCTTTTAATTTTCACTTTGGTTTATAATGCACTGTTACACTTGAGTTTTTTTAGCATTTCAGTAATTGTTTGCATTGCTTTTCGTTTACCTTTCAGTTAACTTGCCGTTTACTGGCTTATAAACTTTTAATACATAACGCTCATACAATTTCTGTACTTAACAAATCATTCTGTATCATTTTATTCAGATTATGTTTGACTTTGCTAAGCTCAAATCCGTCAGTTACAAATTAAATTGCATTGGCCATTCCGTACCTTTATCATATCTGAAACTCTGAACGTAACCCTTCTGAAACCTGCCTTATCTCATGCTAACTTTTATCGCTCAAATTATTAGTTACTGCTGCTCATATCAAGTGCACTTATTAATGTAAAATACTGATTACCTTGCAATAAACAAAATATTCAGTTCTGTGCTCATTTTGACCTTATGCATTCTGTCACTTAGGCAATCCAGGAATTGTGGGACCAAACCATATACAATTCATGCTCAATTGCTTAATACAATTTCCTCTTTTGTAGCCTTAACAACTGCGTACGCAATGCCAGGACGGAATGTGCGTTCTTGATTAAGTCTGTGATCACCTCACTCACCGGACTTAACACTTTTGAAGTCTTATCCTTAGGGATTCCTAAAGCATATATGCTATTAAAATCTTACCTAACTGATCGAACATGAAGAATGAACAGCTCACTATCAAACCACAACATCGACTCCGAAGTGCCTCAGGAGAGCGTATTAGAACCACTTCTATACCTAATATACACATCCGACACCCCAGTTACAGAAAATACTACTATCGCCACCTTTGCCGACGACACCGCCGTACTATCGGGGCACGAATAACCTGAATCACCAGCAGAATACCTACAGAATCACCTCAACTTATTACAAGACTGGTACAGCAAATGGAAAAATCACGATAAATCTACCCAAGTAACTTTTACCAACAAACGTGTAATATGTCCTCCAAACGTAATAAGCTACGCTCCTACTCCGCTCAAGATCTCGGATTACTACTAGACCAAAAACTCACCTGTCCATCGCTTATTAAAGCCAAAAGAAAACAATTTGACCTTAAAGTTAAAAAATGTATTGATTGCTCGACCAACGCTCACAAACAAGATTTTGACATATAAAGCTATACTAAAACCCATCTGGTTTTATAGAGTACAACTTTGGAGTTGTGCAAAACCATCGAATACTGAAATAGAAAAAGATTCCAAACAAAAACTCTTCGGATGATGGCAGACGCACCATGGTACGCCAACAACCAAACCCTCCACAAAGACTTGGAAATACAGTACATACACAATGAAATCAAAGAATGGCAACCACATATCACAACAGTCTCGTGGGACATCCAAACGGCCTAGTAGATGTCAAAGTATATTGTAAATGTCCAATTAAATTAATTAAGAAAACCTATTCCAAAAGAAAGATGGGTACACAAATACTCTCCATGTAATATAAAAAGTTAAGAACTACTAACATATCACAAGAACTATCATAAATATCCAGTGTCCAATGCCAAGAGGGTCTGAGCATGCACATAGGTTACAGCACCACATGTTTAACAGCTTTTATGAAAATTAAAAGAACGTCGTCTTCAGAAAATAATATTTTTCTGTACAACTTTTCCTATAGTTAAAATTGTCAGCACAAGGGGTATTATTTTTGAGACGCTGCGATTGCGCCACTTATTACGTATCTATTAAAAAGCAAATATCACAAAAATCTTGAGTGCGATATTTAGTAACCTATGATTTTTAAAACTTTAGGGGTCAAAAACACTCTATAGAAGAAATATTACAAGAAAAGAGATACAAAGAATAAAATGCAATAAATATAATGCAATATTACACCGAGCTCTGTAGAGACTAGTGGTTACCACGTCTGCTTAGCCTTCGGGAAGTCACGGGTTCGATTACCGTGGCCGTCTGCTTTGATTCAGGTTTTTAGGTGATTTTCTTGAGTCAACAGAGTACCTTCTCTGAGGCGAATGTCGATGCAATACTTCTCCACCTTTCCTGGCCTCTCTTTCATTCTCCACCCCTCCTTTCTCTCACCCATCCTCTAATTTCCGGTCTTGGCTAAAAAGGGACGCAAGGTCTCTATAGCAGCCCTCTCCCAGTTGTGGGAATTGAAATGATTCTAACCCTTTATCTTTTGTAAGAGTACTGAATAATATAAAATCCAGACAAATACATATAGATAAGCTTAAAGAACGATCAATAGAAATAAACGACATATACTTATTTAGATCAATAGAAATAAACAGCTGAGAACTGGGAATACCGAGAAAACTAATAACTAAAATAACGTTAACAACAGAAGGTATCACGGGAGAGAGCATAAGCAATGGACTAAAGCAAAGAGCTTCACTTGGTATAGCAAAATAAACAGAACTGAACCAATTTTTAGTAAAACGTATCAGTGCATGGCCTTCGCTAATGCAGCTGAATAGCACGAACAAGAAAATCATTAAAGGGCTTTACTCGAAACAGCCCCCGCAAGTGAGTTTTGAAAAATTTTAAAATATCAAAGATGAAAATTATTATGTAAGGTGTCCACCTTGTATATATTGGATCCAACTGTGCCTATTTTCGTCAGAGGTAAAATCCTGAGCTATATGCAAAATATTACCTTCATTTAAGTTACAATTCTTAAGTTAAGCGAAAATAGACAGAATTATATTTTTAAGGTGTTCACCCTATATATATTTTATCGATTTTGTTTCGGTTTCATACCAGGTAGACATATAATCTGCATGCAAAATATAGTCTTCCTCCAACACATAGTATTTGAGTTATACCGCCAACAGGCAAACAGACAGACGGAATCGAGAAACCCACTTTTCCGTCATCTAGAGACCCGGAAATGTGAAGATCTAAAGAAATCTCAAAAGGTGATTTTTCACGATTATACTGCTTACATTGCATTTTAGACAAAGGAAGTAAAAAGAACTCAAAGCGATGGTTGCAAGAATATAAAATGAAGTCAAGAGGGCTGGTCTAAAAATTAACGAGAAAGCAACCATATACATCGTAAAATAGAAAGACAATTTAGGCAAGAAGCATTTTTAATAATCACAAACCAAGATAACGAAGAAAAGATTTACGAAAAAGTGTGACAGAGTAAGTGCGGGACAGTGATCAAAGTAAGGAAGTGCTGGCTGAAATAATGATAGCAACAGGAGCATGTCCAATCAGTCTAGTAAGACGGTAAATGTAATGAAGAAAGCTAGGCCAAATGCGTAAAAGACGATGACATTCTGTAGAATCTTTGGGGAATGCAAGTGGAAGAAAAATGAAATAAAGAAATCATAGGTTGAATAAAGAAATGAATAGAAGCAGCCAAACGAAAAGGCCAAAATGGTGAATGCATCTAACCGAGATTGACAACAGAGATATGTATATAATAGAACAAGGAAGAGAGGAAGATCCAAAACGATATGTTTGAGAATTGTTTAATGTGCATCTAAATAATATTTTATTATTTAAGGAATGCAGTATATAGTATAAGTAGTTACGATTGTATAGTATCAGGACTTTGTAGATAAATATAAACCACAGGACTAAACTAAGAAGAAGAAAACTCATTGCTGCAACCTACTTTATTGTATAAACAGCACCATTATTATAAGCCATGTTACCTGGCCGCGCTGAATTACAGAATTGCTCTATTATGTTTACAACCCGTAGACATGGTTTAGTTATCTTACTAAGTCATGTTACATTGACAAGCTCGTGGCCGCAATATTACTACGTTTAGACATTGATACTAGTATAGTACTCATATATACATACATATTCTGTTTCTTACTAAATCAATACAATCTTAACCACAACTGTGTTCACTTCATTGTGAGTTAACATAGTCTACAATTGTCGTGAAGGGTATGTCTGACCTGGCTTTCCTGCTCACAAATATCATTCTACCCCAAATCATCAGCAAAAATCAAATGACTGAATTTGAATTTCTTCAGTACCTACCAAATTACTAACCTGGTCCCCTCCAATCAACACAATCTATCTATCTTGGATTCACGTACTAAAGTGATTTCAGACGTAATTGTTAGAAACGACCTACAAAATTTGATAGAGTGCAGGACCGCAGAGCATAGAGAACAATAATACAAAAATCTATGGACTTTTAGGTCTGAAGAGTTACGTAACATATAATTACGTCACCTACCTTGTCAAAGGCCATCGGCCTGTGGCATCGCTCCCGATCCGGCTCCATGCGGCGGCCGGGCTCGGCGTGAGAGCAGAGGGGCCGGGCAGCCGGGCACACGCTCCTAGCCGAGCTCCATGGGGCTCTGCCCCCGCCCCATCACGCCTGTAGTCACCCCCACATACGCACTGAAAGAAAACAACAGTTAGTGTGGCGTTTGCGGATAGTTCTGCTCGCGTTCTGTGTCAGTTGTAACTATTCGTTACTCTACGTTGTAATATTCGTTGTCGAGTACTCGTTTACTCTACGCGAGTAACCAGAATACCTTTTTATTTTAAATCTAGTGGCGAGTACTCTTCCTATTCACGGAGCTGTGATAGCTGACATAAACAAACAAAACCGGGCGCTTACTTCTTTCTTTCTCAGGATTGAGAATTGTGGTCAGGGTTTACAATAACATCGGTGGTTGTATTTCTACGCACTTAATAAGTAGAAAGGCTGTTAAAAACCCTTGCTAAAAATATTTTCAAGGAACGCGTACTTTTTCAAATAGTATTCTAACCTTACTAAAAACAATCTCAAACTTAAAGCTATTTTCTTTATGATGGCGATGAAATTTAATTTAATTTAGCGTGTGGCATATACATTTATTATATAATCTAATAATAAAACAATAATAATATATTAATACATAAAGAAAAAAGATCAAGGCGATAAAATAAAAAGCAAGGTCAAACTTCAATAATCACCAGCGCCAGCGTGACCGAGCGGTTAGGGAGCTCAATTGCTGTGCGGCGTTCAATTCCCACATCTGGCACTGACGGGCGGCCCAACTAGTCGCTTTAAAAATTGGGTACCAAAACCACGGTTGTGGAAGTAGGGAAAGTAAGGCAGTCGTCGAAGGCGTGATGCTAACCACATCACTCAGCACACCGTTAACGGTGTGGCAAATGACTAGGTTTCGGAAAGAGATATTTCGGCGATCTTGACTCGCCGAGTGTCAGGCCATATTCCTAGGTGTGGAATGGAGCGCCCTGAACTTTACTTTTTTTAAACTTCAATAACTATAACGAATACTTTTGCAAGTTGATATTCGTCTTGTCGGGTAACGAGTACTAGTGTACTGAATATAATTACTTTTTTGACTACTCTTCTAAAGTAGAGGACGGAAATTGCCGAGATTGGTAGGAATTGGAACGGGGGCTCCGTGCGGAAAACAGTGCCTCGACTTGCTGACAAATTTGTCAGAAGAGATGACTTAGTTCCGGAGAAATGCTGTAGTAGAACAATTTGTCCAACCCGTTCATACATAAGAAAGGCGCCAACGGAGTAGTAACTGCTTGCTCATTCGGCTTACCTGTGGATTATAAAGGGGCCCTGTCATACCTATGGGGTTACTGTTCCGTGCACTAATGTTGTGTTGTAAACGTTCAGGATGACATGAGAGCAAAATATAGTTAGAGCTCTTTATAAATACTTGTAAATATTTTTGGTTCAATTGAATTTTTATTTAGTGTCTCGTCAAATATCCAGCACCTACACGCGTTTGCTATTGCATTCAACCACGAAGCTTGCAGATTTTTTTAGCCCCCGCGCGCATCATTCAGCACAACCAGCTGTGCGCAACACTACTTGTTCAATTGTTTAAATTTGTTTTGTTTTTTCTGTTTTTCAGTAAGAATATTTTATGGTTTAATAAAATGTTATTTTACTACGAAATACAAAGAAATTTGCGAAACCGGTTTGCTGCACAGAATTCGAAACCGTAATTCCTAAAGAGTCGTCAAAACAATCAGAAACTGTTCTAGTTTTTATTATCTATTGTAGTTGTTGATTTCGAACTATTTTTCATCAGAGACATATTTTTATTACAATATCACTAAACTGGGACTTATTTGGAGGTTTGTGCAGTAGGTTGCAGCACTATAATTCTTCGGCTGCTTGACGCCGCCGAGATGTGAAAATTATATCGTTTTTTAACGGATTCTGTAACAAAATATTTAACCACACACGTTTTAAAGTTGACATTGCAATGAACACTTTTAAAGCCTCTAAACTTATGATAGCAACTAATAATAACGTTTCAATCATTTCAAACATTATTATACAAAATATTCTACAAGTGTGCTAGTTTAATGTTTGCAAATTGTATGAATAGCATTGATTTTGAGTCAATAATTTGTAAAAAGCGGTATTACAAATATTATTAGCCTTGATTGAAACATAAAATGTAATCAGAGCAGACTTACAAATAATGAACAACAATGTAAGATGAATGAAAACAAAAGCCAAGCTGTAAGGTGTGTTATTATGGCTTACCCACAAATAATTCATGTAAAAAGCTAATTAAATTTATTAGCAATATCCTGGGCTTTATTAATTTCTTCAAATAAAATGTTAGAAGAAGTCTCTATTTGACCTTTTATTAAAGATTTGACAGTGTTTTACATCTTCTTAAGATTTCCACGACAGTTTTCTATTCTATTTTCATAATATTGGTTTTTCCCGTCCTTAATTTTATTGCTGTAAAAATTCCTAATATATTTATAGTTTTCCCAGTCTTGGGTGTTTTTAATAGGTTTAGCTGTCCTGTACATTCGATTGCGTTCTGCTTGTATTTGCTGCAAATCAGCCTTAAACTATGCATTTTCTGTTTTGACAGCAATTGTTTGGTTGTCAACAAGGTCATTTATGGAATTCTGTATTCTGACCATATGTGTGGCAATATTGTTTACATTTTTACTATCTAGCAATATGACCCAGTTATATTTATTCAGTTTGTCAAGCAGTTTTTGTGGCGAGTAATTTGCGAACGTAGTAATATTCATCTTTTCGAAATTGCTGTTACTATTAGCCGCATTTTTTCGTAACGTGACATCGATACAATTATGTTCAGAAATTTGTGGAATTTGCACATTAAGATTAACATGGTTCATTAGAACCAGATAAATGATTACATCGACATTTTTTGTTGAACATGTGAATTCCGTTACAAGTTGATTTAAACCCAACGTATTTGGGACGAGCTTGCTTATGTAGAATGAGTCTGTCGAGATATCCCCTTGAAATCGCATAGAATTAGATATTTGGTGTGGTCTTAAACTGTTTTGTAATATTATTTTCTCCTCTATTGTTTACATTGCCAATTTTTCCGTTAATCCAACAATGTTTACTCTAGGTAGTTTCTTCGTTGGGATTGTAACTTCATAGTTGTCTCCGAGATTAGTTTCTGCTTTTTCTTGAATTCTGCTTACATCATTTTTGTTTTTGCTTCCAATAACAACACCACTCTTGCTAACAGTCTGTAGACCAGATATATTTAACTCAGTAGGATCGATGACATTTTTATGACTTTTTTAGTATCAATACTTTTTGGGATCTGATTTTTGGGTTTTATTACTACGACCGGTTCGTGTTTATTTAACTTTAATTTTTCTGTTGCTCCATGATATTTTTGACCGTAAATTTTACATTTCCGGCAAAAGATTCAATCTGATTTAGTAATGCATCTAATTTGTCAGAATGCCTTTTTTAATCCGGTATTTATACCATCCAAGGTTGCCTGTATGTTTTCCAGCACATTTTAAATAGTTATTCTTATCCACACACAAGTAACAAAACCAGCCGATATTTTTCTTAGACGCAACTACACTTTTTTTTTTCTGAATTAAAGTTCACACATTTTGGGTGATATGCCTTACTACCAAGACAGCACAGGGCAAACACTTTTCACCTCTTTTAAAATCCATAAAACACCTATCACATCTGTTATAACCACTCATTGTGGCAATAATACTGCCCGCTATGAGCAAAATTATTTGATTGAATTCACGTATGTTAAGTATGTCAACGGAACGAAAAGAACACGTCCGAGTTCTAAGACAGCCAATATACTACTTTTAACATTTAATATAAATGAAGAAATTATGTAATTGGATAACTAAGCTAGATGCTGAGACATAGGGGGTATTCTAAAAAACAAATAAGGTTTTTAATATTATTTTAAAAATTAAGATATTATAATTTGGAATGGAATACATTTTAAAATATCCAATAAAGTACAGTTTAAACCAATAGAAGTCTCATTACTACAAAATTTTGGAAATATAATAATACCTAACTAGAAGAAAATAAATAATGTAAAAGTAACCATTCTGAATCAGTGGTTGTGTTAAACCATTGCTGTGACTGGATTGGAACAGAACTGGGCAGGGATTTAAGCAGAGATAATATGCAGTATTGTAACATTTAACATCGCGGATCATGAGCATTAAGAGGGCCGTTGCAGTGAACGAGTTGGAGGTATTCAGTTGAACGTTTGTGGAAGTTCAGGGGCTCAAAGTAGTGAATTAAACTGAACATAATGCGGATGTTGAAGGTTTGCCGAGAGAATTTTTCAGAGACCTGCAGCATTAATAAGAGGGAGAGATTATGGTGTTAAAATGATTGACTAAGTGAGTTAGTTTAATAAAATCTAATTAATCCCATGTAATTATTATACCAGGTTAAACTTACTTTAAGCAGTATGTAACCCACATATATTCAAAATGGGAAATATGTTCTGATTGTGAATTGAAAACAGCAACAGTAATTCATCTCATATAGCAGCGAAACTGTTTAGTTGCTTTGTTTGTGAATATATAATGTATGGGGTCCCATGCAGTAGAGCAGGGCTGTCCAACTTCAAGGGGCCCAAGGGCCACTGTAAAAAATTTGAAGGTTATGAGGGCCGCATCATCGTTGTGTCGTATGCGACTTAGTGAGTGATTTGTAATAAATATAAAACGTGTATATTTCAATACTAATTTTTATTTATTCAAGAAGCTTAGGTTACATTACAAAAAGCATTGAAACCGACAAAGTTACACCATATGTTCTAGAAGTGATTCTAAACAAAAAAATTCATATTCACTTTAGGTTAATTCCTTTCCGTTCTTGAGATACCGACAAAAGAAAAAAATTACATCAATTAATGTAAATTTACGTATAGAGATGTGACGTTTCACCCCCTTACTAAGGGCGTCAAAGATTTACCCCTCGGGTTAAGCTCAAATCGGAGAAATACGTTCACTCAAATATACCGGGTGTCCGTTCTCAAAGTCGAACATAGGCGATTAACATTGTATTGAACATTTTTACCGATTCCTGCTCGCCAATTCAACTTACAGGGAAGGTAATGGTATCAATGGAAAAATAAAATTATTACGCATCATATTATACCAATAATAATATTCAAGATGCGATTTTTATTTTAAAATACTAATTTTAAACTTGGGAATTTTGAAATATGCCATGCCTTGCTTTTCAAGTTCGATACCATTTGTCAAAAAAATTGGTAATTAGTTGGCGTAAATCAGGTATTTTCTGTCAACGTCTGTTAAAATTATCACAGAAAAATGAATTATTTCAATGAAGAATGAGTGAATGCACTAATGTTAATTGCCTATGTTCGACTTTGAGAATGGACACCCGGTATATTCGATTAGGTAAAACACCAGACAATTACCAAAACAAATGTTTTTAGCTAGTTACAATGATTAATTAAAAATAACTTTGAGTTGTACATCATTTAAAATTAACATGTTCTTCTGCAACGGTGTCAGGTTTCGTGGGTCGAGCTGCAACCCAATGCACCGGCGAGTGTTGCGGGTCCCTATTGGTAGTCCGCCGGTACGCACGCCGATTCTTCGGGAAATGGACTGAGTAGGTCTTTTGTTCCTGCAAACTTGACCTTCCACTCAGCTGTGACTTTAAGCTGTAATTTTCCGGTGAAGTTAGCGATTTTAAGGGCTACCTGGGGCGGGCGTTAGTGCCTATATCCTGGTGCAGAGATTGCTGCTAGGCGTCGTTCTTGGAGCGAACGCGGTGTCAAATCCTGCAGATGAAATTTATTCGCCTGGAGCCGGGAAATGATGTTGACATTCCCCCGGTAGGGAATTTGCGGGCTGCGGAATCGAAGGTCGAAGTCCAGGAATTCGCCTCTTAATGACCAAAAAGAGGCCCTTCAGGTGAGCTTATGAAGGGCGGCTACATGACTCTAGCCAATCACAAACGGGGTCGAGGCTGCGATTCATACAGGTTACAGGTTTAATTATTAGTAAAATAAAGTTATGAGGAGTATTTCACCTCTCGGGACGCCGGGATTTGCGTTTAAAAAATAGGCGGTCGGAAATAGCTTTTAACCAGTTATCCCTGCAAGACAGTACAGCGTATTATAAATACAGGGTTAAAGCCTCAGGGATTTGATATCCCAAGAAAGTTCAACAATCAAGGTAAAATCGAATTCTAGCGGTCTTGCTTTTGCGGAAAATTTGAACTTCTCGTGCTGACAGTACAACACGTCATCTCCCTTGAAGCCTGGTCTGGTAAGGGTTGGAGGTCTACTCCGTTCAGCATGTCAGATCGGAGGTCCCAAGTAGAAAAGGAGAGGACAGGATCAAGATTGGTGGACTCAAGGGGGAATTCGATCCGCGGGCCGCATGCGGCCCGCGGGCCACATGTTGGACAGCCCTGCAGTAGAGAAATCTTATTATCTTATTATTACATTTGCCATAACCACAGCACTACAGCACAGCACAGAAAATAAAAACATCTCACAAAGGTAACTTTGCTACATAAAACTTACGGCTATTTATAAATCGATTTAGATGCAATTTTATATGAAGATACTAGATATAGTTTCTCATTGACTGATAAATATAGTCAAAATGACCGACTTCCGGTTTCACCGGAAATGATACCAACTTTTATTTTTTAAATAGATCACCCTGTATATTTTATGTTTTTCAGAATCTACAAGTCAAATTACATAAACTAGTCTTGTCAAAATTTCATTTTTTCAAACAAAAAGAAAAATTTCTAACTTTTATTTTTTACTACGTATATAAGGCTGTGACTTAAAAAATATGTTCTAATTGCCTCTAGAAATTAATAATAATAGATCTTTTATCAATGAAGTCAATAACAAATCCTTAATAAAAGAACCAAATTTTCTAAACACGTTTTTTAAGAAAAAGTCCCTGTTTTTAAATGGTACCTACCAAGGGCCATCTTGCATTAAACAGCAAATTTAATTACTAGAGCGCAGATTCTAGGCAATTGCCTAATTGTAATTTTTTAGGCCCATGTATGAGACTTCGACAGAAATTTGTTTCATACAAAAACACGTTTTTAATACATATGTGGTAAAGCCTAAATGCCTAAAATGTGAAATAAACGCCTAAGCAACTTTTTATACTGCCTAAAATAAGCTTTGGTTGTTTTTCGAATTTTAGTGGTTCAGAAACCTTGGCCACTTTCGTGAGAGTGCTGTTTGTTTCAGCGATGTGACTTTTTTTAAATGTCACAGCCCTGTCCAAGCATCAAGAATTTTTGAAACGAAGCTTATCACCGTCAGATTTAAGTATTTTTCTGTTAGAATGCGAACGGTTTTGAGTGAACTTTACAAGAGTCTACATAACCACAACACTCGAGCGAAGTTTCTAAACGTACCTTGCCGTGATTTGTCAACGATACCGACATTATCTACCCAACAATCTAAAACCTAACCTCAAATCTGACCAATCCCGAATCTCACAGCACGCTTTTTCTGCTGTTTATGTCTTGGGTTGATCATTGGCTGCAATTTTTGCGCATTTCTTTGTTAATTAATAGCAATGTTACAAAACCGTTACTTGGAACTTTCCGGGCGAGCACGGTAGTTAACGAGCGAGTGAAGCGAGCATGTTATCTCTGCGAGCCTGTAAAGTTCTAGCAACGATCGAGTATTATACAGTTTTATGGTACCTTGACTCGTAAACACCTTTTTCACAAAACATTGTTTCCATAGATAAAACATCTCTTTGCCGATCTTATCCGTAAAGAGGCTCTTTACCTGTAGAAACGGAGCTCAGTAAACTGCCGTTTACGATTAAGAATATAGTAAATTATATTACATCTTCATCGCCATGCCTAAACAGATAACCGGATGGAAGGAAAAAATTAAAAGGTGGTTGACGGAGTTGAACGATACACAGGTGCTTCAACAAAACACATTCAAACAGAGTAAATTTGAAGCAATATTTAGGGTGTCAGGCAAATGCTCGGTATTTTTAATATTACACTTATATTATCAACAATTACTATATACATATTATCAAATTATCATTATTTTATTAGTTAACATTAGAGAACCTAGATGACATTTGACATAAAAGATATTTGGAGAGTAGTGACACTATACTGAATGTCAACGTACTTTACAATTTCAAACATAACATTTGACAACCATTTGGTTGTTGGTTCTACGCCGCTGACAAATTTATTTGACGTTAACGTCAAAATATCGGATACCAACATGATAAAAAGAAAGTTACTAAATTTTCGTGCTCTTCCTCTTATTCAAAATTAAATGACAGATAACATCTAGGTCCTCTACTTAACATAAATATTTTCTTTGTAATGGTAAGGTATATACCTTTGATTTCAATGAACGTTAAATTAGACATTATGAACTTGACTTAAGAGAATTAAAAACTGTATGGGAATTTCAGTGTAATAGAAATACGAAGAGCGCAGGTGTTTACGAATATAATTAATGAACGTAAAATGAGAGACATGCAAAAATTACTATCACTAAAATAGCTGGTAATGTAATAATGCTGATGGAGAATAGTAAAGAAGCAACCATCCCGATTTTTATTTGTTTTACTTACAGCAAAATGGATCCAACTATTTATGATTACTTATAAATCCAAACTGGTGCTTTGGTATTAACTGTTCTCTTTCTAAAATTCGTTTTATTAATTTTATAAAGACCTTCATGAATATTTTAGATAAAACAGGTAATAAACGGACTGGTGGCTCAGAACTCAGAAGCAACTTTTGCTGATTGCCAAGGGTTTTCTGAAATTTTCTATTGGCTTGTAAAGAGTAGGTTCGTCTTTTTTGTAGATTTTTTATGTCACTTCTTCGCTAATTTATAAGCAGTACTAGGTGATACGTGAAAATCTACTTGGCCATCTAATTTGTCTCTGAATAGTAATTTTTTAGAAATTTGTTTGGAATTCTTATGAAACTAATTTTACTAAATTTCAGGCGAGCTGTAAAAGTCGTAAATCACATATTGTTAATTTCTTTGAAATAGCCAAATACTCAACGACAACGATCTAAACGATTCGGGAGACGTCTATTTTTGAATTGAACTGAATAGGTTACATCCATTTCAAAACCATTGTGAAATCTAGATCACTAGCGATTATCTCTGCAATTTGTCCGTTAGTGTTAAACTAGGCCAACAAACAGCGGACGGAATGCTATTTTTCTAGATCAAATCCATACCATAATGGCATAAGAATAAAGTACAAAATTCAATTGCGAGAATTTTTATGAGGTACGATCTAGAATCAGCGAAAAAGATCGACAAACTTTGCAGATAGCTTAAATATAGGGACATGAAGGTCAATAAAACAGCCAAATATATTTTTCTTCAGCTGATTATAATCAGCATTAGTAACGTTTCGTTATATAAATAACTTCTTCAGACAAATTAATTGAAATAATATATGTAGTAATAAAACATTATCTTTGAAATCAAATAATTCATATTTCAAATATATCAAATATAAAATATTGTAATAGGTGGTACATTATGAAAAATTAACAATCTTTACAATGGCAAATCCTAATTTATTTAATGTGCGGAAACATTTTTCATATTTGTGTCCATAGTTGGAGGCAACGTCTTCGTAAAAGGTATTGTTGATTGATAGTAGGTGTTGATCCATTAGAATAGTAAGCAGAAATTAGTAGAAACAAGTAGAATCCACCCTCATCAGGATTCGAGTAAGTATTAATTTAGTTTATACGATAACGGCTGACTGCAGATTGTTTAAATATAGGGACATGAAGGTCAATAAAACAGCCAAATATATTTTTCTTCAGCTGATTATAATCAGCATTAGTAACGTTTCGTTATATAAATAACTTCTTCAGACAAATTAATTGAAATAATATATGTAGTAATAAAACATTATCTTTGAAATCAAATAATTCATATTTCAAATATATCAAATATAAAATATTGTAATAGGTGGTACATTATGAAAAATTAACAATCTTTACAATGGCAAATCCTAATTTATTTAATGTGCGGAAACATTTTTCATATTTGTGTCCATAGTTGGAGGCAACGTCTTCGTAAAAGGTATTGTTGATTGATAGTAGGTGTTGATCCATTAGAATAGTAAGCAGAAATTAGTAGAAACAAGTAGAATCCACCCTCATCAGGATTCGAGTAAGTATTAATTTAGTTTATACGATAACGGCTGACTGCAGATTGTTTAAATATAGGGACATGAAGGTCAATAAAACAGCCAAATATATTTTTCTTCAGCTGATTATAATCAGCATTAGTAACGTTTCGTTATATAAATAACTTCTTCAGACAAATTAATTGAAATAATATATGTAGTAATAAAACATTATCTTTGAAATCAAATAATTCATATTTCAAATATATCAAATATAAAATATTGTAATAGGTGGTACATTATGAAAAATTAACAATCTTTACAATGGCAAATCCTAATTTATTTAATGTGCGGAAACATTTTTCATATTTGTGTCCATAGTTGGAGGCAACGTCTTCGTAAAAGGTATTGTTGATTGATAGTAGGTGTTGATCCATTAGAATAGTAAGCAGAAATTAGTAGAAACAAGTAGAATCCACCCTCATCAGGATTCGAGTAAGTATTAATTTAGTTTATACGATAACGGCTGACTGCAGATTGTTTAAATATAGGGACATGAAGGTCAATAAAACAGCCAAATATATTTTTCTTCAGCTGATTATAATCAGCATTAGTAACGTTTCGTTATATAAATAACTTCTTCAGACAAATTAATTGAAATAATATATGTAGTAATAAAACATTATCTTTGAAATCAAATAATTCATATTTCAAATATATCAAATATAAAATATTGTAATAGGTGGTACATTATGAAAAATTAACAATCTTTACAATGGCAAATCCTAATTTATTTAATGTGCGGAAACATTTTTCATATTTGTGTCCATAGTTGGAGGCAACGTCTTCGTAAAAGGTATTGTTGATTGATAGTAGGTGTTGATCCATTAGAATAGTAAGCAGAAATTAGTAGAAACAAGTAGAATCCACCCTCATCAGGATTCGAGTAAGTATTAATTTAGTTTATACGATAACGGCTGACTGCAGATTGTTTAAATATAGGGACATGAAGGTCAATAAAACAGCCAAATATATTTTTCTTCAGCTGATTATAATCAGCATTAGTAACGTTTCGTTATATAAATAACTTCTTCAGACAAATTAATTGAAATAATATATGTAGTAATAAAACATTATCTTTGAAATCAAATAATTCATATTTCAAATATATCAAATATAAAATATTGTAATAGGTGGTACATTATGAAAAATTAACAATCTTTACAATGGCAAATCCTAATTTATTTAATGTGCGGAAACATTTTTCATATTTGTGTCCATAGTTGGAGGCAACGTCTTCGTAAAAGGTATTGTTGATTGATAGTAGGTGTTGATCCATTAGAATAGTAAGCAGAAATTAGTAGAAACAAGTAGAATCCACCCTCATCAGGATTCGAGTAAGTATTAATTTAGTTTATACGATAACGGCTGACTGCAGATTGTTTAAATATAGGGACATGAAGGTCAATAAAACAGCCAAATATATTTTTCTTCAGCTGATTATAATCAGCATTAGTAACGTTTCGTTATATAAATAACTTCTTCAGACAAATTAATTGAAATAATATATGTAGTAATAAAACATTATCTTTGAAATCAAATAATTCATATTTCAAATATATCAAATATAAAATATTGTAATAGGTGGTACATTATGAAAAATTAACAATCTTTACAATGGCAAATCCTAATTTATTTAATGTGCGGAAACATTTTTCATATTTGTGTCCATAGTTGGAGGCAACGTCTTCGTAAAAGGTATTGTTGATTGATAGTAGGTGTTGATCCATTAGAATAGTAAGCAGAAATTAGTAGAAACAAGTAGAATCCACCCTCATCAGGATTCGAGTAAGTATTAATTTAGTTTATACGATAACGGCTGACTGCAGATTGTTTAAATATAGGGACATGAAGGTCAATAAAACAGCAAATATATTTTTCTTCAGCTGATTATAATCAGCATTAGTAACGTTTCGTTATATAAATAACTTCTTCAGACAAATTAATTGAAATAATATATGTAGTAATAAAACATTATCTTTGAAATCAAATAATTCATATTTCAAATATATCAAATATAAAATATTGTAATAGGTGGTACATTATGAAAAATTAACAATCTTTACAATGGCAAATCCTAATTTATTTAATGTGCGGAAACATTTTTCATATTTGTGTCCATAGTTGGAGGCAACGTCTTCGTAAAAGGTATTGTTGATTGATAGTAGGTGTTGATCCATTAGAATAGTAAGCAGAAATTAGTAGAAACAAGTAGAATCCACCCTCATCAGGATTCGAGTAAGTATTAATTTAGTTTATACGATAACGGCTGACTGCAGATTGTTTAAATATAGGGACATGAAGGTCAATAAAACAGCCAAATATATTTTTCTTCAGCTGATTATAATCAGCATTAGTAACGTTTCGTTATATAAATAACTTCTTCAGACAAATTAATTGAAATAATATATGTAGTAATAAAACATTATCTTTGAAATCAAATAATTCATATTTCAAATATATCAAATATAAAATATTGTAATAGGTGGTACAATATGAAAAATTAACAATCTTTACAATGGCAAATCCTAATTTATTTAATGTGCGGAAACATTTTTCATATTTGTGTCCATAGTTGGAGGCAACGTCTTCGTAAAAGGTATTGTTGATTGATAGTAGGTGTTGATCCATTAGAATAGTAAGCAGAAATTAGTAGAAACAAGTAGAATCCACCCTCATCAGGATTCGAGTAAGTATTAATTTAGTTTATACGATAACGGCTGACTGCAGATTGTTTAAATATAGGGACATGAAGGTCAATAAAACAGCCAAATATATTTTTCTTCAGCTGATTATAATCAGCATTAGTAACGTTTCGTTATATAAATAACTTCTTCAGACAAATTAATTGAAATAATATATGTAGTAATAAAACATTATCTTTGAAATCAAATAATTCATATTTCAAATATATCAAATATAAAATATTGTAATAGGTGGTACATTATGAAAAATTAACAATCTTTACAATGGCAAATCCTAATTTATTTAATGTGCGGAAACATTTTTCATATTTGTGTCCATAGTTGGAGGCAACGTCTTCGTAAAAGGTATTGTTGATTGATAGTAGGTGTTGATCCATTAGAATAGTAAGCAGAAATTAGTAGAAACAAGTAGAATCCACCCTCATCAGGATTCGAGTAAGTATTAATTTAGTTTATACGATAACGGCTGACTGCAGATTGTTTAAATATAGGGACATGAAGGTCAATAAAACAGCCAAATATATTTTTCTTCAGCTGATTATAATCAGAATTAGTAACGTTTCGTTATATAAATAACTTCTTCAGACAAATTAATTGAAATAATATATGTAGTAATAAAACATTATCTTTGAAATCAAATAATTCATATTTCAAATATATCAAATATAAAATATTGTAATAGGTGGTACATTATGAAAAATTAACAATCTTTACAATGGCAAATCCTAATTTATTTAATGTGCGGAAACATTTTTCATATTTGTGTCCATAGTTGGAGGCAACGTCTTCGTAAAAGGTATTGTTGATTGATAGTAGGTGTTGATCCATTAGAATAGTAAGCAGAAATTAGTAGAAACAAGTAGAATCCACCCTCATCAGGATTCGAGTAAGTATTAATTTAGTTTATACGATAACGGCTGACTGCAGATTGTTTAAATATAGGGACATGAAGGTCAATAAAACAGCCAAATATATTTTTCTTCAGCTGATTATAATCAGCATTAGTAACGTTTCGTTATATAAATAACTTCTTCAGACAAATTAATTGAAATAATATATGTAGTAATAAAACATTATCTTTGAAATCAAATAATTCATATTTCAAATATATCAAATATAAAATATTGTAATAGGTGGTACATTATGAAAAATTAACAATCTTTACAATGGCAAATCCTAATTTATTTAATGTGCGGAAACATTTTTCATATTTGTGTCCATAGTTGGAGGCAACGTCTTCGTAAAAGGTATTGTTGATTGATAGTAGGTGTTGATCCATTAGAATAGTAAGCAGAAATTAGTAGAAACAAGTAGAATCCACCCTCATCAGGATTCGAGTAAGTATTAATTTAGTTTATACGATAACGGCTGACTGCAGATTGTTTAAATATAGGGACATGAAGGTCAATAAAACAGCCAAATATATTTTCTTCAGCTGATTATAATCAGCATTAGTAACGTTTCGTTATATAAATAACTTCTTCAGACAAATTAATTGAAATAATATATGTAGTAATAAAACATTATCTTTGAAATCAAATAATTCATATTTCAAATATATCAAATATAAAATATTGTAATAGGTGGTACATTATGAAAAATTAACAATCTTTACAATGGCAAATCCTAATTTATTTAATGTGCGGAAACATTTTTCATATTTGTGTCCATAGTTGGAGGCAACGTCTTCGTAAAAGGTATTGTTGATTGATAGTAGGTGTTGATCCATTAGAATAGTAAGCAGAAATTAGTAGAAACAAGTAGAATCCACCCTCATCAGGATTCGAGTAAGTATTAATTTAGTTTATACGATAACGGCTGACTGCAGATTGTTTAAATATAGGGACATGAAGGTCAATAAAACAGCCAAATATATTTTTCTTCAGCTGATTATAATCAGCATTAGTAACGTTTCGTTATATAAATAACTTCTTCAGACAAATTAATTGAAATAATATATGTAGTAATAAAACATTATCTTTGAAATCAAATAATTCATATTTCAAATATATCAAATATAAAATATTGTAATAGGT